>CAXKVI010000005.1:97987006-97994506 GCA_964058755.1 Campiglossa producta
CAAGCGCAAAACTAAATGCCAGCCGAATATGTTCAAAACAGCTGCCGCCATAATGAATAGTTTACGAGTATCTATCATATATGGAAAAACATTAGTTTTGTTGTATTTTTGTTGTTGTTGTCGCGCATTTATTACTGCTAATTTTCTTTATCGCAGGACAATTATCCAAACGAATGGGCTGACAAATGAGCCACACAGGCATCTAAGGGATGCCGAGATATGACTTGCTGGCTCCCGCTAATGTGGGTATGGGCTATAGATAAATCGGTGCGACAAATGCCATCACTGACATGACTATTGTAATCATAAGATGTATGAATACACCTACTCATTCAAAACAGTTGTTGGCACGCACACATGTCGAACCCAACAATAGAACCTTCCATATCCTAGAGAGGAATGGGCATAAATATTTCGAATCTGTTTCGGGATTATTTCGGTACTAGTTTGGGATTATTATGGTACTGGTTCGGGATAATTTCGAGACAGTTTCCGGAATATTTCAGAACTGTTTTGGGATCACTCCTGGCCCATTTTCGGGATCATTTCGAAACTGTTTTTGGGATCATATTGGTGGCCCAACTCTAATCCTAGAGAGGTTATGAATAAAAGTAAATGACAAAAAAAAAAAATCACAATATGTATTGTTTGCATGAATAGTGTGTGAAAGACGACGAATTGAAATGAGTTGAAAGGATTTCTGCGATGAATATGTCATTTAAAGTTTGGGGAGAAGGGACTGGAGTAGAGACATTTTGCGAAAGGCATTTGTTGGTAGGTGTTGTTACCAGATTAGATTATTTCGTTAAACGGGTTTCTGTTTGCCACATCAACCCTCTTCATACATACATTAATGACTAAATCTTATATGCGGGAATGTCAATGCTCTACTCTATTCAGATTTTATGGGGTTGTTGGCTGGCTCTGAACTACGAAAATGTAGAGGACCTCATTGCTACATGTACTGGGTAGCTGACTGACAATTGAAATGGGGATGAGGTGATTGCAACTTTGATGAGATTTGCAGCTGTGCTGACATTTTTAATGACCGCGACAGCTAATTGGTGGGGGTGCAACAAGCAAAGAAATAATATTTTGAGCAATTTTTATGATATTTTTGTGATGACAAGTGAAAGTCAATCTGTCTTGATGGTTATTTTACTTTATTTTTCTTTATATTATAGTACTTGGATGTTTCGATTCGTGTTTTCGATTTTGTCCAGTAGTCTTATTTACCAAAATTTTTTCCAATAGTCTTACTTTCCAAAATAAACTTTTCAAATTTTCGTATAAATATCAAAAGGGTGGCAACTTTATAAACCGTCTCAAGTGGCAAACCAAAGTAGAAAAATCTTAGCATGGAGCATGCTATACTAGGGTGATTAAAAAAAAATGTTGACTTGGTGTTACCCCTTAAAAAGTTAGGTATTGATGAGAAAAAATACCATTTTTCCCCATACAAAATGTATGGGAAAGGGCGAAAAAAATAGCCACCCCTAAGTGTTAAGTTAGAGCGCCAATTTTTTGCAAGGCTTATTTTCTCGTCAATACCTAAAGTTTCAGGGGGTAAGACCGAAAAAAAAACAATTTTTTTTTATTTGAATCACCATAATGCTATACACATACAAAATTTCATTCGAATCGGTCAATATATGCACGAAGAAATAAATAACGGAAAATAGGTGGCAACCCTAGGTGCCAACTCATCTTAAAGACATCATTGTTGGTATGCGGCTGAAAATATCTTTCATTTGATACCCATATTGGCATACACCTTGCTTAATTAAACAAAAAATTAGATGGGTGGCAACTCTGTAAGCCGCCCCAATTAGCACCACCCAAGTGGAATGTCTTAGAATCAGGCATACTATTTCTCTGCAAAATTTCATCAAAATCGGCCAAGCGGTCCAAATTGATCAGAAAATTACCCCCAAATAATCCCAAAATGATCTCAAAATGACTCCAAAATGACTTCAAAAATGAACCTAAAATGACCCCAAAATTACATCAAAACGATCTCAAAGTAACTCTAAAATGATAGTAGACTGACGCCAAAACTTTTCAAAATGATCCTAAAATTAACCCAAAATGATCCCAAATATGATTCCAAAATATATAAACACAATACGTTAAAGTTGCAACCCTGGGCGGCAAGCATACCTGTATATATATAAGTTGGTATGTCGCTGTAATACCTTTCATTTGATACACATTTTGGCATATCTTGCTTAAGTGGCAACCCTGTAAGATGGTGCGCCAACAAAGGGCTATCTACTAATCCCAATAAAACAAGCTTGATGCCTTTAACGCGGCGAAAAAAGCTGTCCATGATAGAGGCATCCTTAGGAGCCTGCCGCATAAGTTTTTTAACGAAAAAAAAAATACCTAGAAGTAACACTGGTCCAAACCCTCACATGTAAAGCTCATTTGGAGGCGACCATATACAAAACTACCAGGGCCAAAACACTCCCCGAAGGTTTTGGGCAGTGATGCCGAAACTGACAGTCCTTGGCCGGATACGAACCCGGTACGCTACGTTCTCCCTTGCGGTGCTGCCCGGCCGTCGTGGTAGCTATTTAGTATGACCGGTGGAGCCTTCTAGGTCATGTCATCCCTCCATCCATAAGGAAGGAGTAGCTGGGTAATGAGAAATGAGAGGCGTCATATCCGTAGATCAACCATCGAGTTAACACGTCATTACCCATGCGCATATTAGTCGCCTCTTACGACCGGTATGCCTACCTCGGTCATATTCCAAACCCCTAACCCGCAGGCTGGTTGTGAGCCAATAGTCATCTTCCCTAGTGTGGTGGCCTAAGACTACTCAACGAATAGTGGCAACTAAATTAAGTAAGCTGCGTCGGCTAGTCTGTGTCGCTATAACAGGAGCAATGAGAATGTGCCCTGCTGATGCTATAAGTGCTCTTGTGGGAATACCTCCTTTCCTTATTCTGATAGAAAAGGAGGCCACGCTTGCTGCATTAAGACTTCAAAACATTTTCGATCTAAAAATCGGAAATATAACAGGACATATGAAGATAGTCAAGAGCTTCATAGTCCTATATTGCAGGTAAGTGATGCAATAACTCCTACGGCTGAAGTTCCAATCGTAGATCGAGTGCTCTCGAAAACATGGAGTCCATATGTTGAATCCGATTCGGAGATTTTGTATATGGGAGGATCGAAGTTGGTAAAACGGGTGATGGTATCTATGCACCGAATTACAAAAAAATCGATGCCAATGGGTAACTACCCCACTACCTTTCAAGCCGAAATTCATGCAATAGAAATTTGAGAATGCAACCGAAGAGGACTATTCTCTAGGGGAGTCTCTATTATGTCGGACAGTCAGGCCATCCTACGTGCCTTGCAGTCTTACACTACAACTTCTAAGTTTGTTGACAACAAAGTTTTGTTAGGTTGCGTCCCAGGGCACAAGGGCATGAAACAAGGTGGTTTACCACCATTTCATGATCCGGAACCTTTCTGTGGAGTCACCAAGGGAGACCATAAGCAACTGGGAAAATAAACAGTTTAGACAGCATTGGCTTGACAACCTAGGACAGGGGAAAGCCAAACTCTTTATAGAACCATCACAAAGAGCCCTCACCGGGTATTATACGGGACATTGTAGTCTGCGTTATCACCTGAATAAGCTGAATTAAGCCAGAAAGAGAGTTTGCTACCTAGGTGGTGTCACTCTCAATCCGTTCGAGATATGGGATAAAAAATCTGAGGAGGTGCTCCAGTTTATATAAGGCCTTATAATAATGATAATAAATATTTCTTCCATCCGAATATCAAACTGAAAATACTTGAAAAAATTTAAAATAAAATTTTTCGTCCAGCACTCCATTGAGTCTCATAATCATTTGCATTCCAAATTTTATTTGCGATTTCATTATTTCTCTAGATTAACTAGAATATTCTGAATAATTTGCATTTTACTTTTCACAACGTTTGTCCTACGCTGGGCTGGTCATTTGAATGTTACATTCTAATTTAAATATTATTACCTTTGTGAGGCACAGCATTCCGGCTACTTTGGCGCGCGCACTTTAAGGCCACTTTAAGCCACTTTTGGCGTTATTCTCCATAGAACACTTTCAATTTATTTATATGCCTTGGAATTATTGTAATTTTTAAATATTAAATTTGTTGTTGTTGTCATTATTACTTTCATTGTCTTTTGTTGTAATTGTGCTTGTTTCATTTGCTGCGCGACAAAAACGCCTTCCCATTGCTCAGTCCCCGTGGGAGCATATTTTACCTTAAATGCCTTCCTACGGTCTCTTGTAACGAGAAAATATAACCAAATAAGCAAGCTAAAGAGACACAATTTAAATTCAAAGGAAAAAAGATGAAAAAATACAAAAAAATTAGAATCGCTAAAGTAAAATGCTTAGAGACACTCGAGATAGTGGTTAGCAACACCGCCTCTGGTGGCGGTGGTGGGGGTCTGCGATGCGCGCTGTTCAAAACAACAATGCCCAGCGACGAAAATCGCGTCTTTATCCAATTATGAATAAACTTGCTACAACAAACACAACAATACACTTGGTGTTTGGCACTGTCATTACGGCAAGCTAACAAATAAATAAAAGAAAAAGTAATGAGATGAGGCAAAAAAATATGAAAATATTGAATGAAAAATGTAGAAAAAAGGAGGAGACAATTTTAAGTACACCGTCCGGCCGTGGCTTAAAAAGAGGAGGGCTATCAAACAGTGTTGCCGTACTTTTGGTAATTTGGGTATATTTTGTTAATAATTAAGCGAAAAAAAAAAATAATAAAATAAAGCAAAACGAAAAAAAAAAAAAAAAATTAATTAATAAAATAAAATATAACAAAATAAAAAAAAAAAATAAAATAAAATAAAATAAAATAAAATAAAATAAAATAAAATAAAATAAAATAAAATAAAATAAAATAAAATAAAATAAAATAAAATAAAATAAAATAAAATAAAATAAAATAAAATAAAATAAAATAAAATAAAATAAAATAAAATAAAATAAAATACAATAAAATAAAATAAAATAAAATAAAATAAAATAAAAAATAAAATAATATAAAACAAAATAAAATAAAAAATAAAATAATATAAAACAAAAAAAATAAAATAAAATAAAATAAAATAAAATAAAATAAAAAATAAAATAAAATAAAATAAACTGAAATAAAAAAATAAAATAAAGCAAAATAAAATAAAATGTAATAAAAAATAAAATAAAATAAAATAAAATAAAATAAAATAAAATAAAATAAAATAAAATAAAATAAAATAAAATAAAATAAAATAAAATAAAATAAAATAAAATAAAATAAAATAAAATAAAATAAAATAAAATAAAATAAAATAAAATAAAATAAAATAAAATAAAATAAAATAAAATTAAAAAAAATAAAACAAACCAAAGCAAAATAAACTAAGATAAAATAAAATAAAAAAATAAAATAGAATAAAATAAAATAAAAACGTCAAACGAAAAAAATTAAATAAAAAATTATTAAAAAATAAAAATAACTTAAATGACCATAACTCAAGCTTTCATAAAAAAAACAAAAATTAAACAAAAAAGTAAAATAAAATAAACTAACTCGAAATCTTTATCATTATTTTTATATTATTTTATTATTTTATTTTATTTTATTTTATTTAAAATAAAAAACGAATCAACGATTTTTTCATTTTGATTTTTATTTAGTTTATTTTGTGATGTCTTTATTTTGATTGAATTTGATTTTATTATAATTTGTTTTATTTAAATATTTTTTGTTTGATTTGATTTAATTTAATTTAATTTAATTTAATTTTTTTTGCTTTATTTTATTTTATTTTTTTTTAATTTTATTTAATTTAATTTAATTTAATTTTATTATATTTTATTTTATTTTATTTTATTTTATTTTATTTTATTTTATTTTATTTTATTTTATTTTATTTTATTTTATTTTATTTTATTTTATTTTATTTTATTTTATTTTATTTTATTTTATTTTATTTTATTTTATTTCATTTTATTTTATTTTATTTTATTTTATTTTAAATTGTGTTGTTTTTTTTATTTTATTTTGTTTTATTTTATTTTTAATTTTTTAATATATTTTTTTTTTAATTAGTTTAATTTAACCTAATTTAATTTTATTTTATTTTAATTTATTTTATTTGATTTAATTTTATTCTATTAATTTATTTTATTTTGTTTTGTTTATTTTATTTTATTTTATTTTGTTTTATTTTATTTTATTTTATTTTATTTTATTTTATTTTATTTTATTTTATTTTATTTTATTTTATTTTATTTTATTTTATTTTATTTTATTTTATTTTATTTTATTTTATTTTATTTTATTTTATTTTATTTTATTTTATTTTATTTTATTTTATTTTATTTTATTTTATTTTATTTTATTTTATTTTATTTTATTTTATGTTATTTTATTTTATTTTATTTTATTTTATGTTATTTTATTTTATTTTATTTTATTTTATTTTATTTTATTTTATTTTATTTTATTTTATTTTATTTTATTTTATTTTATTTTATTTTATTTTAAATGGTGTTGTTTTATTTTATTTTTAATTTTTTTTTAATTTAAATTAGTTTAGTTTAATTTAACCTAATTTAATTTAATTTAATTTTATTTTAATTTATTTTATTTTTTTATTTTATTTCATTTTATCTTTCTGTATTCATTTTATTTTATTTTATTTTATTTTATTTTATTTTATTTTATTTTATTTTATTTTATTTTATTATATGTTATTTTATTTTATTTTATTTTATTTTATTTTATTTTATTTTAGTTTATTTTAACACTTTGTGGCAAATTCTCTTTAAAAAATCTTTGGAACGTTTTTGAGTGTTTTTGGTTTTATGTTAGGCAATCAATTTTTTAGAAAGCGGCAACACTGCTTTAAAATTCCCTCACTAGACTTGGCTTGAGAAAATCTCATTACGATTCCATTTCATGCAGCGCACGGCGACATCTGTCCACTGGGCACCCTCTCACTCATGGTTTGTACATATGTACATTAATGATCAGCGCACAGTTCACAGTGGGTCAAAGGTATCACTTACCCGCGCACTTTTTTGAAAACACCCCTATATTAACCCTAAAGTATCGGAAATATACTTGAGTTCGGATGTAATGGGCTGTTATGATGCGGTACAAAACTATGTCGAACCTTATCTTACTGCTGGAAGGAGGGGACTCCGCAGAGCTCACTACGCAGTGTAAGGGATCCTTAAAAGCTATCAAGGCTGTATAAAATGTCCGGATGCTAGTAGGTGTCTTAGAAATTAAATTTTCTTCATCAAACCAAGCAACATGGTCCACAGTGGCCACAATTTTTCGCCAGCATGCAAATAGGTCGCTCACCTGCCAAATGTTGCCAAGCCCCCCAGCTTTTCTCACTCTTCTCATGTTTTACCAACAACTGCTGTTCGATTTAAGCTCTTCCTTCCTGTGCTCATTATTTATGTCACGTGACCC
>CAXKVI010000005.1:98000709-98008209 GCA_964058755.1 Campiglossa producta
CGAAAAATTCAGAAAAAATTACACAAAAAATGTAGTAAAAATACACAAAAAAATGAAGTAAAAGTTACTCAAAAAATATGGTAAAAGTTACCCAATAATATAGTAAACATTTTATAAAAATATAGTAAAAATTGCAAAAAAATATAGTAAAAATACACAAAAAAATTAGTAAAAATTACTCAAAAAATATAGCAAAAAGTAAAAGTTACTCAAAAAATATGGTAAAAGTTACTCAAAAATATAGTAAACATTTTATAAAAATATAGTAAAAATTATAAAAAAATATAGTAAAATATTACCCATAAATACAGTAAAAATACACAAAAAATATAGTAAAAATACACAAAAAAGAAGTAAAAGTTACTCAAAAAATATGGTAAAAGTTACCCAAAAATATAGTAAAAATTTAATAAAAATATAGTAAAAATTACACAAAAAAATAGTAAAAAATTACCCATAAATATAGTAAAAGTTACACAAAAAATTCAGAAAAAATTACACAAAAAATGTAGTAAAAATACACAAAAAATTAAATAAAAGTTACTCAAAAAATATGGTAAAAGTTACCCAAAAATATAGTAAACGTTTTATAAAAATATAGTAAAAATTACAAAAAATATAGTAAAAATACACAAAAAAATTAGTAAAAATTACTCAAAAAATATAGTAAAAGTTACCCAAAAATATAGTAAAAATACACAAAAAAATAAAGTAAAAATAACTCAAAAAATATAGTAAAAGTTAACCATAATATAGTAAAAATTTGATAAAAATATAGTAAAAATGACACAAAAAAATAGTAAAAAATTACTCATAAATATAGTAAAAATTGCACAAAAAATATAGTAAAAATACACAAAAATTTAAGTAAAAATTACTCAAAAAAAAAAAATAAAATTGTAAAAGTTAACCAAAAATATAGTAAAAATTTAATAAAAATATAGTAAAAATGACATAAAAAAATAGTAAAAAATTACCCATAAATAAAGTAAAAATTACAAAAAAATAATACCAAGAAATGTAGGTATATATTTTTTGGAGAAACTGTGAATCAAAAATGTCCTAAAAAAAAATAAAATAAATTGAGCTCCGCCCTCCCAAAAATCCGGAATCCGCCACTGGGTGAGACCACTAATTAGTGAGAGAAAAATCCATCTTCAATTCCATCAGTTTTCAATCGGTTTCAGTTGGTTTCACCCGGAAGAAATTTTGAACCTCGATATTTTCCCTTGCTTCCGCTTTTGCCCAAAAGAAGCCCATAAGTCCCTTTACTGGACTCACCCCACCCTTAAAATATATTTCCTCAACCTCAGTTTCTTTTCTCTTCTTCTTTTGCTTTTATATCGCATCTCCACTTTAACTAAATTCGTTCACTTTGTTCGACGACCCCACTACCATTGTTGCTATTATCCCCAATCGGAGGTTTACTACTTTCACATGTACGTATGTATGAGTGTGCACTAGAGCATCTAACAGAATTTACGTGAAAAACATGAGTGCCTAGCAACAACAAGAGCAACAAAAAAAAAAACGCAAAAAAAATCGGTACTGAAACACCAGCAACTACAAATGCAATAATGGCAACCATTTTGTAAGGACAGCAACAATAACAACGCTTTACTAT
Organism: Campiglossa producta; assembly: GCA_964058755.1. Classification (NCBI taxonomy): domain Eukaryota; kingdom Metazoa; phylum Arthropoda; class Insecta; order Diptera; family Tephritidae; genus Campiglossa; species Campiglossa producta. The sequence continues at coordinate 98,002,334 of CAXKVI010000005.1, forward strand.
GAACATATATTACAACAACATTCGAGTAAGCACAATTGCTATTGCAGCAATAACAAATGATGACTGCAATGTGCAAGAGCAGCAACTACCGAAGCGCAGCAACTTCGCAACTTTCGACTCGACTCAGCTCTTCAGCTCAATTCAATTCAGTTGAGCGCACAGCTGCAATCAGCGAGGTAGAACCACCAAAATGGATAGTACAAATGTAATTGGTGTTTGAATGTGTATGTATGTAAGTGAATGAGTGTATGGATGTGTGTATTGCAAGTGTATTTAGAATGTATGGCGAAGTAGTGGCAATGGCAGAAATGCTATAAACTTCGCCTAGGATGTCCTGTGCAATGGTTGGAATTAATTTATTGCCATACCAAAGATCTCTGCCAGCACTTGTGCTTTGTTTGTGTGTGTATGTGTGAGTGTGTGAGTGTAGGTGCATTGTAAATTTTAGAGCAAAATTGGTCTTATTCGTTACATTTCGATGCACTTGTGTGAGATGAAATTTGGGGGTCCATACAAAAACTTTGCATTGCCAAAATTAAAAAAAGCGAAAATTACGAGATCTTTATAGTTTTTTTGGTGGGACTATTTTTAAAAATTAAATTTTTTGTCATTTACACTTGTATGAGGATGTTTTTTTTTCCAAATTGACCAATTCTATTTTTTAACTTCATATACAAAATTTTTTTGAACTTTTCTTATTTGAATGACTAAATGTTACTCATACGCCGTGCATGACCTATAAAGAGTGCACTATAATTGCAAAATTTCAGGATATACACAAAATTGCAAAATTTCAGGATATACACCTTTCGTGGTCAGCTACACGCTCTTTCGTTTTGCTCAGGAGAACCTCATGGAGTATTTTTTGTGATTTTTTCCAAAGGAGTATGGAATGTCTCATGGAGAATAGAGAAGAGAAGAAATGCAGTACTCCTCGGTGGACTAGATTAGGATCAATGCAATGCAAATGGGACCAAATTTTCTAAATGAAAAAGGATTTTTTGGAGAGTACTCTGATACTAATTAAGGTGAGAGATGGGTATAGGAATAGGATGAGAAAAGAAAGGCGTAAGAGGAATGAGAGAAGGACAAGAACGGCATATGGTGAAGGAAAAGGAATAGTAAAAAGATAGAAGGAGAGAATTAGAGAAGATGAGTTCGCACATAATTATGAAAACAATACCGAAATTGCTTCGAAATGATCCCAAAAAAAGTACCGAAATGGTACCGCAAAAGCAACGAAATGATACCGTAAGCAGTCCCGAAATGATCCCGAAACGATGCAAAAAACATATTTTAACGGTACTAAAAAAGTCTTGAAAGTATCATGGAAACAGTTCCGAAATGCTTCCAACATGATACAGAAAGCAAGCGAGAAATGTTAACCATGAAGTCGAGAAATAAGCCTGTAAACAATTCCGAAATCGTTCCCAAGAAGTCACGATATATTTCAGAAAACAGTGCCGAAATGGTAACGAAAAAGTCCAAAAGTAATTCGGAAGGGATCCAAGATCTCCAAGTTTTTTTTTTTTTTGGTGTTCGTGGGAAGGGAAAATGCTTTATGCACTAACCGGGTTTAAGCCCTCGTTACTAGATGCTCTAGCAGGGGGGGCTAATCTTATGTGGGAATCACTTCTTATCTTCAGGTATACCGCACTAAAACCTAACCTCCCACGCCCCGCACATTCTTCCTTAACTGGGAACGCGCTTAGAATAAATTCAGGTAAGAAAGCGCGTTACGTGAGCCCTGTGGTTACTCTCACACTAACTAGCTAGCCAACCGTTTGCCCGCCAATTGTCTCTTGCACCCGCCGCCTTCTTTTTGGGCGAATTGATCGCATTCCAAAAAGGTGTGGCGTACGTCGTCTATGGACTCACAGTAGGTGCAGTTCGGAGTTTGAACCTTGCCCATTCTGTACTCACGGAAATAACCGTGTATGGTTAGTATTTGGGTCAGGTATAAGTCGACTTCTCCGTGAGGCCGATTCAGCCATGGTTCCAGTTCGGCGATTAATACCCTGATCCACCTTCCAGCAGCACTGCTGCTCCATTGAAGTTGCCACTGCCGGATCGATTTTTTTTAAGCTATTAGGGGGCTTTTAATGTGTCTTAAAATTTCAAATTTTTTTTTTCATGTTTGGTAGTCTCGATAGCATTTCTGTCATAAAATAATGCATCCCAAAAGTATGCAACACTTTTTCTCTTCGTCAAAACGCGCTCACCCAACATTGACCTTCCAAATATTGGCTCACCCCCACTCTTCTAACTCAATCTAAAACTCTGTTGTCTACTAGACTAAAGAGCCTCACTTCATTTGGCTTCAGTTTAAGTTTCTTTGTAAATTCTTACTACTCACTTAGAGATTTTCTTCATTGTGGCGCCACGAAATTAAAGTAATTAACGCTGGAATTCATTATGGAACATAATTTAGATTGCTTCTGTTATGTACATATATTTACTGTTGTTGCTGTAGTTGGAATAGCGAAAATTTTATGGTTGCGACAATGATTTAAATGATTACTAGACGAACACAACAACACGCCGCCATTTTTCGCACCCTGGACCCAATAGCGGCCAAAGTGCTACTGAAGATATGCTACTGAACCACTACAACAAAAACAATTATGCAAAAATATAATTATTATTAAAAGCATTCAACGAACAAGCAAAATAAGAAGGGAGGTTTGAAGGGTGAGTGAGAAGTTTGGCGACTGGACGCCACTCGAAGCTGCTGGTGGTGAACATTTTAATTTGCGCTTCCAGGCTGACAAACATTGGCAATGTACGCAGGCAGGCTGTTACCAATGGCATATGCAATAACAAGAACAAAAACAATTTGACATCACTAAGACGAAAAAAATCACTTAATTGAAAATGAAATGTTGGAATGTGTGAAGAGAGGGTGAAGGAAGCGTGAAGACAAGGCGTGCATTTTGTTAAAGCGCCGAAAAGTATGCTATAAATTTTGACGACAAAACGACAACACTTGAATGGTCAGTGTTAAAATGTGATGAGCAAAAAAGAAGGCGAGGAGAGACAGCGTGTGATATTAGCGCCAAGCAATGAGACAAACAAAGGTCCAAAAATGGTTGAGGCTTACTTGGTACGTATAAAAACTTCTTGGGCAATTGAATAATTTTGGCTGATTGCCTGCTTTACTATGACGTTGTATGCATTTAGGCGCAATGGTAAGATGTGTTAGCTGGCTGACAATTGTTGGCAATTAAAAATGTGTGAGCGCACTAATAAGGCAAAAACGAATACACTATCACACCCAAATATAGCCTGAATTGAATCCCAAAAGTAGCAAAAGTTTGTAGAATCTAATGAAAAACGAACTAGTCCCTAAAACTAGACTTGAAAATAGACCACAATAAATGCCGCTTGACCGATTTGGATGAATTTTGGCATATAGAGTGTATGATTGATTCTAAGACTATCCTCTTCGGGATTGCCACTTGGGTGGTTTACGGGGTTGCCACCTTTTTCAATTTTGTTTAATTATGCAGCAAGATGTGCCACATAGGGTTGCCACTTTTTCGCAGTATATTTGTAATTTAGACGTTTGGGTTCAATTCTAGATCATTTTGGGATAATCTTTTCGGTATTTTTTCGACCATTTAAGAGTCTTTTTGGGGTAACTTTCTGATCTTTTTGGACCATTTTTGGATAATTTAAGGGTAATTTTGGGCTTATTTTGGGGTCATTTTGGGATCTTTTTGCGGTACTTATAGGATTATTTTGTAATCTTTTTTGGTTCTTTTTGGGGTCATTTCGGTTCCACTTACAGGTCTATTCTACTGTGGTAATAACTTTATTATTACCGGCAAACAAATTCACTCGGCAACTTTTACTCCTTTTTGGTATTCTGAGGGCAAAAGTTTTCTGGTAACACCGTTACCACCAAAATAGGTGGAAACATGTGGTAACATCAATATAAAACAGCTGATGTTTACTTTGAAAAATAAAAAAAGCGAAAGTGCAATTGAACAAAATAAAGTGAAAATTAAAGAAAATAAATAAAACAAAGAGAAAATCAAACCAATAAACAGGTATATAGTATTAATAAATCACAATAAAAACTGTGTATTCCCTGCAGGAGCTCGGGATGGTCTTTGCAAAAGGCCAGATACAACCGCAACTGCGCTGGGGTGGTGCGTGCATATTTTCTGTAAATAAAATAAACAATTTTTAATAAATTTCATAAAATATTTACCAAATTTACTTACTTGTTCATTTCCATTTTGCAGTCTTCTTCTTTTTGATAAACAAAAAACATATGGCAGGTGACTAGCAGGGTGGCTTTTCAATTCACCATACACAATGGTGAGTTTTTTTGCCATTAGAGCGTTACCATCTGCTCAGAATCGCAGCCACTTTATTTGGTAACGTATTTTAGAGAAAATTGTTTGCCGATCGCAATTTTACCGGTAACGCGCAGCATAGGGCTGTTAGGGTCATTTTGGGATAATTTTGCGGTAATTTGGGGATAATTCTGGGGTCATTTTGGGATAATTTTACGGTAATTTGGGGATCATTCTGGGGTCATTTTGGACCGCTTTACCGATTTCAATGAAATTGACATAGAGATGGTTTGCTTGGTTGGGCGGTTTACAGGGTTGCCACCTATCTAGGTATGTCAATGTTGTTATCAAATCAAAGATATTTTCAGCCGCATGACCAACCATGATATCTTAAATCGGAAATCTTATGTCGGAAATCTTATGTCGGAAATCTATTTTGAAAAGTTCCTGTTGGTAAGTAAAAATATTGGATAAAAAAAATGAAATCGGTCACGCAGGTACTAGCGGTTAAATAACAAAAATTCTGACAGAGCTAAATTTTTGAAGGTAGCTTAGGTTCCCCTTCAGGAAAAAAATTTCAAAGGTCCGTATTGATCACATATGTGCTATCAAGAACTACTAGTCTGGTAAATTTTGTTGTCTTGTATAAAGAAAATTCCGATGGAGAAAATTTTTGTCGAAGAGCTTAGGTTCACCAGACAGAAAACTGTAAAAGTCCAGATTGGTTCTATGTGTGCTAAAAAAGTTATTTGGATATGGACACGACTAGTTCTTGGGACTCATCTAGTAGTGTGGTAGCTTAGAACTAGCCAGTTTTAATCCAGGGTAGCATTTCCGCCCTCTCCTTGCCTACCCCCCTCTCAGAGCCTTGCTGGAAATGACTTAAGGCGCTAAAATGTTGAATTGTTTTTGTCATTGCATTTTATTGTTAATGAGAATTTCTTGTTTTCAACATTGAATGCTTATTATATGTATAGCAACAATAACAACAACAGCACTTGTTTACAACAACACCACTTGTTTACAACAACAACAATGTGACAATAAAAGCATTAGCTACCAAACAAATCATTGAGTGTAAAAGATTTCTGTGATTTTTTGTTTTGTTTTTGCATTTAATTAGTAAAATGGAATTAACAGATTTTCTGTTTATGCGGAAGGAAGGAGTGAAACCTTTTGTACCTTACTGAGGCACGCATCAGTGAAGGTTTTGTTTTTTTTTCTATTTCTTTGCGTAGTGAAAAGTGGATTGGCCCTTTGAGGGAGAGAGAGTTTGTTTCAAAATAAAAATTCTCCGAAGGGAATGAGATTGGGCAGTGATGGAAAGCTTGGTAGAGTGAAGCTCTGAAAACCCTCTAGTAGATACCCAGGTCGAAGCGATATCGATATTTTTTTTTTTTTGGGATATGCATCGTCTGACTGTCCCTCAAGCGCTTTGCCTTGATGCACTAAGGTACTTGCAATTTGCACCATTTTAAAATACTAAAAGCTAACTTTGACTTCATGAACTTATCCGTTTCGCTGCACAGCGTTTTTGCATGCAAATTAAATCTCGAGGATAAGCTCAACTTT
>CAXKVI010000005.1:98010709-98032740 GCA_964058755.1 Campiglossa producta
AAAATAAAATAAAATAAAATAAAATAAAATAAAATAAAATAAAATAAAATAAAATAAAATAAAATAAAATAAAATAAAATAAAATAAAATAAAATAAAATAAAATAAAATAAAATAAAATAAAAAAAATTAAATAAATTAAAATAAAATAAAATAAAATGATATAAATAAAATAAAATTAATAAAATAAAATTAAAAAATAAAATAAATTTAAAAAAATATGCAAATTGAAAGTCTTTATTTTTCCAATTCCCAAAATAAAACGGGGAAATGCCCACTAAACTCATTCTAACATAAACGAAATAAATTCAACGCACAAGCTTCCAAAGCCATACGCGCTTTTCGAGCACTCACACCTCACTCGCTTGCTTAAGAAGCATAAATCTCATACATATGCAATTTACGAGCGAAATTTTTTGCGCGACAGACGCTAACGGAAATATGGTGGCAAAAGCTGTCGAGCTTAAGTGCCTATTTGGAAAATTATTGTCTCGAAAATTAAAAGTAAAAATATCTACTAAGTAAAAGCTGAGAGCATACTTAAAAAAAAAAACGAATAAACAAGTGCGTGAAATAAAGCGCAATTACAATAAAGTGTACCTCCTAGCTGCTGTGTTCGCGAACAGCCTACAGGGCGTATGTGGAATATCAAAGAGTGCGTAGACTTTGGTTGTAGCATATTTCAAGGGGCAATACGAAAGCGTATTTGTATTAATTTAAGTACTACCACAACATGTGTAGCTCAAAGCATTTACGAACACACAGACACACATGGATACATGCGCTTCCACAAGCAAAGACGTAACTCACACTCTTGCCATCTTCATCTCGCAGGCGTCTCATAAAAATTCAAATTAACTCACTACTCTCACGCGCAGCTGTTTCCGTCTCAGATCGAAATTTCTTTATTCGTTCTTAAATATTTTAATTTCGCTTCTTAAGATTTTTATTGCTTAACAAATTTTTTGTTTATTTTTTACTTTCAGCAGCGGTGCAAACGTGGGCTCACATTCTCATTTTCGCTATTTATTTAAGCTCTGAAGAAAAGTACAGAGGGATGAACTCGGGATAAAATCACATTATATACTCAGTTGCTGATTTGAGTATTAGGTTATAATTTATTTACGTATATTATTTTGTATTTGTTGTTTTTTTTTTGGTTTTCATTTTTATGTATTGACCGATTTGAATGAAATAAGCACCGATGGAAAGGAAATTGAAAAAAACTAAGATATAGGCGGTATATCTTCAGGGGCGTCCCCGAAATTCAAGGATGGGGGGTACGTGGCTAGCGACCCCCGACCCCTACAGTCACCACCACCAGATTTTATTGGTCCAATTTTCGATCACAGGCGTTGCTAGTATCTTTAAACGAGCTAAACTTGTATATATGTATATTTGTATATCCGGACAATCTCGGGAACCGCTTGAATGATTTGGATACAATTTTGAATATAGATAAAATGATTGATTCATGACTATCCACTTGGGGAGGTTTACAGGGTTGCCACCTATGTTAATTTTTTTTAAATTTTGTAGCAAGATATTGGTATCCAATGAAAGGTATTTTCAGCGACATGCCAACTGAAATATTTCCAAGTAGGGTTGCCACCTTACCGGAGTATATTTGTATATTTGTATTTTCGGTACTATCTATGGAACAGCTTGATAAAATAATTGAACTAAATGAACTAAAAACGAACTTTGTACATGAACTAGTTCATTTTGGTGAGATAGTTCGAAATCTCTGATCACTTCAATGAACTAAAATTCCCAACGTTAATAGAAACACTCCGAGTTGCGCCCGTTCGCAACGTCTCCCTGTAGGCATCGCTAGCTTGGTCCTATGCAGTGTTCAGTGGTATCAGCGACGGTAAATAATGAGTGAGAAATGTGTTTCCATTTAATTTAATTTAATTTACTTTTATATATTTTAGTTTTTAAAAATTTCTTTTTGTTTTTTTTTTATTAATTTTATTTTAATCAATTCTTTTTTTAAATTTTACAAAATTTAACTTAACTGCCAGTTTAAATTTTTGTACGGTGGGTCCAAAGTCCCCTGCGCTCTTCTTAACTTTGAAACTCAAATCGCCGACTGAGTGGAAGAGTAGAGTTGAAGAACTATCCAACAGATAGTTGTTGTCCAGCAGCAGGTTCAAACCCTTAGTAAAAATTACACAAAATATAGTAAAAGTTAAGCAAAAATTATAGTAAAAAATACGCGAAAAATACAGTAAAAATATAGGAAAAATTACACAAAAAATATAGTAAAAACTACTAAAAAAATATACTAAAAATTGCACAGAAAAAAATGACAAAGATTTAGTTAAATTTACATTAAAAATTTTGATACTTAGAGAAATTTGACAAAGATTTACACAGCGATGGATACCATGACGCGTTTCGGACTTTCCAGGGTTCACATTAAAAATTAAGAAAAACAGATTTCAGCAGGTAGTATAACCTAGTGTTATACTATGTAATAGGAAGTTTTTCTAGTATTTATTTCAAAAGTTACGGTTAGATTAGTATAGTCAGTTAGATCTTTTTTACAATGTGGGTTAGGCCGTTTTGGCGCTGAGCGCCTCGTATATTTTTTTGAAAAACAAGCAGAAAAGACCAGCTTTACAGAAACTGTGAATGAAAAATAACCCTGAAATTAAAAGGAAAAATTTGAAACCCCCTTCCCAAAATCCTAATATAAAATACTGAAACATGAGTCTTTTATTTTATAGATAACGAAATCAAACACTGAAGATGGCGGATCGCCGAAACCGGTTTGTTACAAAACCAAAATTGACAAGGGATGACGGAAAATCGTTCCAATATACATTTAGTCTTTTATTTACTCAAACAATTTTTAAGCAACAAAAATTCAACCAAATTAAACCTTTTCAAGCACGCTCCAAAAGTTGGCTTGAATTTTATCGATTTTCACGCGAAAACTTTAGTTGTAACCAACTTTTTGTTTTTAATCAAAAATTTGGCCAGAAAGTATTGCAACTTTTTCGTAAAAAAAAAAAAACATTTTAGAACTTTGTTCTCTACAGAGAGAGGGAGTGAGAGAAATTTGTGTTGCTTCAATTTTGATTTCTATTTTTTTTTTTGGTTTGGCTTTTGTTTGACGCAAAAGTTTTTAATTTTTATTATTAACTACCAAACTTGCGTTAAAGGGGCGCGACGCAGTGGGGGTGAGTTAAAGAAGAAAGTTTTAGAATAAAGTTTTTGGCTTGCTTGAGAGCATGATTTGGCGGGTGGGCATGCGAGAAGGCGGGCGGGCGGGCGCTGGCGTTAACTAAACTTTCTTTGCCAAAGTAGTTGGTGTAGGTTAATGCATAGAAAGTGGGCGGGGCGGTAAGCAAATTAAGTTTTCAAGGTCATGTGCGTAGCGCAACAACAACAACAGCCGCCACCAACACCACAAAGTTTGAAAGTTAAAAGACATAAATGTGTTAAAGTTTTTGGCGGCGCAAAACTAAGAACTTTATTTGTAAGTAAAAGAAAGAGTGTGGGAGCGAGAGAGATGGAGAGAGAGAGATGGACAGTTGTAAGAGCGAGATAACAAAGTGATGTTAATGAACTTTAAAGTTGCGCAGACGAAAAAGTGATGCTAGCAAGTGCAGGGTTAAACGAGTTCAAACAATTTAATTTTAAACGAATTTTAGTTTTTGTTTTTAAACTCTTTAAATTTGAAATGTTAATGAAGCATTGCGGAAATGAAATTTAAAACAAATTAACTGCAGCTCGTGCGCAATTTTATGGTTTCCCTTTGTTGCTTTTTTTTTCAAATGAATTTTTCAAGTTCATAAAAGGTGTGTATTTTTTGGTCATTAGGTAAAAGCACTTAAGCCGCATAATGCAATTTGGTTTGAAAATAATTTTTTCTATGCTAACGGAAAAAATGTGCCAAAAAATGTATGTAAAAAAAGAAATTCGTTAAACCAAATTTCAGCAAAAAAAAAAATCTAGCAATATTGCTCGTTCCAAACATTAACCCTAGATATGTTGATCTTTTGTATGTAATTTTGCATTAAAATCTGTTTGCTTAGAATTGCCTTTTTCAACTTTTGTTTAACAAATGCAAATTTAAATAAAATCTACGGACTTCAGATGCCCGAAAAGATGAAATTCAGTTTACGGCATGCATGCATACAGTGACTAAAAATAATAAACGTTAAGTTTTTTATACCTATTTTGAGCTATACTGCACTCTCACATTCAACACCACCCGATCTGTATACTTGATTAAGTAATGCTACATTGGAGTGTAATGGGGTGTGGTTGCTGAGTGACCTTGCTCAATCCCGACTCTTGCGTCCTCGTTCGTGCACTCTGGGCAACGTGAGCTACCTAGGCTCGCGGCAGAAAGAGAGGGAGCCCCGGTGGGGCCACTCTGACATACTTGGTTTAAGGGCTCACCGAGGTCTTTTTCGCAGCGTCTGTTCACCACATGGTGCGGCTGCAAGCGGGTGTCTGTCTTGTAGCAAGCGGCTCGCTATATAAATGTGTGAATATTTTTATCAAAATCCCGGAGACGGGTTGTGCGCTGGGTTTGGGACCCGCCACGGAAAAACTTTATTCCAATGAAAAGCAAAGAAAAGCCTCGGATGAGAACCCCCTTTAATGTTGACGACCCGGCAAAACGAAATAAGGACTACGAGAAGGATATTAGGGCATGTACCTGGAATGTCCGGACCCTTTCAAGGGATGGTACCGCTGCCCGACTGGTTGATGTCCTCGTTAACGCAAAGGCTGACATCACCGCCCTGCAGGAAATGCGATGGACGGGACAAGGAAAGACGACCATCGGACCTTGTGACGTATACTACAGTGGCCAGACACGCGGCAAAGCGCGTGGTGTAGGATTCGTGGTGGGAAAGAGACTTCGCCGCCAAGTACTAGCGTTCACCCCCGTGGACGAGCGTCTCGCTGCGATCCGCATCAAAGCGAAATTTTTCAACATAACATTTATCTGCGCCTATGCGCCGACTGAGGAGACGGACGACGCAGAGAAGGACTCCTTCTACGATAAACTTGAACAGACTTATGATCGCTGCCCCCAACATGATATCAAAATCGTGCTCGGCGACTTTAATGCGAAGGTGGGCAAGGAAGGAGTCTTTGGTCCAACAGTTGGAAAATTTAGTCTCCATGATATAACATCCCCCAACGGCACTAGGTTGATTGATTTCGCCGCTGCTCGCAATATGGTCATCAGTAGTACCAGGTTCCAGCATAAACGAATACACCAAGCCACATGGCTGTCTCCTGATCAAAGAACAAGAAACCAGATTGATCATGTCATGATCGACGGCAGACATAGCTCCACCGTTCTGGACGTGCGTACCCTTCGTGGTCCCAATATCGACTCGGACCATTATCTTGTTGCAGCCAAGATACGCACACGCCTCTGTGTAGCAAAGAAAGTGCGCACAGTAACGGAAGGAAAGTTTGACGTCGAGAAGCTGCGCACGACACAGACAGCTGACAATTTCTCCACTCGACTCTCACACCTGCTATCGGAGAGCAATCCTCGACCTAACGATGCAACCGAGCAATGGAAGCATATCTCTCACTCATTACGTACTGCCGCTGAGGCCACTATAGGGTTCCAGCGAGCCCGCAAAAACAACTGGTACGATGAGGAATGCAGCACTGCCTCGGACAAAAAGGACGCTGCCTACAGGGAGACGTTGCGAACGGGCGCAACCCGCAGTGTATGGCAACGCTATCGTGAGGCAAAGAAGGAAGAGAGACGCCTTTTCAGAAAAAAGAAACGTGAGGCCGAAAGGCGTGAGTGTGAGGAGCTGGAGATGCTGGCTGACAGGAATGATGCCCGAAAATTCTATGAAAAGATCCGGCGGATGACGGAAGGTTTTAAGACCGGGGCAAGTTCCTGTAAGGACAATAATGGCGACCTGGTAACCGACGTACAGAGTGTACTTAAATTATGGAGGGAGCACTTCTCCTCACTGCTAAATTGCGAGGGAGACGTCGAACCCGATACCCCAATCCCTGACGATGGAAAAGTCGTCCCACCACCTGACTATGATGAAGTGAGGATAGCTATATCCCGGCTCAAAAACAACAAAGCGCCTGGAAAAGACGGACTACCCGCCGAGCTGTTCAAACACGGAGGCGAAGAGCTGGTAAAAAGCATGCATCAGCTCTTATGCAGAATATGGTCAGACGAGTGCATGCCTCCAGATTGGAATTTAAGTGTGCTCTGCCCAATCCACAAGAAAGGCGATCCCGCTAACCGCACCAACTACCGCGGAATCAGCCTTCTTAATATCGCATATAAGGTTCTTTCTAGCGTATTGTGTGAAAGACTGAAGCCCATCGTAGACAAGCTGATTGGACCTTATCAGTGTGGCTTTAGACCTGGTAAGTCTACCATCGACCAGATTTTCACGATACGCCAAATCCTGGAGAAGACCCATGATAAAAGAATCGACACACACCATCTCTTTGTCGATTTCAAAGCCGCTTTTGACAGCGCAAAAAGGAGTTGCCTGTATGCCGCCATGTCTGAATTTGACTTCCCTGCAAAGCTTATACGGCTTTGCCAAATGACGTTGAGCAATACTAACAGCTCCGTCAGAGTCGGGAAGGACCTCTCTGAGCCATTTGAAACCAAACGAGGCTTCAGACAGGGCGACTCCCTTTCGTGCGATTTCTTCAACCTGATGCTGGAGAAGATAATTCGAGCAGCAGAGCTAAACCGCAATGGTACAATCTATTACAAGAGCGTGCAATTGCTGGCGTATGCCGATGATATTGATATCATTGGCCTTAACAACCGCGCCGTAAGCGCTGCCTTCTCTGGACTGGATAAAGAAGCGAAAAAAGTGGGTCTTGCGGTCAACGAGGACAAGACGAAGTATTTGCTGTCATCAAAGAAAGAATCGGCGCACCTGCGCCTTGGCAGCCACGTCACTGTTGATAGTTACAAATTTGAAACTGTGAGGGACTTCGTCTATTTGGGAACCAGCATTAACACCGAAAATAATATCAGTCTAGAAATCCAACGGAGAATCACTCTTGCGAACAAGTGCTACTTTGGACTGAGTAGGCAATTGAGAAGTAAAGTCCTCTCTCGAAGAACAAAGATCACGCTCTATAAGTCTCTCATCATACCTGTCCTGATGTATGGCTCAGATTCATGGACAATGTCAAGAGAAGATGAGATGGCCCTTGGAGTATTTGAGAGAAAAGTTCTCCGGAAGATTTATGGTCCTTCCCGTGATGCCGACGGCGAGTATCGAAGGAGATTTAACGATGAGCTGTACGAGCTTTACGCAGATCTGACCATAGTCCAGCGAATTAAAGCCCAAAGGCTCCGCTGGCTGGGTCACGTCATGCGAATGGACAAAGAAGCTCCAGCCCAGAAGGTTTTCCAATCGTCACCCGAATTCGGCAGCAGAGGAAGGGGGAGGCCTCGACTGAGATGGAAACAACAGGTGGAGGATGACTTGAACTCCCTTGGGGTTTCCAATTGGCGTCAGTTATCGCTAAAAAGGAATGACTGGCGTGCTTTGATAGGCGACGGCCAAAATCGCTTAGGCGGTTAAGCGCCAATAAATGATGATGAATAGCTACATTACACGGTTAAAAATTTTAACCTAAATTTTAAACTTTTTTGGACTACATAAACGACCAAACCAAATTTGGATTCAAATTCAATCTAGGCCAGTTTTCATGAAAATTGGCTAAATGAATCGTGTTTCAATTATAAACAAGAAATGTTTTAACAATTTTTTAAAGACAAAATAAATTTTTTGTCCGTCTGCTCTACCACTGAGCTACATCGCACACATAAATGTTGTTGGCAAAATTCAATCTTTTTTTTTATTATGCCCAACGGATTTTACCCACCATCCCGCCCAACCGACACGAGGGGCGCATCCGCATAACGCGCGGATTAATTTGCCGAGTGTTTGAAAGGCGGAGGTTTGTTAAGCGTCGAGTTCTCAAAATGCTCAGCTACAGAAAGGAATTCATCAGCTGAGTGATATACATAAATAAATAGGGAATTGCAATAAATTAATACAACGTAGAAATCAAGTGTTAAGAGATAATAGAACAGTTATTTTGATCATAAAAAGCGAGTCCGAAATATCAAATGTGCCTGAATGAGAGTTAAAATCTTCGCACAAACACTGGAAAGGCTCGTGTAATTGAAAATTTGTCCTGCATTGCTTCAGCCGAATAGGCCTAAAGTGTCGTGAAGGTCGGGACGGAATATTAAAGTTAATTTCGTTTAAAAGAAATGGGCTGGAAATCGATCCGTTTATCAGTTTAGTCATGAATAATACACCTAGCATTTCCCTACGACTTGCAAGGGTTGGGAGATTGATAAGTTTCAAACGATTAGTATAAGGTGGAAGGTTATACGTTGAATCCCATTGTAGATTTCTCAATGCAAAGAGTAAGAACTGTTTTTGAATTGATTCTAGCCTATCAATATAAAGTTGGTAACGCGGATTCCATATAACTGAGCAATATTCTAATATAGGTCTAACTAGTGTAGTAAAAAGAGTCTTCGTAACATAAGGGTCATTAAATTCCTTTGACCACCTTTTCACAAAAGCTAAAACACCTCTAGCCTTATTAACTGTTGCCTCAATATGAGGACTAAAACTAAGCTTGGGGTTCATTGTCACCCCCAAGTCAACAAAAACATTAACATGTTCAAGATTGTGGTTGTTGATTGCATAAGAAGCTGGCTGTAGATCCCTACGTGAAAAACACATGAACTTACATTTTTTCAGATTGAGCTTTCAAAATTAAATTTAAATTTTCAAGCCAAAAAGTTTTATTTTTAAACCGAAAAGTTTAAAACGGAATATAACGTATGTGGCTTTACTCGTTGCCTGGCTGTGCGGTGAGTTGATTTCTGTGTAGCGTATAACGCCTGAGCATATGCTACGGAAATGGCTGTGATGATGAAAGAATAGTATAAAAAAAAGTAAATACAGTGACTTGAAAGTATTATTATAAACATTTTTCTTCATATTTTTAATTTTTTTCAGGGACTCTATTATTAACCCCGGACTTTTATAACATCGAAAAAAGTAACTTCTAATAGACTTTACTTGAATTTTTAGAATTTTTTTTTCAAGAGTATTGAGTGTTCTCGTCCATACAAAGGTAAATTTAGTTTGTGAGTTGTATGGAAGAAAACACTCAACACCCTTGCCAAAAAAAAAATTCTAAAAATTCAAGTAAAGTCTAATAGAAGTTATTTTTTTCGATGTTATAAAAGTCCGGGGTTAAATAAAATAGAGTCCCTGAAGACAGTTAAAAATATGAAGAAAAATTTTTATAATAATACTTTTAAGTCACTGTATTTAATTTTTTTTATACTATTCTTTCATCATTCACAGTCATTTCCGTAGCATATGCTCAGGCGTTGTACGCTACACAGAAATCAACTCACCACACACCAGCTACAGCCAGCCAACCAGTAAAGCCACATACGTTATATTCCGTTTCCGGACAGCATAAACCGGTTTAGCCACATTTGCTGACCTGTACGACATGTATGAAAAAAAAACACACACATATCCCAACGTGGGACATACCGACTCACTCCTTCGGATAAGCACACACTTTTTTTTGTACTTAACCCAACCCATACTCGCCTAGTGGTAGCCGCAATGTGAAGTGCAAAATGTAAGCGTCAACGCGGTCGCACTGACCAAATTAAGACCGCCTGCAGCGCAAACGAATCCCACTTTACTTTTGGATAGCCACAAACTCTAACTCCTAAGCTTACCTTTTCGTAATTCTATGTAACTTTATTTTCCAAGTGTATTTTTTTGCTCATTTTTTTCGATTGTCCATTTGGTCTTGTGTCTTTTTTATTCATTATCAGCTGAAGTCTGTGTAATACTTCGTGCAAAAAAGTTGGACCTTTCTCAGAGCGCTGGTGTGGTATGATCATGGAGGGGCGAGCTCTTGCGCTCATACATTTGTTTTAATTTTTGTTTAAATTCCCATATGGAGCAATGCAGCAAATGAACAATTCTGCCATTTGTTTATTTGTAGCAAGTTTTCATTGTGTTCTCAGTTTGTTCATGTTTGCCATTCCATTACGTGATTATGTTGATGTTGATGCTGATTTTCAATTTTTGGAATTTGAAATGGGTTTAATAAAGTGCAGAAAACATTTTTGTTGTGCTTTGAAATTTACTAAATTTGCTGACGATTTGTTTTAAATTACTTTGGTAATTGAAAATTAAAATTAAACAAAATACGATGGTTAAGTGATATAATACTACCGACATAGACGGGAATAGTTGTGGAACATACCCTGAAGACGATCTCCGAAGGAGGTTGAAATATATTGGAAAACCCCGCAAAAAAATTTGTGTTTTATTCAATTTGACCTCGAGTCAGCTAACACAAAATTCGTTGTGGAACATCTTTTGAGTTTCAAGTGTACTTATACCTCAGTTAGAAGTTACATAAAAGTTGTAATGCCGCTTTTAAGCACCATCATATTATTTTCAAACACACACGCCTCAGATGGGCATCGAACCCACACGCCTTACCACCACCCACGAGCACTTTCTTGTTTTCATTCGCGCATTCACTTGCGATCACTGCTAGAAATTCTCGATCGCTTTATATTTACTTCGGCTTAAGTAAATTCTTGGCGCTTCGTTGAGGGTGGAAAGCGCGGTTGCGGTAAGCGCAGGCAAGTGCCGCAAAGTGATTTGTGAGACGCTTCCTACCATACCCTGCACAACCATCTACTCTCGATTATTTTGGAAGTGTCTACTGGACGCGGAGAAGCGATCTTTGGATCGCAGCCCCGTCTAGAAGACCACGGGTGCGTCCCTTAGGATTCACCGGCATCCATCCACCGGTCATATGTAACCTGGCACTGATCCAACGGCATTCACCAATCGGTCCAACGGTCATCGGTAACCTGGCACCGATCCACCGGCATTCACCAATTGGTACACCGATATCCAGCGGTCATCGGTAAACTGGCACCGATCCACCGGCATTCACCAATTGATCCGCCGATATCCACCGGCATCAACCAACCGTTCCACCGACATCCACCGGCCATAAGGTGACTTGGCACCGGCATTCACCAACCGTTACACCGGGCCAGTCATGGGTTGCATATTCATGACATTTTTCTCATCCTGTATTTTTGACAACCTTTGAAGCTTTAATTTGGCCATAGAAGCTGTCAGAGAAAAGAAAGGCAAGCCTAGGTAAGCAAGGCAAGCAAAGCAAGCATACATTGGGCCATCTTTTATTATTTCAAACATCGAGCCGTAGCCTCCAAACAGGCTTATGTCACTTGATGATTCCAAAATTATCCCAAATGGACACCAAAATGACCGAGAAATTATCCCAAATGAACTTCAAATCACCCCAAAATGAGCCCAAAAAGACTACAAAATAATTCCTAAATGACCCCCCAAAAATGATTCCAAAGTTCTCCCAAAATTACCCAAAATGATTCCAAAATGTTCCCAAACTATCCACAAAATGACCCAAAAATTATCCTAAAACTACCTGAAAATGATCCTAAAATGATCACAAATGTGATCCAAAAAATATATCAAAATGACCCAAAATTCATAAAAGATCTAGAGTCTAGATTCTAGACAGACCTATGCCCTAAGGAGGAGAGATATCTCCATATTAACCGGGCACTACCTTATTGCTAGGCACGCAGCAAGGCCAGGTGTGCCCTACCGACGATGCTGTAGGAGTTGCAAAGATGATGAGGAGAAGGAAACTGTGGAGCACCTCATCTGTAACTGCCCGGCTTTAAGCGGCGCGAGAATTCACTTTTTGGGAGTTTCTTTTCTGGATAACCTACGTCAGGTTGCGGAGCTGGATATAAAGGACTTGATGGACTTCATCAAGTCATCTAAATGGTTCGAGGAAGAGTAACGGTGTCGGTTTAGGAGTGTCAGTCTCGGGATTCTGCTATGTGAAGAATTCCGAAAACACAGGGATATGGCGGGTTCCCGGAATTGACTTTCCTAGTGTTAGTAGTGTCAAAACGGGCCTTTCAAAACTGGCCTTAGAGTGCCTCTGCGGCAGCCACTTGAACCTAACCTAACCAAGTTCCAAATTGACCCCAAAATATGTAATCCCAAAAATGATTTCAAAATACTCCAGAAATAACCCGAATTGGCCCAAAACTGATTAAAAAATGATCCCAAATTGACCCAAAATAACCTAAAACTTACAAAAAATGATCCCAAATTGACCCCAAAATGTCCGAAAATGATCCCAAAAATGATCCCAAAATGACGCTAAAATGATTCCAAACTCACCCCAAAATGACCCCAAAATAAACACTAAAATGGCCAAAAAGTGATCCTAAATTGACCCCCAAAAAATGAACCAAAATTTATCCCAAAATTACCCCAAACTGACCCGAATTGAACCTTAACTGATTAAAAAATTATCCCAAAATGTCCCGAAAATGTTTCCAAAGTCATCCCAAAATGACCACAACATGATTCCAAATTGATCCCAAAATAACGGCAAAAATTACCCAAAAATTATCCTAAAATTACCCCAAAATGATCCCAAAAATTACCCAAAAGTTATGCCAAAATTACCCTAAGTTGACCCCGAAATAATCTCAGAAATTATTCCAAAATGATCCAAAAGTGATCCAAGTTGACTCAAAACTGATTAAAAAAAGATCCCAAATTGACCCCAAAATGTCCCAAAAATGAGCCGAAAATGACTACAAAATCCTAGCATGATTCCAAAATGATCGCAAATTCCCAAATGAGCCTAAAATATACATATAAATACAATTCGGTGAAATGGCAACCCTGTTCAGCAACCCTACCTGAAAATACTTTAGTTGGTATTTCGCCAAGATTGTCTTTCATTCGATACCCATATAGGCATATTTTGTGCAAAACTTGAAAAAAATAAGATAGATGGCAACTCTGTAAACCGCCTCAAGTGGCAACACCCAAATGAAAAGTATTAGAATACCATGCGAAATTTAATGGAAATGGGCCAAATGGCTCTCGAAATAGAACGGTAACCCTAGGTGGCAGCGCTACTTGAAAATATTTCAAGTGGTATGTTGCGGAAAATACCTTTTATTTGATAAAGACACAGGTGGCAACACTGTAAACTGCCGCAAGTGGCAACACCCAAGTGGATAGTCTTAGAATCAAGCATGCTATATCTATGCCAATTTTCTCTAACTCCATTTTTTAATTAAAAAATATGGCTTGTATGTTTTTTTACAAATACAAGATACCTAGAGTTTACTAAAAAAAGCGAGTCTGAGCAATTGCTCGCTTTTTTACATGATGCCCATTATTTCACTAGCAGGTCGAGAGCTAATCGGGCCAATTCTAAATAATTTCTCAGTTTGCGAATTACTGTGTAATGTTAAACTTAATACATTGTATCTACACTTAAAGCATCTTAAAGTTTAAATTCAACACTCCAAAGTAAATCCACTAAAATACTTATAATTAAAAATTTATTTTGCACTCAATCATTACAAATATTCAAAATGCGCCATCTTTGCAGCTTGTAGCAAGCGTCATAATTTCTCAATTAAAGCGGTCGATTGTGGTCTTACGAAGAACAGAAAAACGTTTTTAAACAATCGAAATCCACGGAAAGCTTCAGCGATTATAAGAATTGTGTGCCAATGAGTGATGCCGCGTGCCACAAAAAAATCAAAGTCTCCTCCATCTACTTTGACTTGCCCCCACCTAAATTACATTGAGATTGCTATTAACCCATTCGCTGCTACAGCTGAGATATGCTGCGTGAATTATTAAAAATAATGCCGAAAAGATTTCAAATTTTAATTTGTTTAACGCGTGTGTATATCTGAGTATGAGTGTGTGTGTGTGTGTGTGTGTGTGTGGTACAGCGAACTGTGTATAAATAAATGAATGAACAGAGGGCCGGACTGGAGTCCTGTGTAAAGCAACTGACGACTGATTTTGTATGTGTATGCTTGCTTATATTTGCTCGAACACCAGCGCTCACGAATGGTTGGGTGGGGTGGGGGCAACAAAATGAGTAAATTTCGGATACAATTTTAATTATCGCAACCGTAAGCTTTTGGTTGTAAATATTTGAGTGCCCGATAACGTCGACGATTTTCATAAATAATGCAACAACAACAATAACAATAAAATGACGAAGTACAACAAAATAGTCAAGAGTGCCTTGAAGGGCAGCACGTTGGCAATGAGAGCATAAAATGGCAGTGATAAGGGTTGAACGCGGCGATATTGAGCCACGAGGGTATCAAACTAAAGGATTGAAAAGAAGTAGTGACTGAAGAGGTGAGAGGCAGAGTAAGAATAAAGAATATTTAAATTAAAGTGACTTTAAAATGCTGCCACTATTATAAGATTCAAAGAAAATTTGCGCCACGAGCGATGGCGATAAGGTCTTAAGCGGTCCACAACTGCTTTTTAAATTGTCTTCATGCAAGAAAAGCGAATTTAAGAAGATTGTGTTTGAACAGAAAATGACATATGTATGTATGGGCTTAGGAAAAAAAAATGTCCAGTATGCTTAGAGACATAAGTAAAATATATAAAAAAAAATTTCAGTGTTGTAAATTTTTCAATTTTTTAAAATCGTAAACAATAAAGCTTGTCAATAAAATTGAAGTTTCAAAAAAGTACTAAGAGGTATTTGAAAAAGATTTGAACAAAATTTACAGTCTTGGACTAAGAAAGAAAATTTTGAATATAATTTCCAGTACAGTAAAATTTTTAATATTTCAAAATCGTAAAAATTAAAGGTCACCATTAAATTTTGAACGAAAGTTTTGTCACTTTCAAAAAAGGTCTGAGTGTTATAAAAAAAATGTTTTAAAAACAAACTTTCAGTGTTGAAAAATTTGTAAAATTTTCAAAATCGTACAAGTTTAGTTGACCATTAAAATTTGTACTTACATTTTAGCACTTTCAAAAATCACTACAGAGGTAAAAAAAAAAAAATATTTTGAAAAAACCTTCCAGTATAGAAAAGTTTTACCCCTATCCAAATCGTAAAAATTAAAGTGATCCATTAAGTTTTCAAAACAGGAATGGGTGGTGAAAAAAAATATTTTGAAAAATATTTCCATTTAAATTTTTTAAAGTTTTCAATTTTAATGTTAGCCATTAAGTTTTGGACTAAAATTTTTCTATATCATACAGACATATATAAAGGTTTTTTTTTTTAAATCCGAAATGTTGTAAAACTAAAATAAATTTTTTTTTTTTTTGAATAAATCTGAACCCCCACAGAGCTGCGCTCCGGCTCTGCTTTAAGGAATGTCAAAAGCATCATGTTTTCATTAAGTGCTTCCTCAAGAGCGGCTGCTTTCCAGCTTTAAGTGAAAACTCATTTGCCGCGCTATCAACATACGCACTTTCACAATGAAACGACAAACAGCTCAAGCTTTAGCAACATCTCTCCTATATGAGTAGGCTAAATAATTTAAATACGATAAAAAAAATTGCGCCACCACAATAAAGAGTTAAATAAGAAAGTTCAAATGTAGATAAGCGATTTTGAATGTAATGTACGGCCAAAGCACTTTGTGAGATAGTAAACACCCCCACCCTCATATACTGAGACACAGAAGACGAGATTATTACAAACAGACGTGCAAGCTACCAGCAGAGGTTATGATACTGATTCAGCAGTTAATTTTGGTTTGAGCTGCTTTTGAGTTTGCTCATCAACTCTTATCAGGAATCACATATTGCTGCTGCCATTTCTTTTGTTTTTGTTTAATTTAACCCTTGTAACAGAGCGTTAAGTACATATGTGTGCGGTAGATAACTTCATTGTTTGGTATTTTGTTTATTCTTTAAAATTAAAATCAAAAATTGTTTGAAAGAAATCGGAGACAAAGGCAAATTAGAATATGGCAACTGTCAAAGAGCAGATGAAGAGCAGGCGAGATTGGAGCTGGGATGAAGAGACATGGATTGAACAAAAAAAAAGTAAAAAAAAAAAAACTATAAGAAAATAAACTAAAATAAAATAAAATAAAATAAAATAAAATAAAATAAAATAAAATAAAATAAAATAAAATAAAATAAAATAAAATAAAATAAAATAAAATAAAATAAAATAAAATAAAATAAAATAAAATAAAATAAAATAAAATAAAATAAAATAAAATAAAATAAAATAAAATAAAATAAAATAAAATAAAATAAAATAAAATAAAATAAAATAAAATAAAATAAAATAAAATAAAATAAAATAAAACAAAATAAAATAAAATAAAATAAAATAAAATAAAATAAAATAAAATAAAATAAAATAAAATAAAATAAAATAAAATAAAATAAAATAAAATAAAATAAAATAAAATAAAATAACATAAAATAAAATAAAATAAAATAAAATAAAATAAAATAAAATAAAATAAAATAAAATAAAATAAAATAAAATAAAATAAAATAAAATAAAATAAAATAAAATAAAATAAAATAAAATAAAATAAAATAAAATAAAATAAAATAAAATAAAATAAAATAAAATAAAATAAAATAAAATAAAATAAAATAAAATAAAATAAAATAAAATAAAATAAAATAAAATAAAATAAAATAAAATAAAATAAAATAAAATAAAATAAAATAAAATAAAATAAAATAAAATAAAATAAAATAAAATAAAATAAAATAAAATAAAATAAAATAAAATAAAATAAAATAAAATAAAATGAAATAAAATGAAATAAAATAAAATGAAATAAAATAAAATAAAATAAAATAAAATAAAATAAAATAAAATAAAATAAAATAAAATAAAATAAAATAAAATAAAATAAAATAAAATAAAATAAAATAAAATAAAATAAAATAAAATAAAACAAAATAAAATAAAATAAAATAAAATAAAATAAAATAAAATAAAATAAAATAAAATAAAATAAAATAAAATAAAATAAAATAAAATAAAATAAAATAAAATAAAATAAAATAAAATAAATAAAATAAAATAAAATAAAATAAAATAAAATAAAATAAAATAAAATAAAATAAAATAAAATAAAATAAAATAAAATAAAATAAAATAAAATAAAATAAAATAAAATAAAATAAAATAAAATAAAATAAAATAAAATAAAATAAAACAAAATAAAATAAAATAAAATAAAATAAAATAAAATAAAATAAAATAAAATAAAATAAAATAAAATAAAATAAAATAAAATAAAATAAAACAAAACAAAATAAAATAAAATAAAATGAAATAAAATGAAATAAAATAAAATGAAATAAAATAAAATAAAATAAAATAAAATAAAATAAATTAAAATAAAATAAAATAAAATAATATAAAATAAAATAAAATAAAATAAAATAAAATAAAATAAAATAAAATAAAATAAAATAAAATAAAATAAAATAAAATAAAATAAAATAAAATAAAATAAAATAAAATAAAATAAAATAAAATAAAATAAAATAAAATAAAATAAAATGAAATAAAATGAAATAAAATAAAATGAAATAAAATAAAATAAAATAAAATAAAATAAAATAAAATAAAATAAAATAAAATAAAATAAAATAAAATAAAATAAAATAAAATAAAATAAAATAAAATAAAATAAAATAAAATAAAATAAAATAAAATAAAATAAAATAAAATAAAATAAAATAAAATAAAATAAAATAAAATAAAATAAAATAAAATAAAATAAAATAAAATAAAATAAAATAAAATAAAATAAAATAAAATAAAATAAAATAAAATAAAATAAAATAAAATAAAATAAAATGAAATGAAATGAAAGGAATAAAATAAATTAAAATGAAAAAAAAAAAAAAAATAAAAAAAAAATTAAAAAAAAAGTAAAAAAATAAAAAATAGAAAAACAAATTAAAAAAATTATAAACACAAAAATCTTAATAAATTGTAAAATAAACACACAAAAAATAAAGAAAATAAAATAATATGAAATAAAATACAATTTTATTTTATAAAATAAAATGAACAAAAAGAAGAAAAAAAAAATAGAAAAAACAAAATAAAAAATAAAAAAAAACAAAAATAGTAATAAATTATAAAAAAAATAAAAAAATAAAACACAAGAAGTACAAAAAAAAACAATATAATATGAAATAAATTATAATAAAATAAAAAACATAAAATAAAAAATATAAAAATAAAATAAAATGTAAAAAAAAACAAAATAAAAAAAATAAAAAATTAGAGAAAAATAAAATAAGAAAAAAAATTTTTTTAATAAAATCCAATGAAAAAAATAAATAAATAAAAAAAATATAAAAAAATAAAAACAAATAAAATAAAATCAAATGAAAATAAAATAATAATATGAAAAAAAAAAACAAATAATATAAAAAAATAAAATAAAATAAACTACACTAAAAAGAGCTAAAATACATATAACAAAATAAAATAAAATATGTAAAATAAAAAAATAAATAAAAAGAAAATAAAATAAAATATTATAAAAAAAAAAATTCAGCCATATCTCTAATCCAGTTATCTTTAAATTAGTAATGATTTTATTTTACGTTTCAAGTTATTCTAATTTTTATTTAATGGTATGTGAATCTGAGGTATTGCTATAAAAAAAATTAGCTATTAAAAATGCCAGATTTGTGTTTGCGAGAAAAAACTATATCGTCAGAATATTTTATAAGCTGGTTGAGAATTAGTATGAGAGACATCATATGAAATGATAATCGAACGAAAAATTACTTACCACTTAGCTTGGGTCGCTGGAACACCAGACAACATAGCACTCGAAATATCGAACAATACGTCACCTATTGGCTTCAAATTAACTCTAACATCTTTTCGAGATCCAAGAAAATTTTAATGAATATATTCTTAAGGCTTGACGTATCCACGAACTTAAAAATGGAATCATGCCAATCACATGCCCCACCTCTGCAATATCTCAACTTTTATTTTCCTCCCACACATTTTTGTTTACCGCATCTAATCAGATACGCCGTGTTCCATCACACCAATAGCTACCACCACCTTCACTGCTGCCACACCTCCCACCAGAGACCCAAATCCGGATTGACTATGCAAACCAATCGCCCTTATGTCAGCGAGTAGCAGTCGCGCTGATGATGAATTTTCCAAATACAAATATATATTAGCATACGCTCGCTTCTCTATAGACAACACTGATTAACCCTTTTGCCTGCTGCCAAAAAAAGGAACAACAAAAAAATATGCTATCATTCATTTCGATGTTGGGCAACGGGATAAGAGGAACACGCAAATTTTGAAAAGAGTGACGAGAATGTTCTTTACTTAATTTATGATAAGGGTTTGGAAAATTTGAAAATTCTTTAGTAGATGAACCTACGTAAGCAAGTGGAAGGGGCGGGGGAGGGGGGTATGATTGTTTGTTGCAGTACGCGTCGTGCGACCGATGGCACGCACATAATGAGTTACGCTACCGTCTGATGGATAAAGGATAAATAAAGTGAATGTTTTAGGTTCATTTAAATTAGGAAGATCGAGTTGGGGGCAGGAAAACATACAAGAGTTTTTTTTCAACCTCGACGACATGATGCCCCTGAGAATCAGATAGAGAAAGTGTATTAGATATATACAACATATGCATATGAAAGTATTCAAATACTCACACGCACTCACATTTGCTCTTTACTCATGTGTTGTTCATTAGCGCTAAAGGTTACTGGCGGCTGTCAGGATATTTTATTTTAGATTTTTAATAATGTATGCCTACATTCGAAGATACTTACTTTGGGGATATATATTTTTAATTAATGTCGAGTGGCATGACCTCAGCTCAACTCCATTAACTTTTTTCTTTGGAATTTTGATGTGTGCGCGGTTTGTGCGTGAGTGAGGTGGCAGTTTTAGTCGCTACTCAAAATTAACGCACGATGTAAAAGATTGAGAAGAGCGGAAGTGGCATTTTTAATTAAATTTCCTTTTCCGATTTTTTTTGGTAAGTACTACGTTCTTGAGGAAAAGTGTACAGAATTCAGGTATACGAGCTTTAGAGAAACCTTCAAAGTTTGAGTTTATCCAACTCAAGCTTTCCCATCATCTTAATCTATCCTCTAATCTAATCCTGATTTCTTGTTACATTATCATTTTTAGAATGGACATTGTTTCGCACTATGTACGTGGTAGTAAGGTTATTAAAAGTGATTTTCATGGTCAAGGATTGTGGTATCGGCTTCATCATCACACTCGCAGGAACTTTCCCCAGTCTCTAGACAGATTTTCGCCACAGCACTGTGTACGTTTTTCAGCCAGGGCGGCCAAAAGGGGGCACCTTACCAAGGGGGACGAGAGTTACCATGGCACAGCTTAGGTCTGGATACAGTGTGAGGTTAAACTCTTACTTATCCAGACTGAATGATACAATTTCAAACACATGTCCTGCATGTGGTAGGACCCCCCATGATACCCTACATCTCTTCAATTGTCCAATTGAACCTACTCTTCTAACTCCTCTGTCCCTCTAGTCCAAACCTGTTGAAACTGCGTGTTTCCTTGGACTGCCGTTAGAAGAGCTTGATGCAGATCTTCGAAATGATCATACACTCTAGGCAGGGTAATGCATTGTTGACAACAAGAACAACAACAGAGGGGGGTTCAGTAAATTTGAGATTTTGTTTGGAAAGTTTACTACGTTTCTAATTTACTACGTTTCTTGAAGTCTCCTTCCTTTTGATTGACTATTTTTCCTTTAATTTTCGATATATTTTTTCTTCTTTTCTTCCTCAACAGTCTCAACTTTTATATTTATTTATTTTTATTTATTTTAGTTCATATAATTTTTAATTTCCTTTATTCTAAGCTGTTCTTTTCTTCACCTTCTTCAGTTTCTTCTGCGTTTTCGTTTCTTTCATTTTCTTTAATTTTATTTTCGTTTTTTTTTTTTTTTCTTTCCCTTGCTTTCAATTCCTTCCCTATCCTTTGCCTTCATTCCTGGTCATTTCTTTTCCTTTTTTTAAAGTTTTTTTCTTCTTCTTTCCTTTCCTTTCCTTTCCTTTCCTTTCCTTTCCTTTCCTTTTCTTTGCCTTCCTTTCTTTCCTTTCCTCTCCCCTCCTTTCCTTTCCTTTTCTTTTTTTCTTTTAAATTCTTTTCAATCACATTGCTTTCCTTTCCTTTCCTTTCCTTTCCTTTCCTTTCCTTTCCTTTCCTTTCCTTTCCTTTCCTTTCCTTTCCTTTCCTTTCCTTTCCTTTCCTTTCCTTTCCTTTCCTTTCCTTTCCTTTCCTTTCTTTTCCTTTCCTTTCCTTTCCTTTCCTTTCCTTTCCTTTCCTTTCCTTTCCTTTCCTTTCCTTTCCATCCTTTCCTTTCCTTTCCTTTCCTTTCCTTTCCTTTCCTTTCCTTTCCTTTTCTTTCCTTTTCTTTCCTTTACTTTCCTTTACTTTCCTTTACTTTCCTTTCCTTTCCTTTCCTTTCCTTTACTTCCCTTACCTTTAATCCTTTCCTTTTGATAGTGATGGTAATATCTGCTTTGGTTTATTTCTTAGCTCAATAATTTTTTTGTGATTAATAATAATGCAATAATGTTGTTATAAAAATAATGCCGTAGTTATTGTATGGCCCCGTATGTTGAAAATCCTAGACACCCCTGCTCCAAAGTATGCTTCTCAGGATTACCGTATATCTCGGTTTACTTCTGAAATCTGTCTTCTAATAGTCCCCAAACATGAACATTCTAGACTCTGTCATTTTCAAGAATTCTATGGTGCTTAAAGTGCGGCAAGAAAATAACAGCCTGGAGTCGACTTCTCATTAAAGGACACTTTGTCTTATATATTTTAATATCTACGAGTATGTATGTAAGGACATGCTCTTCCTCAGACATAGTCAACTTATCTGGCTCATACTCTAAATATTTATAATTAATTACATATTTTTATGCATAAATAAGCTTGCTGACATAAATTAACCGCCAGTTGACGTTAGTGGAATACTGTTTACTCATTTAAATAATGAAAATGAGCGGCGCAAGGTGCATGGTGCAACAAAACATTTGCATAGGAAATGCAGTG
>CAXKVI010000005.1:98032940-98040440 GCA_964058755.1 Campiglossa producta
CGAAGTATAAAAATACCCGATACTTCTTTAAGGGGGTCTTCTATGACACATGTGAAAAGATCTGCTCTTTAAAAGCAGCCGAAGTTGGACCAACCCGGTTAAACATGTGAACAAGCAGTAAGAACTATGAAAATTCCTCAGCCTTGAGGTGTCTGGCTGCAGTTTTTTCCATGGGATGAAGTCTAAAAATACCTGATACTACTTGGAGATAGTGTTCCACGACACATGTGTAAAGATCTGCCTTTCAAAAATAGCCAAAGTTGGACAAACTCGGTTAAACATGTGAAAGTGCAGTAAAAATTATAAAAATTCCTCAGTTTTGAGGTGTCTGGCTGAAGTGTTTGACGTGAGGCGAAATCTAAAAGTAACTGATACTACTTAAGGGTGGTCTTCTATGACACATGTGAAAAGATCCGCTCTCTAAGAGCAGCCGAAGTTGGACCAACCCGATTAAACATGTGAAAAAGCAGTAAGAACTATGAAAATTCCTCAATCTTGAGGTGTCTGGCTGTAGTTTTTTCCATGGGATGAAGTATAAAAATGCCTGATACTACTTGGAGATAGTGTTCCACGACACATGTGCAAAGATCTGCCTTTCAAAAACAGCCAAAGTTGGGCAAACTCGCTTAAACATGTGAAAGTGCAGTAAGAATTATAAAAATTCCTCAGTTTTGAGGTGTCTGGCTGAAGTTTTTGACATGGGGCGAAGTCAAAAAGTACGTGATACCACTTAAGGGTGGTCTTCTATGACACATGTGAAATTATCTGCTCTTTAAAAGCAGCCAAAGTTAGAGCAACGCAGTTAAACATGTGAATTCGCAGCAAGAATTATGAAATTTCCTCAGCTTTGAGGTGTCTGGCTGAAGTTTTTGTCATGGAGCGAAGTCTAAAAATGCCAAATATTAGTTAATAGTAGTGTTATACGATACATTTGTAACGATCCGCCATTTAAAAGCAGCCAAAGTTGAGTAAACCCATTTGACCATGTGAAAGCACACTAAAAATGATGAAAAGTCCCCGTGCTTTGGGTTGTTTGGCTTAAGTTTTTTTCATGGAATGAAGTCCGAAAATGCCTGATACTGTTTAAGGGTAGTGTTATACGACACGTGTGTAAAGATCCGCCGTTTAAACGTGGACAAAGTTGGAGAAACCTGCTGAAACAAGTGAAATCTCTGTAAAAATTAGTGAAAATCCCGAGCTTTGAGGTGTCTGGCTGAAGTTTTTGCCATGGGGCGAAGTATAGAAATGACTGAAACTTCTTAAGGGTAGTGTCCTACGAAACATCTGAAAAGATCCGCCGTGTAGAAGTTGTAAAAGTGGGACAAACAAGAGAAAGCAAATTAATAGGAAAATAAAAGTTCCCGAACTTTTAGGTGTCTGGCTGAAGTTTTTGCCATGGGATGATGTCTGGAAATGCTTGATTCTACTTAAGGATAGCATTTTACGACACATGTGTGAAGATCTGCTATTTAAAAATAGTCAAAGTTTGTCAAATCCACTTAAACATGTGAAAGCGCAGTAAAAATTAGTGAAATTTCCCGAGTTTTGAGGTGTCTGGCTGAAGTTTTTGCCATGGTACGAGGTCTAAAAATTACTGAAACTACTTAAGGGTAGTGTCCTACGACACATGTGAAAAGATCTATCATTTAAAATTAGTAAAAGTGGGACAAACAAGAGAAAGCAAATTAATAGGAAAATAAAAGTTCTCGAACTTTCAGGTGTCTGGCTGAAGTTTTTTCCATGGGATGATGTCTAGAAATGCTTGATTCTACTTAAGGGTAGCATTTTACGACACATGTGTAAAGATCTGTTATTTAAAAGAGGCCAAAGTTGGTCAAATCCGCTTAAACATGTGAAAGCGCAGTAAAAATTAGTGAAATTTCCCGAGTTTTGAGGTGTCTGGCTGAAGTTTTTTCCATGGGACGAAGTCTAAGAATTCCTGATACTACTTGAGGGTAGTGTTCTACAAAAAATGGGAAAATATTGGGTAGTTAAAAGCAGCCAAAGTGGCCCAAATGCGTGAAATTAGTAAAACTGAATAAATTTCCATAGGAAAATCCGCGAACTGGGGGTGTCTGGCTGGAGCCTTGTCACTGGTACGGGTCTAACAACACTTGATACTGACGCGGGGTGATAATCTACGTCAAATATGTGAAAATCATCCATTATAAAATAAGTGAAGTTAGGGTATTTTTTTGGCGACTTTGACCCCCGATTCCTAGGCCCTTGTCATAGGTACAGCTTTAAAATTTTCACATTCTTTCTAGATTCGGGGAGGACTATCGATCGGTATTGGTTTCATCCATTATAAAATAAGTGACGCTTTTAGGCTCTGGGATCTTGGTCTACTAGTACGCATTGCTCTGCATGCAAATTGAGGTACAGCCCACAACATTTCCTTTCTCTTCTTGCTCTTCAGCTCCTAGAAAAATTACCAGCCGCTCAACTCGTTCACTTAAATGTTTAGATAGTTAATGGTTGATTGTTGCCAAAACGTTCGCCATTGAAATTATCAGCGCTTCATTATTGTTGTTGTTGCATTGTTATTTTCGGGTTAAAAACGCGAAAGCGCGGCCTGAGGAACATGGAGCACACGCGGTTAAAGGCTTGATGGGCTGGAGCAAATAGCAAATGTCGATCGTTTGAAATTGCACAATTTGGTTGAGCCTGCCTGAAGTCACCTGTGGAAAAGTGAAAAAGTTTTTCCGTGGGCGTTTAATGTGTTTCGATTTTATCTTTGCAGCAGACTTTTTTGGGTGTTGCGCGGAATGAAAAGTCATTATTTTGCAATTCGTTAAATTTTGTGAGAAAAAAATTATGGAATAATGAATGAGGAAGGCAGGGGACTTGAAACAACCAGATACATACATATGCATGAACAGACAAGCAAGTTAATATTGAACTTAACTTTTTCAAGGAAAGGCATATATTTATGTAGATATGCTCGTAGATGTAGAAGGAACTTTTAATATGAATGTTGGTACACGGAGGGAATTTTTTACTGAAATCAAGACACACACAAGAAAAAAGAAAATCGAGGAATTATATTTACGAACTTTGAAAATTTTGTGGACTTTTACCAGTCGAATAACTTTTTTTTGGAGTTTTGGGCGAAAACAAGTTCAAAAATGCTACAAACAATACCAACTACGATGATTGCAATTTCTATCTTCTTGAAGGATGTTGTCAAACCGCTTTATATTGTTGCTTAGAAATTTTTCATCACCTTTACTGGTCATCGAACCAAGGAGAAGAGATTAGGAATTTCTAATTTTCGATGACCATTGTTGGAAACAGAATGTTTCTTCGTTAGTAGGCAATGGGCAAAGAACACCAACAAACAAATTGATGGAAAACTTTAGTTAAGCCAGCATACAAACATACACGGTACAGCCTAGTGGTTAGACTGCCGTCACTAGAAGTTGAAGCAACCGAGATCGAAGCCCGCTCGGAAGCAAAATACTTCTAGTAAAAAGCGTGAAATAGTACTACAACTATAGCGTTTGTAGCTTTTCTTTGGGTTTTTCTGCAAAACAAAAACATAATAATTCAACATGAAGTTTCAATAGGAATTATTATCCCCGTCTATAGCTCACAAAAATTCTTACTTATATGTAAAAATGCAAGACCACTAAAACAAAAAAACATTTTATATTATTTTATTTTATTTTTTATTTTATTTTATTTTTTTAGTTTATTTAATTTAATTTAATTTAATTCTATTTTATATTATTTTAGTTCATTTCTTTTCTTTTCATTTTATTTAACATTTTGTTTTTATTTTAGTTCATTTCTTTTCTTTGCATTTTATTTTATTTGATATAATTATTTTAATTTAATTTAATTTAATTTTATTTTGTTTTATTTTATTTTATTTTATTTTATTTTGTTTTATTTTATTTTATTTTATTTTATTTTATTTTATTTTATTTTATTTTATTTTATTTTATTTTATTTTATTTTATTTTATTTTATTTTATTTTATTTTATTTTATTTTATTTTATTTTATTTTATTTTATTTTATTTTATTTTATTTTATTTTATTTTATTTTATTTTATTTTATTTTATTTTATTTTATTATTTCATTTTATTTTATTTTATTTTATTTTATTTGACTTTATTTTATTTTATTTTATTTTATTTTATTTTATTTTATTTTATTTTATTTTATTTTATTTTATTTTATTTTATTTTATTTTATTTTATTTTATTTTATTTTATTTTATTTTATTTTATTTTATTTTATTTTATTTTATTTTATTTTATTTTATTTTATTTTATTTTATTTTATTTTATTTTATTTTATTGTATTATATTTTATTTTAACTCCGTCATTGATGTTGTTAAAGCTAAAGCCTGAGGAGGCACAAAAGTTGTCGAGACGGAAACGGAAATGCGCAGCAGAAGTGAACTAATACTCCCACTTTCCTGCTGCTTGCCCCCTTCTTGGAATTAGTATTTGCGCCCGCCATCTAATTGCCTTTAACGCCTCGTTCTTACGGCTAAAATTAGAATGTCTGAGCTTGAAAGCCAGCTCTTAGGACAACATAACTGTTTATGATAATTAAGAATGTGCGATTTTATTTGTTTAACTCGGCAACGCCATAAACGCAATGTTAACGTCTCCTTACTTCTGCCACATTCATAAGCTGTTTCGTGGTTTTTAAAAGCCAAAAATATGCGCCAGACTAAGACAGACAACGCCAAATTCCCAAGCCACTTAGCTCTGCTACCACCCTAGACGTCTTCCATACCAACTACTACAAGTCTTCCTAAGGCTTTCTATATTCCTCCGAGCAAATGTCTTAGCTTGATTTCGATGAAGCGTCGCTAATAAAGTGCTCATTTTGGTTTTTTGTTGCTATAATTTGTTGACGTTGTTGTTGTAATAACCCCTTTTGTCTGTTCAGATAATGTGGTGACTGAAGCGACAGTGACTCGTAGCACTACACGCCATAAAAGATATCATAAAGGCTTAGCGGTAATATCGTACTGTACTCTTGAATATTAAAACAACAACAACTATAATGTGCGCGATAAGCGAAGAGTACAATTTTTCATTGTTGTTGTTGTAATGGGCATTGACGTGAATGGCTGCAAGACATTAACCGTTATAGTTAAAGCGATTATGGTCGTCTATTAAAAATTTGTTATTAACATTCATCGTCCTTGGAAAAGTTTAGTTTTATTGGGTGAGAGGTGGAGATAGTGCAATGTGGGTTATTTTGAAGGAACTTGGCTTAAACTGCAATTCGTGAAGATACTTTACTTTTTTGCTGTCTTTTAATGTTAAAAAATCACTATAACTGGTATTAAGCTTTGAATCAAGATTTTTTTTAAATTTCGGAAAGCCGAATAAGAATATGAAAAATGTTCGTTGTTCTCTTAATCTTTATACTCACATTTTCCTTTCCCGTTCTATTTCTATTCCTATTCCTGCTCCTGTGCCCCTAACAGTGTTAAGGCCCCGCTATTACTAGCATAAAAATGTATTTTTGAATTTGACGGAAGTTTCGTCAAAATGCTCCATAGTTCTGTGGGGCCGTCAGTAGGGTGAAGTTGTTTTGTTTGGTGTGAGAGCCATGCGATTTTTGCTAATGTTTGGTGGTCGATTTTCATGACAGTTGTTTGATAAAAATATTGTATGTCGTGGGAAACACTATCTGGTTGAAGTAGTGGGATTCGTGGTTATTAAAGAAAAGTGAAGCTTAAAGCCAACACAACTTTTGGCACAGAGGAAAAGAGTTGTATCCTTTAGGTAGTTGTCTATTTCAGGTAAGAAGTAAAAGAGCAAGGAATGTATCCATGCCGGGATCTGCGGTATAATTTTTGAGGTCCTTAGTGTAGTGCCATGAGAGCGGTACACAAATTTTTTTTTTAATGATTTCCAGTATTTTCAGTAACATAGGGGGAGGGGAAAGGGGGGCTTATTCAGCGTCACCATGTCTGCGTCTTCAGATTTGGATTCGGTATGCACCGAAAGGCCAGAATTGGCCTGATCATTTGAGATCAGTTCAGATCTACATAGATTGATCTGTAGTATTAATATTAAGAATTCAATTCGTTGGGGGGAGGTAGGTCAGCAGGAACGTAGCCCCCGATTTTTTATAACGAGTAACGACTCTTATTGATATATTCTCGTTAGTAATACTGCCAAAGCTCGCAATAACCTATTTGAAAAAGGAAGTCGTAAGAATGACTTACAGAAGCTCTTGTACGGAACTTATAGAAAGAGTTCTCTTCAAGCACTCCTAAAAAAAAAAATACCTGGACTTGGAGATTATAAGAATACAGAGATTAAATGGTGTCATATTTCAGTCAGACAAACACCAAAGACGTGTATCTAGTCGGAAAGGTGATTAGGACTGATCGGTACTTGCGGAGGCAGCGGCGCGGAATGTCAGTGGATAAGTGCCGACGGATGGAGGTGTGGTGAATCGTTATGAAAGCGTTCGTTGAACAGTGGATAGGAACCAGGCTACGAACGAACGGTGGTTAAGTTGGTGGATGTCGGTACACCGTTGAAGGGTACTATGCAAAGTTATCGATAGACGTTTAATGGTCTTTGACGTTGGAGCTGAAGGTTTCTCAACTAAAGTTCTACATTTCGGTCCCTTTTCTTAGTGGGCTAGTATACTCAACGCTGCTGTTGCACTGAGAAAAATGAGTTGGAAATGGATAAGAATTGACCGTGATTTTGGTTGAATCAACAGATATTTTGGTTGATATAAATATATTTTGGTTGATATGACCATATCACTGTCAATTCTTATTCATCACCGGCTCAATTTTCTTCCGTTTTAATCCTGCCAGGTAACACATTTTTATACCTTTCATGAATATGAAATGGTATTATAACTTTGGTCTGATGTTTGTAAGTATGAGAAGAAGAAGATATAGACCCACTAATAAGTATACCGTTATGATCAGGACGATGAGTTGATTCGATTTAGCCATGTCCGTCTGTCCGTCTGTTTGTACGCAAACTAGTCCCTCAATTTTAGAGATATCTCGATGAAATTTGGTATGGAGGCGTTATTTTTTATGAGAATAGTCATTTGTCAGAACCAGCTAGATCGGACCAAAACTACTCATAGCTCCCATACAATCGATTGTTCCGATAAACGGATTTCGGGCTATAACTTCTGTAATTAAAGAGCTAGTAACGTGAAATTTTTTAAGGATTGCTATTTTTATATGTGAAATATTGATGTTGAAAATCATCGAGATGGGATAAATATTTCACATAGCCCCCATACAATCGATTGATCCGATAAACGGATTTTGGCCTATAACTCCTGTAATTATATAGGTAGGATCGTGAAATTTCGTAACTATTTCTCTGTTAGAATGTGGAACGTCGATGTTAAAAATGAATGAGATTGGACCAATAAAACACATCTCCCCCATATAATCGATAGTTCCGATAATTTCGGTATGAGCTAAAGTTAAATTCATACAGGCTCTACTGGGGATCGAACAGTGACAATCGTGACGC
>CAXKVI010000005.1:98045440-98122940 GCA_964058755.1 Campiglossa producta
GTTAGCACTGCGTGGTATACACTTACCTACATACTTACATTCTTTGTGGCAGTTGAACGACAATTGAAGAGAGCTGCGATGGGGCATGACATGTGCGAACAGCGCATTTCAACAGGTCTGTGTTGCTTGACCGGCAGCGCAATGTCATAAATGACTTGCATTGTTGCAAGACAGCTTTCACAGATTTAAAGCATACTTACGTAGATAGCCTGCTATGCATGCCCATATTGCGGTTGCAGCATTGCAACTTGCACTTGCACCCTCACAATGGCATGCAAGTGACGTGTTGCATACGCTTTTAACTGTTTTTTCATCACTTCTGCAATTTAGGAAAATATCAATGGCTGACATTTGTGTTGCAACACAAAAAGTCAAAGCTTGTAGCATCAAATGTGAACAAGAAAAATACTTTTTTCTCTTCTTGGGATGAGTTGTGAATGCATGAGAAAAGCATTCAAAGCTTGTTTTACATGTGTCAACATTTATTGTTGCATGCCACATACCCCTTGCCACACATGGAATCACAGTAACTGTTGTTTGTTACTCTGCAAATATGCAATAAATCTTTTAGCGACAGCATGTGGCATGCCACATGACTGCATTTACATATGTGTGTGCGCTGTGGTGTGAGTGAACGTGTGAAAGAATGATTGACTGCTTGTGTGTTAGTGTGTCTGTGTGTTCTTGTTTCAAAAAGTGTTTTATAAGAATAAAAAAGTTACTTTTACAAACGACATTTTATCAGTTGCCTCACTCCTCTACTGAACTTGCAGCTCATATGCATACCGTCATACATGTGCGTCATACGTAGTACTTTCGCTTCGCTTTTGTCTTATCTTCCACTCATGTGACATGTCGCGCTTGTCTCACTTTTTGGAGTCATAAATTGAGGGATGTTCAGTGGGATGATAGCATTTGAGTTATGTGCATTTGCATGTTGTCCTTGTGTGTGTGCCGCAGTCGATTTGACTAATGTGGCAAATATTTCATGCGCGCTTTTTAAGTGGCAAACAGAGATTTGTGGCGTAGAAAAAAATCTAAAAAAAAAAAAACAAGAAAAAATATTTTACGCCAATTTATTTGCTCGTTGATTCGTTTTATTTGCATAATTGCTTAGACAAGAGATATGCATGGTATTTAGTTAAAGAGTTTGATTTATATTCTATTTACAGTTTTTTCCAACTTTACAAGGGTATGAGGTAAAGCAGTCCCAAATGAGGGTAGGTAAATTTTTCAATTGATCTCGATAAGAGGCTTAATGGGTTAGTGGATAGACAAAAGTAAATCACCTGGTCTGAAACTTCGTTCGGTCCCGCATGTCGCGAAGAGGGTCTATCCCTGTAACTGTTAGACTGGTTCTAGCCATTCCATTCCTGTTAGTTATATGAATTTTAAACATCTTGCAGGCAAATATATTTTCATTGCAAATCCACAACTCCATTGATTACCTTGCAAAAAAAATAGAAACAAATAACCCTTCCATTTTATGTGCCAAACTTGTCAGCGTAGTAAAAATAAAAATCAACTAACCGCCATCATCGCCCGCAACATAACCATTTCAATCACCATAATCATACACCAAACATATCAATCATTCACGCTAATCGCCATTCTCATCAACACCCTTCACAGAGTGAACATTTTGTTATTGCTTTTTTTATGGTGTCATATCATAAACAACACGGTCTTTATAATCTTTAGTAACTCCATATATGGTAGGCTCCCTGCAGCGAAAGCAACTAGTTGAGAACTACTTTACAACTAGTTGATGCACCAGGCCCAATTAGACAGTATTTTGTCTTTTTCCATATAAGCTGGTAGAACTGGTATTTATCCTGCGAAATGTCAACTAGTTGTATAATACCAGTCCAAAAAGGACTAGTATGATTTCAACCAGAAATTAATAGTCGCATTATTTTCACTTTTGTCAGTGCCGGGATTCTGCTATGTGAAGAATCTCAACAACTCAGGGATTTTCCATATGGCCGGGTCCGACTATTTGTATTTACCCAAACACGAATAAGCACCTGTGAATCACAAGAAAAACACCTTACCTAATGAAACTGAAAAAATCCCAAGAAAAATTATACTTACTTAGCAAATATATAAATGGCCTCCCCCTTTGGGAACTTTTGTGAAGAGCTGGGAACGCCCTTTGGCTGGACGTATCTATACAGCAGAATATTTTTGTTTTTTTTACAGAAAACCTTTGATAGTTATTTGTTTGAAAAGGACGTAATACTTATAGTTAACTATACACTTAAACGGCTTTGGTGCGAAAGAACACGTTGGTCCTAACGAAAAGAGTAAAATTTGATTTGACACTGTGAAACTACACCATCTCTCATGGGACATGAACTTAAAACCGCGTATATACGATGTTCGAAACTCTAATTGGACAACATTTTTTTCCTACCAGCAACCGCACTCCACGATAGTGCAGACAATTTCAAAGGCATTACCGGTGCTGTCATAAAGTTCTAAAGAGAGAGAGAGAGAGAGAGAGAGAAAAAGAAAGGGAGCTGTTTGGAATAATGATCTAGAAAGGGATATAGACAGGAAATGTATAGAAACCAGGAT
Organism: Campiglossa producta; assembly: GCA_964058755.1. Classification (NCBI taxonomy): domain Eukaryota; kingdom Metazoa; phylum Arthropoda; class Insecta; order Diptera; family Tephritidae; genus Campiglossa; species Campiglossa producta. The sequence continues at coordinate 98,048,021 of CAXKVI010000005.1, forward strand.
ATATTGAAAGAGAGAGGCAGAAAGAGACGAGAAGATAAAAACAGGGGAAAGGAAATGGAGAAAAGGATATGGAGACAAGGACACCGAGATACAGAGACAAGGAAATGGAGAAAATGATATGGAGACAAGGTGAGCGAGACACAGAGACTAGGAAATGGAGAAAATGATATGGAGACAAGGAGACCGAGACACAGAGACAAAGAAATGGAGACAAGGAGACCGAGACACAGAGATAAGGAAATGGAGAAAAGGATATGGAGACAAGGTGACCGAGACACAGAGACTAGGATATGGGTACAAGGAAACCGAGACACAGAGACAAGGAAATGGAGAAAGGATATGGAGACAAGGTGACCGAGACACATAGACAAGGAAAAGGAGAAAAGGATATGAAGACAAAGACACAGGGACAAGGAAATGGAGACATGGAGACAGACATACAGGGATAGTGTCATGGAGAGACAGGATGGCAGCGGGATAGAGACATGCAAATGGAAGCCAAAATACAGGTACAGATACATATACAAATAAGAAAATAGAAAAAAGAAATAGAGGCAAGGAAATAGCGACATAAAGACAAGGGACTATAGCCAATGAGAGAGAAGAAAGGAGATATAGAAAAAGGGACCAGGAAATAGGAACAAGGAGATAAAGAAGAGGAGACATAGACAAGGGAAGGGAAGCGGACGAAGAGAGAAAGTGCGAAGAAGAGCTCCAAAGGAGGAAATAAGCTTGGAGTGGTATAGAGACTGCCAGTCGATAAAAGGAGATATGTAGGATAAGAGAAGGAAAAGTCAGGCTTAGTTTTTGCCTAAAAATATTCCTTAAGCTTAGAATGTTGCTGTGTATATTCTATTTTACCGTAAGGCCGGGGACCGAGACAGAAAACATCAAACAGGAAATGAAAATGGTTACGTTCCGGTAGAATGTAAAGTAAGCGATAAAAAATTCACAAAATTATAAGTGGTACTTTCTGATTTGACTGATTTGTTTTTGATGGGTTAACTCCTCTTTTTCGGATTTTTGTTGCTGACGTCAAAACGCGTATTTTGTGACCTTGCTCGACAATCTTCTATGAAAATTTTTCAGGGTACCCGTTGATAAAAGAAATTATGTACCTAAAAAAAGTCATAAGACATTAAAGGAATTCAAAACCGTTTGGAATCGGTTTGGGCTTTTGAAACGGTTTCGGTTTCGTCCTTTTTTTGTAGAAATGACAGTTCCGGGTTCGGTTTCGGTTTTGAAAAATGAATGGGTTTTGATCGATTACGGTTACGGTTTTGGTTTCGGTTTTAGTCCTTGAAATTAACATGCCATAAAAAGCGTCCCATGAAAAATTCATTTGCGAAGGGAACCTGCACTGTCAAAAATTTCTAATTTTTTTTTTTTTTCAAATTCGAAATAGTAGCTGGCCAGATTTCATCAATGTCACCAACCAACAGCTTGCCATGTAATAGTCCCTTAAATCTATCTTGCTACCTTTATGATATTTAAGTGAATTCAAAGCTTAGCACACACCATATTTCCGTCTACCGCTGTCAGATTTCATATGACGTTCGAAGTACTGCGAGTAAAAGCCTTTGAGTCAACTTACACCCTTTTTCTGTATGACGTTCTAAGCTGACGTGTGCCTGTTTATTTTAACTTCTTCATTGTTATTGTTGTTGCAGGCCTTCTTATAGCTATTTTTACTCTACTACTTGAATATTGTTTTATATTTATGTACGCTTTGTAATTTCGATGTTCATATAGTAAGAAATATGTAATCGATTTTTGATTGAATATTACCCGGAATCCTGCTTGTGCAATATACATTAATACACACAAAGCCACAGTCATACACACACACACACTAGTTGTTATTCACGGCACCGCATATGTTGTTTTTGTTATAAATTTTCTGCCTTTTCAAATATCAATAACTGTAAATATTATGAACACGTTCTATGGCAGCAGCGGGTTAAACTAAGCGCATACGAAATTTTGCTATGCCACCTCACTCTCTTACACTAACACTCGTTGCTCCAACTGCAGGCAATTGTGTGAATGTTCAACCAACTTCCGTTTCAGTTACGTTGGATACAAAGCACAACCTTAGGACGTGTATGTAGGTTGGGTGTGGGAAGTCACCTTGCTCTTATGATTTCCTCCTTCCGCTTACACTACTCTCTGCCAGCAAGCACACATGTGCCCCAATAGCAAATGCCATTTTTCTGCCACTTGAAATTACTTTTTTTCTTTTCTTTTGAAGTAGTTTTTTTTCTCTTTTTCCTAATCGATTATATTTCTTTTCTCCTGTCCTTCGATAGGAAAGGAAAAAAAAAAACAAGCAAAAGTGTGGCAACTGTTGGTTAACGTTTAACCCTTTGGCATGCACACACTCGTACATACTCTGATTGCTATATTCGTTATACTCATATGGGCTTTACTCAACCCCTTTTCGGGAGAGACCATAAAATCGCTGTTCTTATGAGGCTCAAAATATTATGATGATTTTTTTTTCAAGTATTAGCTGGCTTGGCATATATTTTTATGATTTACGGTTGTCCTTTGGATGAGAACACAAATACTCGTATGTGGCTTTATTCGTGTATCCCAATTTTCTTTTGAGCGAGCACGCCTTCAAATGGATGTCCTTGAAAAAAAAATAAAAATAAAAAAAAACAAACAAAAAAAATTAAAATTAAAAAATATAAAAAGAAATTAAATAAAACCAAATCTAATCAAATCTACTAAAAAATACAAAAAAAAAATTAAAAAAAATTAAAAAAAAAATTTAATAAAATAACATAAAGTGGATATAATAAAATAAAATAAAATAAAATAAAATAAAATAAAATAAAATAAAATAAAATAAAATAAAATAAAATAAAATAAAATAAAATAAAATAAAATAAAATAAAATAAAATAAAATAAAATAAAATAAAATAAAATAAAATAAAATAAAATAAAATAAAATAAAATAAAATAAAATAAAATAAAATAAAATAAAATAAAATAAAATAAAATAAAATAAAATAAAATAAAAAAATAATAAAAAAAAACAAAATGTGTTATTTGAGAAAAATTTACCTACGCGCTGCAGGAACCAGACAAGCCGACATATGTTTCGATGATACTGGAAATACATCTCTTCATGGACTTTTCTTCCCGACATTGTGAGAGTTGAAATTTCTGAAAAAACAAAAAAAAAAAATAAACTAAAATAAAAGATAAACAATAAAAAAAAACATAAAAAATGTTAAAAAAAAAAACAAAATAAAACAAAAAAAAAAAAATGAAGAAAAACAAAAAAAAAATAAATAAACTGAAATAACAGATAAAAAATAAAAAATTAACATAAAAAATGTAAAAATAAAATAAATAGTTATTACCATATCTATCCATATCATGAAATGTTACCTTGTTGGCTAACTGGGTATGTTCAAATACCAGCGTAAGTAGTTCTGATGCCATAAATCCCAATATGATCACTTCATAATTTGACATTGATTGATGATGTGATGGATGGTTGATTCACTTGTTTGCTTCCGTTTCGTCGTTCAGCATGTTAAGAGTGAGTTAGGGTTAGAGGGGTTGTATCCTTTCCTTTTAGCTTTTAATGTTTTTGTTGCTACATATTTTGTATCGGTTATTGTTTTGGTTAGTATTATGACTGTTTAGTGGTGTTTTCTTTTTTATTACACTTTGGTGGTTTTATTGTCATTCAATCGCATAACGGCACTTTGATTGTTTGATTTGTTTTCACACATTTTTTATGTTTTTTTGCGGTTATTTTGCAAACTCTTTTTCGAAGACGAAAAATCATTTTAAGGTGATTTTTTTACATGCTTCATACGGTCTTTGAGGTGTTCTAACCTTTTCAATTTTATTTTCTTTGAATATTTACTTTAAATTTTAAAGATACACAGGACTTGCTTACTTAAATAAATAAACACCCAAAAACCTCGGCTCACTCCATTAACCCCATATCGTCAGTGATTTATATCGATATTAGCCAATCTAAAAAATAATGCAAACTCACCACATCGTCGACGCATAAATCAATTGTTGTTCAATATTACTGCGGCTTGTCAACCCAAAAGAAGGCAGCGTAACTGCTAGGACATCAATTCAGGCAACACCTGTGTCAGCCGTATTAAATTACCAAAGGAATTTCCTTCCCTTTGTAGCTCACAGCGAGCTTACCAACTGGTTTGTAGAAAGATTTGGGTTTTCTTTTAGTTCTAGACTCGCAAGCGGCTATAATTCATAACGGAAATGTCATCATGACGAGCCCCCTAAAATTCGATTACACTCAATTTACGGTTATTTCCGTTATGTTTGTAAGAGTTGTTTGTAGGAAGGTGAGATGCGTAGAGCAGGGACACAGGTGTTGTAATGCACTCACTGATGAAGAACCTTTTAACGAGAGGTAATATTTATGTATAAATTAATGTAAGTAGGTAAATATATCTGGTTTTTTTTATGTCAACGTTAGATTAAAAAGTTAAAAAATACCGAGTTTATGGCAATATACGGAAATAGGGGTAACTCCCTCGGACCTATACAAAAAATTTTACTACAAATTTTGATATCAATAAAAAAAATAGCATATCTTATCGAAAGTTGTATAAGTTACATTTTGTCACTTTTAAGAAAATTTTAAGTCATTTTTCGTCATTAAATCAAGTTTACATACAAGGGGCAAATATGGGCGGCAATTTTTTTCAGGAACCGATTGAAAGAATTCCCAGCTTTCATTTTATTAAAGTTAGAAAGTGTAACACGCTGTAGCACACAAACTTTTTGTCGATAGAAAGAATTTATAAATACTTTATTTGGTAGTACGGCGGATTATCTACATACATTGAAAAAATTAATTTGTATTCATTTGTATGCATAGTTTTCATTCAAAAAATTAAAGTGATCAAGCGATTCTTGAAAAAATGACATGTTCTAAGTTATTATTATTATTAAAGGCCTTATTACACCGCGACCATTAGTATGATCTATTGTGTGACCTATCAGCTTATTGCTCTTTGCGGAGGCTCTTTATAAATTTGAGCACCTCCTCAGCTTTTTTATTCCATATCACGAACGGATTGAGAGTGACACCACCTAGGTAGCAAACTCTCTTTCTCGCTAACGCAATGCATTCGCAGAGTATGTGAACCGGCGTTTCATCGTCCAGTTCACAAAACCGACAAATTGTTGTATCTGACAGATTCAATTTACTCAGGTGATAACGTAGACTACAATGTCCCGTATAATACCTAGTGAGGGTTCTTAGATCCACCCTTCTTAGATTTATGAGCCTGGCCGATGATCTTTGCGATGGTTCTTTAAAGAGTTTGGCCTGCCTCTGTCCTAGGCTGCTAAGCCAATGCTGCCTAAACTGTTTGTCTTCCCAGTTGCTTATGGTCTCCTTTACGTGGGCCTTGGTGAGCTCACAGAAGGGTTCCGGACCATAAAATGCTGTTAGAGCACCTTGTTTTTCAAGCTGGTCCGCTTTTTCGTTGCCGTCATGTCCTTCATGTCCTTCATGCCCTGGGGGCCAAAACAAAGTGTTGTTAAGGACTGTGACGCACTCATAAACAAGCTTCGAAGTTATTGTGTACGACTGCAAGGCACGCAGGGCGGCCTGACTCTCCGACATAATATAAATTCGCTCAGAGGATAGTCCTCTTCGGAGGCATTCTCTGCCACCGATTTCTATTGCATGGATTTCCGCTTGGAAAATAATGGGGTAGCTACCCATTGGTATCGATTTTTATACCTTTCATGAACATGAAATGGTATTATAACTTTGGTCCGATGTTTGTAAGTATGAGAAGAAGAAGAGATAGACCCATCAATAAGTATACCGAAATTATCAGGTTGACGAGATGAGTTGATTTAGCCATGTCCGTCTGTCCGTCTGTCTGTCTGTCTGTTTGAACGCAAACTAGTCCCTCAGTTTTTAAGATAGTTGGCTGAAATTTTGTATGCGGCCACCATTTTCCAATATAGGAATCAGTTGTCGGAACCAGCAAGATCGGACCGATATTACATATGGCTCCCATACAATCGATTGTTCCGATAAACAGATTTTGGGCTATAACTCCTGTAATTAAAGAGGTAGGAACGTGACATTTTGTAAGTAATGCTATTTTTATATGTGAAATATCGATGTTGAAAATCATCGAGATGGGATAAATATTTCACATAGCCCCCATACAATCGATTGTTCCGATAAACGGATTTTGGTAGATAACTCCTGTAATTATATAGGTAGGAACGTGAAATTTCGTACCTATTGCTACTTTAGAATGTGGAATGTCGATGTTAAAATTCAATGAGATTGGACCAATATTACACATCGCCCCTACATAATCGATAGTTCCGATAATTTCGGTATGAGCTTAAGTTAAATTCACACAGGCTGTACTGGGATCAAACAGTGAAAATCGTGACGCTTATTCATGAAAGGTATTTAGCCTTCGGCATAGCCGAAGACAACTTTCCTTACTTGTTTGTATTATATTCGGTATAACCTCGAGACCATTTTTGTTATCATTTAGGGAGTGTTTTGGGATCATTTCAGGCCAGTTTTCGGGATTCATTATTTTGGAATAATTTTGGGAGCATATTGGGGTCCTTTTGGGTAATTTTTTAATTGGTAATTTTTGGGGTAATTTTACGATTATTTGGCCAAAGTTTTGCGATAATTTAGGGTCATTTGGGATAATTTTTTAATCATTTTGGGTTATGATAATTTTGAGGTCACTGTGTGGTCATTTTGAGATGATTTTGGTGTCACTTTGGCGTCATTTTGGGAACATTCACGGGCCATTTTGACTGACAAACTGACTCCTAAGGCTTAAGTTAGCATTTAGGAAGTGTTCGGGATAACTTCGGGATAACTTCGGGACTATTTTGGGATCATTTTTTGTCCTTCTGGGTAATTTTTCGGTAATTTTTAATGTTATTTAAGGATAATTTCGGAGTCATTTTGGGATAATTTTTGAGTCATTTTGGACTCATATTGGGATAGCTTTGAGGTCATTTGGGGTCATTTTGGTACTACATTGCACCATTTGCCCACAAAATGAAACCAAAAAATTTCAACTTTATGCAAAGCAGTAATAAATTGTTGAATTGTTCATACAAACTAATTTTTTCTGCGGCTGTTTGTGTGACGTGTCGCCGATACGCTCAAGTTGTAAAATAAAAACCAACATGAAATTGCTTGCAACTTAATGATTTTTGCAATCAAATTTTACTATACTCACTTTATTTTACCATCATTTTGATTGCAATATTTATAGTTATTACACGAAACTCTATTAAACAGTCGCGGCGTCATTGATGACAGACAAATGAATATCGAAAAGCAAAACCAACACAACTTGGAGGTTACAATTAATTGTACATGCCACATTTTGTGGCAAGCAAATATAAACTCCACAAATATCAAATGAATATATTTCAAATTGCAACAAATTGTGGCAACAAGCAATGACAGTTGTACAAACAACAACAACAACAGCGATAAAGACAATCAACTAACAGCAATAAACAGAATATTCAAATGTTTTCACCACTTGATTGAAGCATGCGGCATGCAACTATTTATTATTATTATTATTGTACAAAAAGTGTTTATTAAGAGCTACGATTTATGCAGCCGATATATCGAGGTATTAACTCCAGCTCTAACTACGCGTCGTAGAAAGGCAGGCGGAAAACTATTAAATTTTTTATGTAGTTAAAAAAGCGCAATGAGGCATGACATATGCGGTTGCCAACGCATATGAATATGAGCCACCAACAACAGCAACCATAGTAATTGTTGGAAATGATGAAGAGGCAATAGTACTTGGAAGTGAAAATATTGTTTGTAGTGACGTAGATGTTGGTGGGTTGGTGGTGGCATTGCCACAATTCGATTTGTATTTGGCTTAGACAAAAACACAAATGGGGCTTGATTGGCTAGGGGGTTTCTTTAGAAATATATCAACAAGCAAGTAGGCAAGTTTAACAGTGGTGGCGAAAATTGAGTATTAGTGAGCAGGGCTTGATAACTAGCTTGTGACAGAAAATTACCTAAAAATGTTAACTTAAATTAAATCAATAAATTAAAAAACAGAAAAAAATTAAAAGTAAAATTAAATGAAATGAAACCAAAAAAAAAATAAAAAAATAAAATTAAATTAAATAAAAAAAAAACAAAAATAAAAAAAATAAAATAAAATAAAACAAAACAAAATAAAATAAAATAAAATAAAATAAAATAAAATAAAATAAAATAAAATAAAATAAAATAAAATAAAATAAAATAAAATAAAATAAATAAAATAAAATAAAATAAAATAAAAATAAAATAAAATAAAATAAAATAAAATAAAATAAAATAAAATTAAATAAAATAAAATAAAATAAAATAAAATAAAATTAAATAAAATAAAATAAAATAAAATAAAATAAAATAAAATAAAATAAAATAAAATAAAATAAAATAAAATAAAATAAAATAAAATAAAATAAAATAAAATAAAATAAAATAAAATAAAATAAAATAAAATAAAATAAAATAAAATAAAATAAAATAAAATAAAATAAAATAAAATAAAATAAAATAAAATAAAATAAAATAAAATAAAATAAAACAAAACAAAACAAAACAAAACAAAATAAAATAAAATAACATAAAATAAAATAAAATAAAATATAATTAAATAAAACAAAATAAAGTAAAGTAATATTTAAATAAGAAAAACTAAAAAAAGAAAAAGCTGAAATAAAATAATAATATAAAATAAAATAAAACTATTTAGCCACCAGTGTGCGCATATAAACAGAAATCATTTGCTAGTATCGTCGCCTTATGATATTTTCCATTCATTACCCGCTCCCATTCCCCATGCATCACCCGCTACTCCTCTTGATTCGATTGCGACAATGCGAAGCTAAAAATTGCCAAATGTTTAAATTCTCAAAATCCTATTCGAAATTGGTGCATATCCAAGTAAATAAATGCTAAAGCGCCATAATTTAGACTCAACAACCCTAAGCTAACTGTGTCTATGCCGCAACTCACATGTGTAACATAAATATACCAAAACGACACTACTTGCCACATACAAATATTTTCTTGCCACATTTACCTTTTCTCCACGGAGGTCCTTCGATGCCATCGTCTGATGCGTAACGTCGTAGCCTTAAAAATTATGACTCTAGCAGTAACCCTTTTTGCGATTTATTGTAATTTAATAAATAGTGCGGATCAGACAGGCGACGGAATAAAGAGCACACACACACTCCAAGGCTTACACATAGCCAGATATAAAAGTATATTTGAAAATCCTGCTGAAATGGCTAAGGAAAATCATTTTGTACTCATACACCACCTAGCCAAAGAACAATAAATGTTGCAAATATGTAGCAGCTGTATAAGTGAGACACAATTTTAAGCTTAATATTTTGCCTTCAACACTGATTGTGCAACATTCATGCAATCCTTTTTAGGTGAATTCTACTCAGCCGGCTAATTCAGCGATTTTCTTGAATTATTACTTTATATGTATGAGTGTAGGTATGTTTTCTGTGCTACACAACAACAAAGCTATTAATATAGTTTGCACTACTATTGCAACAACCAAAACAAAGTGGTGAGCTTGGCATGTGTGTCCTATGACAACAGGATTTGGCTATAACCGACGAGTTTTTTTTTACTTTTTTGGTGGCTTGATTGTTGTAGTTGCACAGCTAATTCCCTGATATTTAGTTTCTCTAAAGGCGCACTAGTTCTTGTCTATATACGGGAGCTAAGAACAGGAAAACAAAAACAGATTAGAACACTGAGAAAAAAATTGGCTGGCTAATCAACAAGGGACGGACCAAAAGTCTTCAGGAAACTCCATGTTCGGGACTATATGCTTGCGGTCAACGAGGGCAAGACGAATTATCTCCTGTCATCAAGGAAAGAATCGTCGCACAGTTGAGGGACTTCGTCTATTTGGGAAGCAGCATTAGCACCGAAAATAATATCAGCCTTTGGACTAAGTAGGCAATTGAGAAGTAAAGTCCTCTCTCTACAAACAATGATCACGCTCTATAAGTCTCTCATCATACCAGTCCTGATATACGGCCCTTGGAGTATTTCAGAGAAAAGTTCTCCGGAAGATTTATGGTACTTCCCGTGATGCCAACGGCAAGTATCGAAGGAAATATAATGATGAGCTGTACGAGCTTTACGTAGAGCTGACCATAGTTCAGCGAATTAACGCCCAAAGGCTCCGCTGGCTGGGTCATGTTATGCGAATGGACAAAGAAGCTCTAGCACAGAAGGTTTTCCTATCGACACCCGAATTCGGCAGCAGAGGAAGGGGGAGGCCTCGACTGAGATGGAAACAAACAAGTGGAGGATGACTTGAACTCACTTGGGGTTTCCAATTGGCGTCAGTTATCGTTCAAAAGGAACGACTGACGTGCTTTGATACGAAGCGGCCAAAATCGCCTAGGCGGTTAAGAGTCAATAAATTAAGCAAATGACTAGGCGTGACACTTGTCATTTCCTGGTGTCTCATTGTTTTCGAACCACATTCAAGATTTATTTCTTTTACTATTTTCTTTCAATTGGATTTCCCTCCTCCTTCTTAGTGTCATGGTAATATTTTCATGAAGTGTTCCTGTGACCACAAGAAAAAAACTGCGATCGGTCTTTCTTCGACCGAGGGATGCGTGAAAGCTTCTGAATCCTTCCACTCACCCATCGAGGTATATCTAACTTTTCCAAATTATTTCTCACAGTGCATCCATTTTTACCACCAGATCACTACCATCATCTGAACAAACACTCGCTTCCCCACCTTACGCGCTTCAATCGACCAGCATCAAATTAATGCATCATGGGCATTGTAAAGTTGCGCTTAAGCTTTCCATTTCTAGGACATTAACATCCAAGCAGCGCTCTCACCACACTACGAAATTACGTATTTACCCTTTGATTCATGCTTTTAACCATAACCAAAACAATTTTCGGCTCAACATTTTTATGGTCGCGTATATGGATGTGGTGGTCGCGGCGTCCGATATGCAGACACAGACTTTACCACCATTCAAAGGAGTTATAGCGGGAGTTAGCTAAAAGCCAATTTTATGTTGCGAAGAGAAGTACCAAAAATTGTGGCTTCGAAGAAAATGAAAGTGAATCCGCAATAATAATAAGAGAAATTCATTCCATCACTCACACACAGACACGCTAACACATTTGTACATATAGCGAATCACTCACTTAAATCCAGACAGCCAAGCAGGGATTTAAAATTGTTATTTTGAAGTAAAGCATTGTTGTAGTTACTCGTGATTGTAGTAGCTAGATATTATTACATTGTTTTTTTTTTTTTTGTAATTTTATTGTTTGGTAGTGTTTTGGTTAAATTGTTGTTGGTATGAAAAATAAATTGCGCTCAACATGCTCATAAGCTCATATGTGGAGTAGTAGTGGTTCAGCGTAGTAAGCATGGTTGTGGCATGGGGGTGCAACAGTGGGCGCTAACAACCCAGTAACTTAACATATGTTTGCACTTCACCACTAAGATCGAATCATAGAGTTCGACATATGGTGGAAATTCAACAACAAAAGCGAAAAGAGTAATTTTATTTAATATAATTTAACTTAATTGAATTAAATTTTTTTATTATTTTTTTTAGTTTAATTTTATTTATATACATATATACTAACAGACCCGGCAGACGTTGTCCTGCCGTAACATTAATTTGTTTTCATTTATAAAATGTGACTGGCCCTCCTCATTTCAGCTCCACAACCTTCTTCCCGTCCACTCCACCTTCATCCTTTTTATATGCTTTTCTCTTTTCAAATTGTTTTTCTAATTCTCAATCCCACGTCCAAAATGAATTAAAATGACTCCCCTTTAAAACTCACATCAACATCTTTAATTTAGACCCATTTTTACAAAAACCTTCTAGCTCCACTTCTGGTCCACGTGTTGATCAATATCTAGAAACTTTGGTCTTATATGGGAAAAATATTAAAACATCTTATTTCACTTGTCACCACCTTTCATTTAATACTCATATCACACTAATACCATCGAGAGCTCCCTCCTAGTTGACATTTTAATAAATATCTCGAAAACGGGGTCTCATATTGGACTGACTTAAAACACTTTCATTTGATGCCCATATTGAATGAACACTTAATAAGGTTAACCCTGGTGGTCTTCTCCATTCGTTTGATACCAATTTTGTGCGAATGTTCCAAAGTTTACCCGAAACCACATCTTGGCCGATAACTCTGTTATCGATAAATAAATCGAAATTAACCAAAGTCCAAATGAAAGCTGTTTAGTTTTGTTTTCGTTGCGTGCGTTGCTACGCCAAAGGAAAACACCTGAAAAAGATTTTTACCATTTTTATCTCAAATTTTATCAAGGTGAAAGACCTCATCGAAACATAAATATGATTGTTTAGAATATTTTGAGCCCCTGGTACCTGCACACAAAGTTTCAGGCAAATCGAACCATATATACGATTGCTTCGAACACATCGGTCCCAGGTCCACTTCCCAGATGAAAAATCATACCAAACTTCAACCTAAGCATAACACTACCTACATAGAAAATTTCAAGTAAATCCAGCCATACGATAGTTTCGAATAGGGCGGTCCCGGTAGGTTTTTTCCTGCATATCATTTTCTAACATACTACGCCCCTGGAAACTAGCCATAAATGATTACTACACCTCGAAACGATGCTGCTGCTGCTTTATTAGTTGGATTGAATGGATAGACGGTGAACGCATATGAATAGATGATTTCGAAGGGAAAATACAACCCTGAGAAGCTATTGTTAGCGCTGTCTTAGTTTTATTGTGAGCTCAGTTACGCTAGGTTATTGTTATTACTTTCTTTGTATGTGCGACCTCCGCCATTTGTCTATGAAGGACCATTTCTTGTTCTCTTCCTTTTTCTCAACCAAATCCAGATCCTCATAACTTAGCTACCAGCACAACATGGCGTGTAATTGTTGTTAAGATTTGCTTACCCAAATTGATGGTCCTTTATTGTTCTAAGAAGTCCCCGCTCCCCTTCCTCTGCACCCTTGCGTCTGCTAGTTACTCTAATTTATAGCAATAGTTTAGTATTGCTTGTGTGGTTTCAGTTGTTGCTGTTTTTGTCTGTGTAATTTGCATGCGGTCGCAATTCGACTTGCAAAGGTAGATATCTTTCTCATTCTCTCTCTCTCGCTTCTTTCTCTCATAGAGGCCAACTATGCCATAATTCGTAATTATAAGTAAAAGTTATGAGGTCGCCTTTTACTGTTGCTGAGATTATGTGCTGTGGCTTTCTTGAAGTCATAAATATTCGAAAATGGCACCCTAAATTAAATCGTTGGCTAATAACAATAATGAATGTTAGGAATAAATGGAGCAGGATTTTAATGGCGAAGTGGTATAAGAGGCAAGTTAATCCTTTTTAGTTTTTAGCGTTTATTTAGAGCGGAACGAATGGTTTTTTTGTAAAAATAAGAAGGAGAACTAGCAACGAATTGGTTTTTGTAACAACTAGGAAGAGGGAGAACTCGTTTCCAGTAGCTATATATGAACGAGTCTCTCGCATGTCAGATTTATGCCTCTTTGGCATCGGGTAAGGATACGCCTCGGATTCTCGGAATGTGCTTTCCTAAAGATGACTGAGCTAGTGAAGCGTTAAACCTTTTAAATATATCGACGGCTTGGTGGAAGATCACCATATTTCCAAATTATTAGTTAAAAACGTTAATCACGCCCTATATCAGAAGGAGTTTCAATACATTTTCGGAAAAGATAGGGCGTTTTTAAATCAAATCTTGAAAAATAGCCTTATTGAACAGAAATAATTTTGAGATAGGGCCTAATTAAAAAAAAATTGGAAATGGGGAGATCCACATAGCAATGAATACCTACTGATACTTCATCAATTAGACTCACATATTTCCTCTAAATTACAGTAATTATGTCTGACTTTAATTACAACGAACAATTTCATATCAAAGGCATTAAAATTAACAACATTATCGGCAGACTGTTAATACGGCCACCAAAGGCTTTAATCATGGCTGCATAGAGACCAATCCTTTCAAATGAAACTAATATGTATATACGAAGGCATACATACATATGTATAAGGCATATAGTACCCATAACCCTAAATTGCTCATACGTCTAGCACACTGAACTGGTAAATAATGGTGCGTGACCGTGCATCACTTTAATTTCGAAAGGCAACAAAAAGTAATAATTTGATTAGAAATGACATTTGTATGTACGTATATAAATGTGGGAGAAAAGCCTAAAAGCTAAATGACAATCAGAGCTAAACAAAACGCGTTCAGTCGCTCACAATATTTGATTAACCCTTGTCCTTTACAGTGCGTCTCGTCAGCGAGGGATATCATCATCAACCCCACTCTAATCGTTTTGACAGCAAATGATGTTTTAGAGAGAACAAACATACGAGTAAATACGAAATGCACATATCATTGTGAAGGCCACCTATGAACTCACACTCTCTGCTTGCTTACCCCTTTACACCACTTCCTCTATCCATTTTTTGTATTAAAAACATTTGACGAGTTAATAACCCTTTTAACGCGTGTGAATGAATCGTCGTGAATGCCATAAGGGGCGGCAGGTGAAAATGCTTGCTACCAAAGTGGCAGTTAATTCAATGGCTAGGGAAAGAGATTCGGAATTACACGCACGCGTTGCAAGCTTAAGTGGCTTGGACACCCTTTCGATGTATAACTAAATAAGCACACATATGTATGAGAAAAAATAAAGCTCTAACCCGTTCATTAATTAAATTCGACTGGGCGTTGGATAGCCGTAAATGGACGCGACGACTGACACGCAAATGGACGACGAAACGTTTAATTGAATGAAGTCACGTGATATGAATCTCATAGTGACCACAGACCATGGGAAACAAAAAGCACCAGAAGTGGAAAAGGGATCAGGGGCGTAGGCGCACTACCTAAAGGCTAAATACACACAACAACAAAAGGTTAAAAAATAAATAAAATAAAATAAAACTAAGTAAAATAAAATAAAAAAAAAATAAAAAAATAAAATAAAATAAAATAAAATAAAATAAAATAAAATAAAATAAAATAAAATAAAATAAAATAAAATAAAATAAAATAAAATAAAATAAAATAAAATAAAATAAAATAAAATAAAATAAAATAAAATAAAATAAAATAAAATAAAATAAAATAAAATAAAATAAAATAAAATAAAATAAAATAAAATAAAATAAAATAAAATAAAATAAAATAAAATAAAATAAAATAAAATAAAATAAAATAAAATAAAATAAAATAAAATAAAATAAAATAAAATAAAATAAAATAAAATAAAATAAAATAAAATAAAATAAAATAAAATAAAATAAAATAAAATAAAATAAAATAAAATAAAATAAAATAAAATAAAATAAAATAAAATAAAATAAAATAAAATAAAATAAAATAAAATAAAATAAAATAAAATAAAATAAAATAAAATAAAATAAAATAAAATAAAATAAAATAAAATAAAATAAATAAAAATAAAATAAAATAAAATAAAATAAAATAAAATAAAATAAAATAAAATAAAATAAAATAAAATAAAATAAAATAAAATAAAATAAAATAAAATAAAATAAAATAAAATAAAATAAAATAAAATAAAATAAAATAAAATAAGATAAAATAAAATAAAATAAAATAAAATAATATAAAATAAAATAAAATAAAATAAAATAAAATAAAATAAAATAAATAATAAAATAAAAATAAATGAGTGATAAAATAAAATAAAATAAAATAAAATAAAATAAAATAAAATAAAATAAAATAAAATAAAATAAAATAAAATAAAATAAAATAAAATAAAATAAAATAAAATAAAATAAAATAAAATAAAATAAAATAAAATAAAATAAAATAAAATAAAATAAAATAAAATAAAATAAAATAAAATAAAATAAAATAAAATAAAATAAAATAAAATAAAATAAAATAAAATAAAATAAAATAAAATAAAATAAAATAAAATAAAATAAAATAAAATAAAATAAAATAAAATAAAATAAAATAAAATAAAATAAAATAAAATAAAATAAAATAAAATAAAATAAAATAAAATAAAATAAAATAAAATAAAATACAATAAAATAAAATAAAATAAAATAAAAAATTAAATTAGATAAAAAAAAATAAAAAAAAAAAAAACAAATAAATAATAAAATAAAAATAAATGAGTGATAAAATAAAATAAAATAAAATAAAATAAAATAAAATAAAATAAAATAAAATAAAATAAAATAAAACAAAATAAAATAAAATAAAATAAAATAAAATAAAATAAAATAAAATAAAATAAAATAAAATAAAATAAAATAAAATAAAATCAAATAAAATAAAATAAAATAAAATAAAATAAAATAAAATAAAATAAAATAAAATAAAATAAGATAAAATAAAATAAAATAAAATAAAATAAAATAAAATAAAATAAAATAAAATAAAATAAAATAAAATAAAATAAAATAAAATAAAATAAAATAAAATAAAATAAAATAAAATAAAATAAAATAAAATAAAATAAAATAAAATAAAATAAAATAAAATAAAATAAAATAAAATAAAATAAAATAAAATAAAATAAAATAAAATAAAATAAAATAAAATAAAATAAAAAAATTAAATTAGATAAAAAAAAATAAAAAAAAAAACAAAATAAATAATAAAATAAAAATAAATGAGTGATAAAAAAAATCTTCTCTTGCCTTCTTCAGCCCAAGGGATTTTTTCAGAAGAGGAATTTGTTTGGAAAAAAGTTCGCAAAAAATTAATATTAAAATAAAACAAAACATTAAATAAAATAAAATAAAAAAATAATAAAAAATTAGATGAAATAAGTTAAACAAAAAAAATGAATAATAAAAAAAAAATTACACATTGAAAAAAAAAAAAAAAAATTGGAAAAAAAATAACAAAAAAAATATAGGTTAGAGTGAATAGTGTGCCTCCGAAAATTTTAAAGCCACTTTGAATTTCCACCATCTTTTACATATTCTCTTTTTTTATACACCCCTGGAAGGAGTAAGATCTGATAAGTAGAAAAACCGAGAGGTGGAAATAAACAAAAAGTGAGAAAAGGGAAAGGATTAAAGGTCTGCAATAAAGTGGTAGCCAAATACACTGTCAACTTTGTTTGAGGGTTAAATACTTACCACAAGGATTTTCGAAGATATTCTAAAAGCTACTTTGATTTGGTTTTGACTGGTCAAGCAAAGAAATACAAAACCAACAACAAGCTGCAAACATTAAAAATTCATTTCAGATGTTCGAATTAAATCAAAAGAAAACTCAAACTCCTTTCAAAACGAATTGCAAAATCCATTAAGTTGTAAAACAAGACAAACAAACCGAAATCTTGAAGACACATGTTGGACATGTGACCTCATAAACTTGAACACATACACAATGATAAAAACACTCACACCACTTTAATTAACCTAAGAATTTGCATTTCTTTAGCTAGCAAATAGGACGCTATGCAAAAAAGGGAACGGTAAGGGTCGAATAACTAACATCATTTATGTAATCATCAATGCGTCGTCAAAGTGACCACAAGCGTCCAGCCGCAGTCGCCAGCGACCACTACTAAACCGCTATCGACGTCGACAACATCTTAGAGAATTTTTGAAGCCATAGTCAAAGACGTTGAGGTGGCTCATACCAACTCAGCATTGCTTACCCAACAGCAACCAACAAGTATCGTTAAGAAGCCTGCAAACTTCTTCGACCTGTAAATTTATAAAGAAGAAATTGCATAACACAAATGTCGTACCCGAGTTTTGAGTAACCACAGCAAAGCCAGCTGTTGCACGTGTGGCATGAGGATGAAGCGACTGTATCCTAGAAAATACAAAAATTTTACTCCTGCACACCGCAACATGCAAGATGGGAGTCTTCTTAGGAATGTACGTAAGACGCGCATATATTCCGTACGGTTATGTGTGACGCACGATTTGCATAGATTTGAGTGTTTTGAATATGAAATCAACAGCAAACAACTTTTCAATAAGCTCAACCGATGTGACGGTGGCCGTGTGAGTTTGTGTGAATTGGTATGAGTTAAGTGATTGAAAAGTAAAATGCAAAGCTTTTCTTGATAATCTGCAATCGTCTTGTAAATTTCTTACTTTACCTCGTCCGCCACTTCGTTAGGGCACATTTTGCCACTCATTGAGCAGTTGTCAAAGCCATATGTGTGCACTACACTTCCTCGGTAGCTTTTTTGCATAAGAATTTTTTTTTTTGTAGCTGTTCCTTTACGTATGCAATCTGCAAATCAACGAAGATATTTTGTTAGTCGAAGGTTTTTGTTTGCGCTTTTACTAAGTTCAGGTGAAGATAATTTAATTTTGTAATCAGGCGAAACAGAAAAAAAATTAATTTTATAATTTGCAAATAAAAAATAAAAGCCTGGGAGTTTCAGATGAGGTGCTCCACCCTTTCCTTTCGGTTTCATTCTTTTTCAGATAAAAATAACGGTTACTGTTACGGTTTCGGTTTCGTTTTTTTTCAGATAAAAATAACGGGTACGGTTTCGTTCTTTTTCAGATAAAAATAACGGTTACGGTTTCGTTCTTTTTCAGATAAAAATAACGGTTACGGTTTCGTTCTTTTTCAGATAAAAATAACGTTACGCTTTCGGTTTCATTCTTTTTCAGATAAAAATAACGGTTACTGTTACGGTTTCGGTTTCGTTCTTTTTCAGATAAAAATAACGGTTACGGTTTCGGTTTCGTTCTTTTTCAGATAAAAATAACGGTTACGGTTTCGTTCTTTTTTAGATAAAAATAACGGTTACGGTTACGGTTTCGGCTTCGTTCTTTTTCAGATAAAAATAACGGTTACGGTTGCGGTTTCGTTCTTTTTCAGATAAAAATAACGGTTATGGTTTCGGTTTCGTTCTTTTTCAGATAAAAATAACGGTTACGGTTCCTGTTTCGATTTAGTTCTTTTTCAGATAAAAATAACGGTTACGGTTCCTGTTTCGATTTCGTTCTTTTTCAGATATAAATAACGGTTACGGTTTCGTTCTTTTTCAGATAAAAATAACGGTTACGGTTACGGTTTCGGTTTCGTTCTTTTTCAGATAAAAATAACGGTAACGGTTTCGTTCTTTTTCAGATAAAAATAACGGTTACGGTTACGGTCACTGTTACGGTTTCGTTCTTTTTCAGATAAAAATAACGGTTACGGTTACGGTTACTGTTACGGTTTCGTTCTTTTTCAGATAAAAATAACGGTTACGGTTACTGTTACGGTTTCGTTCTTTTTCAGATAAAAATAACGGTTACGCTTTCGGTTTCGTTATTTTTCAGATAAAAATAACGGTTACGGTTTCGTTCTTTTTCAGATAAAAATAACGGTTACTGTTTCGGTTTCACTATTTTTCCGATAAAAATAACGGTTACGGTTTCGGTTTCGTTCTTTTTTAGATAAGAATAACGGTTACGGTTTCGGTTTCGGTTTTGAAAAATCAATCGACTTTATTCGGTTACGATTACGGTTTCGATTTCGGTTTCAGTCCTTGAAACAACTCCACCAGTCCTTAACAACATCACCAGCTCTGCCAGAATCGGATAGAACCTCCGCTTTGAACCCAAAATTGGAAAAATATCAAAATGGTCAAAAAATGATCTCAAAATTGTTACAAAATGATCCCAAAATGATTACGAAACTAGTTTTAAAATGATGTCAAATGTTATTCATCACTAAAAATTACTTGAGTGATGAATAACATGTTATTTTTATTCAAGGAGCGCTTGTTTTATCTCGCAGTTTGATTCCCTTTTAACTCCTTTCCTTCACCCTAAGTTCCGTATCTATCACCTTAGCAATTTTTCATCCGAAATCACCTTTTAATTTTACCTGTACCAAAAAATATCACTTCTTTGCAAATTAAAACTACGAAAATTGTTTACCCTGGAATTGAGGTTTAACGGTAAATTTGCAAAATTTAGCGTTTTCAATTTTAACAAAAGTTAAATTTTTCTTTATTTTTGTGGCCAAGTTAAAACAAATCAAACAAGACAAACGTTCCCGCGGTTACCACAATGCAAACACGGCGTATGAACTCCCTCACACTCGACACACACTACCGCAGGAACAATATGCACTGGGAATCATATTAGCAAAGAACATGCAGCAATTTGTACTGGAGGCGATGATAGCAACAACAACAAACTAGGTAAGTAAATATGAGTACGGGCAATTGTTAAAGTCGCTGCCTGCGTGAGGCATCGGATGTCAAAATAAACAACTTCATGTCATTGCAGAAATTTCATTTAATTTGGTTAACGTGCGGTTGTCGTGAGAAACAAGGAAACAGACACACAACACCCCCCAACTAGAAGCATATGCGAATATGAAAACATTTTTAAAGGTAACGTTAAATGAATAAAAAGTGAAAAATGGCTAAGGGCTTGATGATAGCGAAAACATTACCAAAGCTTCTAAAGATACTGGCCAGGGATGGGCATTATTTTATTTTTGAGTGACGAAAATATAAGAAATACACTTTTATTTGTTATTCAAAAAAATTTGAGTGATGAGTGTCGGTTATTGGTTATTCGAAAAAATCAAATAACCATTTTCGGGATTATTGCGAAACTGTTTCGGGATTATTTCGGTACTGTTTCGAGATAACTTCGGCACTATTTACAGACAATTTCGATACTGTTTTGGAATCATTTTGGAACATTTTCGGGATAATTTCGGAGCTGTTTATTTTTTATTTGAATAATTTTTTATTCGAAGTGGCCCAACCCTGACACTGGCGTTCATAGGTATACGATATAAATCTACATAGCTACACATGGTAATAGGTAGGTATTAGAGTGATTCAAAAGACCTCGTGTAGCCAGTACACGTGAAAGGAGTAACTTCTTAAATTCAAAAATAACGAAATATTCGAGAATGGTTCAGATTCATAATTTCTTACTTCCGGGAAGTGGACCAGGGAACCGATCAATTCGAAAATATCTTATACATAGTGCGTTTTCCTTCAAATTCGATACGTGGGTATAATTATGCCTAAACTAATAGCGGCCAATACGAATGGGATATAGAGGAAGAGGGGCGTGGTAGAAGGAAAGAGAGGAATGAAGAGAAGATGGGAGGAAGATGGTGTGAAGGCGAAGAATGATAGGAAGCAGAGTTGTAAAAGGAGTTGTAAATTGCGGTTAGGTGGCAATCTTAAGTGGCGGCCCAGCAGTTCCCGAGATATACGAAAAAATAAATAAATTGCGGTTAGGTGACAACCCTAAGTGGCAACCCTGCTTGAAATTACCTTATTAGGAATACGGTCGAAAATACCTTTCATTTGATACTCATATAGGCATATCTAGCTCTATATTTAAAATAAAATTGGGATAGGTGGCAACCCTGTAAACCGCCATAAGTGGAAAAACCCATGACAATTTGTGCATTGTTAGCTAGATCCTAGAATTTCACCTCCTATTTGATGCGCACAGCTAAACGTTGCGGTGAAAATCGCCTACGCCTGAAAGTCTGCAACATACGCCTGAAAATCGGGTACAATTTCTATTTCCGTTGCATAATTTTCGTTGCATCATCAGCCATTTTCTCAAATTTTACTCTCACTCAAAACTTCATATCGCCGCCTAAGAAGTTAACTTCAAAAATGTTTAATTAAAAACTCGTTAACATAACCTTGAAATACTTAAAAAATTGTTTTGAAAATATTTTTAAGTATGGCAATCTTCCACTCAGTCGTCGGTTCAAAGTAGAAAACAAAAAATCGAGACAACAGTGAATTAGCAAAAAAAAATTTTTTTTGAGCTACCCTAATGTGTTTGTTTTAATTTTTTTTTCACCGAACTCTCATTTCGCCAAGCAGCCACGCAAAAAGTCGCGTTCAACGGAATTTCGCGGGCTACTGAACTTGAACCTGAAGCGCTTCGAACCTTATTTGCTGTCACCCCCCACCACAATCACTGTTCCTTTTGACTGTTGTTTTTTCCGTTGTTTGTTTTTTTTTTTCTTTGCTTCACGGAGGCGTTCAAATTGCAAATTACCGCCGCTGATGATGATGGCAATGTCGCTGTTACGGAAGTGAAAAATTATGCGTTTTATAAATATGACTTGGCGGGGTGCACACCGACAGAAACAACAATAAGCGCTGATTTTCATCTGTACACAACCAAAAAAAAAAAATATGACAAAGGGTCGCCGAGTTGTGGCACGCCACCCATCAGCTCTATCTCGTATATTGACATTTTTCACTAATTTTGCAAATTTTTGCTTTGCTTAGTCTTTTTTTCTTGTTTTTGGCAGATGCTCAACTTTTTTATGATTTTGATTATTTGTTGTTGCCTTGAGTCAAGTGATAATTGGATAATGCGATACTTGTGTGTGATTTGAGGCGCGTTAAGTGAATTAGATCGGATCAATGCAGGGCAAAAAACGTGCAGGTAAGGGGAGATAATCTGATTTTTGCATTAATAAAGGTATGACAGAAGCAGGCTAATGCAGGCATATTGACTCACATACTGATTTTTTGTACATTAGAGTGCGTCTCGATTGTATTGAGCAACATAAGAAATTCTGAAGAAAAAATTTTTTCTAAGCGGGGTCGTCTCAAGGCAGTGGTTCGGCAAACTTTCGGAGTGTATTTCTACCATGAAATGTTTCTCAGTCTCCCCGCTTTTCGGAATCGGCAAAAAAACTGTAGGTCACATCATCTTGTAGGAATCAATTCAAAAGCAGGACACCACAAACTGGAAGAGAAGCTCGGCACAAAAATCTCTTCAGAGGTTATAATGATAACCTGTTCTTTTATCGCCTCACTACTTCCTTCCTATAGAAGCATCGCCAAACACATTTTCTCAAAAGCTTTTTTGAGAAAGGGACAAAGTCTACATACACTCCAAATAATAGGCGTGCCTGATCTGGCCCCTGCGGGTAAGGGGTTTAGAATATGTCCGACGTAGGCATACCAGTTGTAAGAGCTGACTAATATGCACATGATCTACGGATATGATTCCCCTCACCTCTCATTACCCATCCTCTCCTTCCTTACGAATGGAGGGACGACATGAGCTAGAAGGTTCCACTGGTCATACCAAAACGCTACCGCGACAGTCGGAGGCAAAATCTAATACATTTATTGAGCCCTCTCTGTGTATCGAACAATGCTCTGAATCAAGAGTCCACAGCCATCTATCCGCATTGGTCTTAGTTGACTGGTGTAGACTTGTTATGAGGCCTGCGCACGAGGATCATTAATCCGAATCTGTTTTGATATTCCGAAGACCGACATCTATCGGATATGCAGGCATTAGTTAGGGGGAGATATAAACTGCTGAACACATTCATTCGAGACGTGATCTAACATATATTTGTATAAAGTGTATGGACAATTACTTCATGAATCATTCGATGGCATTTCTCAAATTTCCATAAAAAACCGCTAAAAACCGCTCCTACCAAGTTTCTTGAAAATTGGATGATTTTTGAAAGATGTTGGCCGATAGCTTCGTTGTGCCGTTTTAAATCTTCCATTTCAAATATACTTAAGATTTGTAACCAGCGACACCCAGAACCATCGCATACTAAATTTTAGGAAAATTTGATGATTTTCGAAAAATTTTGAATTTTATTAATAAAACCTCGGATTCGTTGTAAGCAATTCCAAAACCCTCTTAACACCAAATTTGAGGAAAGTATACATGCGTTTACTTTTTTGAAATGTTTTTTTCTTTTTTTCATAAACCTATTTAATTTTTTATGAATAGGGTCTTTGTATTTTTTTCTGAAAGTTTTTGGTTTCGCTTTTGATTTTTTATATATTTCGCCGCCATTTTGAATTTCATATTACGCCAGATTTTTTTGGAAGAAGAGCAAGACGCTCCTAAATTGTTTCATCACTTTATGAAGGTTTAGCGGAGTTGGGCAAAGTTTCGGGTGCTTGTTTGGGTTCAACATACATACACATGTATATCAGTAATGTTAAAATTTGCCTGTTCTCGATAAGAGATCCGCCCTCCTCTTACAAAACTGCACAAAAATTACAACAGGGTGCTCGCATAATACAAAATCCATAACAAAATGTATCATCAATTACTATGCCACAAGCTACATAGCCACATTTTCGTACAGACCAACAGACTTTTGACTTATTGCCGCTAATCAACTTAGATGGACCGAACATCCGTTCAATAACACTCGATAAACTTTTACATCCCGCCGACTATATAACTGTAAATAAAGTAATTTCAATTGTCCTGTTTTTGTTGTTGTGTATCATCCATTTATGTACTATGGTCTTGTTGCTTCATCCACAGTCTTGTCATTGTCATAATGCAGAATTTATGTTTGCTCATATGTCATTTCTTTTGTTCGACTGTCACTGGTAGTACATAAATCGTAGTGTTGTTGTTGTTGTAAGTCAAATGGCGCACCACTTGAAAATCAAATCAACCATTCAACTGTAAATCATCATAAATAATAATAAAAAAGAAGAAAAATAATATTTACCAACAACCATAATCATAATAGCAGTCAACAATGACACACCCACATACACTGGACTAAGTGAGATTTTTTTGGGATTCTATCGCACTAAGAGAAGTTTGATTATGTTGAATGTACAGTGGTGGGCAAGTGAATGGTTGTTTATATAATAAAATAAAAAAAATAAATAAATAAAAAAAAAAAAAATTTAACAAAATAAAATAAAATAAAATAAAATAAAATAAAATAAAATAAAATAAAATAAAATAAAATAAAATAAAATAAAATAAAATAAAATAAAATAAAATAAAATAAAATAAAATAAAATAAAATAAAATAAAATAAAATAAAATAAAATAAAATAAAATAAAATAAAATAAAATAAAATAAAATAAAATAAAATAAAATAAAATAAAATAAAATAAAATAAAATAAAATAAAATAAAATAAAATAAAATAAAATAAAATAAAATAAAATAAAATAAAATAAAATAAAATAAAATAAAATAAAATAAAATAAAATAAAATAAAATAAAATAAAATAAAATAAAATAAAATAAAATAAAATAAAATAAAATAAAATAAAATAAAATAAAATAAAATAAAATAAAATAAAATAAAATAAAATAAAATAAAATAAAATAAAATAAAATAAAATAAAATAAAATAAAATAAAATAAAATAAAATAAAATAAAATAAAATAAAATAGAATAAAATAAAATTAAATAATATAAGATACATAAAATGAATAAACAAAATCAAATAAAAATAAAATATAATAAAAAAGGCGTGAGTACCAAGTACTCGTGAGGTTTGATGTGTAAACATGTGTATTATGTATGAAACTTCGTTTAGTAAATGACTCGCCTATGAGTCATTTTTGACTTATCAATGAGTCATTTTTGATTCATCAATGAGTCATTTTGGACTCACCAATGAGTAATTTTTGACTCATCAATGAGTCATTTTGGACTCACCAATGAGTAATTTTTGACTCATCAATGAGTCATTTTTGACTTGGATGACCCCCCCAGCGCTAAGATGTTTACACATCAAAAAGATGAGAAAGGTAAAATGATGCCGAATTCCTTCACGCGACTGTAGTCATATCCGACGGGTGCAACCTATTCATAACTTTTATAGTTCGCTATTTTCTTGACAAATCGTTACGCATACCAACAGTGGAAGGAGGAAAGGAACAAGCAAACAAACAAACAATAAGGAAGGGCATATTTCCGACGAATAAATAATAAAAAAAATTAAGCAACAACAAAATAGAGTTAACAAACGATGTCAATGAAGCCATATCAAGATATCACAATCCAAGGAAGGTGGAGGTGAGGTGTCTTTACAAATGAAAAGAAAAAAACTTCAACCCGTAAAAAAGCTGTACCGACGCTGTTCATATTCAAACGCAGTGACCGTTATGTTTGTGGTACTACGATTTTTTTATAACCTTTTCTATTCATTTTTGGACGCTTATTTTTTATGCCGTTATACACATTTTTTACACACTTACTTCACTCAACAGACACACATTTGTGCACACCCACCCACAGCTTTGACTCACTCTCGCTACGCCATTGTATTGTTAGGACAGTTAAGGGTCCTTGTAAGGGTGACATAGGTTGCACTGGCGCCAGCATCAATCCATTGTTACACTAGCGTTTGAGCAGAGTAAAGTGGACCGCGGTCATGTGAAATTGTGAGTGAATACTTGGAAAAGTGGTGGCATTTCAATTCACTTTTTTTTCTGCTCAGCATTTATGAAGTCATATTATTTTTCGTAAGCATTCACTTTTTTATTCTTCTGCTGTTTGCTATTTCTCCCACCTAGTCCTATTTTCATTGCTCTCGCTTCGATGCCTCTCACAAGGAATGACTTTATACGCGTATATGATGCCATCAGTCAACTGGATCGTGCAATTGTTGGTAAGTTAGTCAGTCGGTGAAGCGCATTATTTTGGAAATGCTTTGCGTTTTTTTGATGTGACGTGCGCCAATTTGCCAAACTGACCAGAAGAATTAGTTTACTTTTTTGTGGGTTTATTTACTTTGATTTTTTGTCGTAATTTTTATTAGTTTTTTTTTGTTGCTGTTGTTCTTGATTAAAGCTATCATTTTCGGTTGAGTTCCGGTGTAATATGGTGGAAACAATTTAGTTGCACTTCAAATCAGATTAATGCAGTTATTTGTGTTCTGGTAAGGGTAACTCTATGAAAAATGGACATGGTATATTAAATTAAATGATTATTGATATGGGAAAGAATTTCAGAATACTGGTATTAAGCTAAATAAAGTTGACAATAATGTTGGAGTTTTTTAAATTTTGTTAAAAAAAATAAATTTGTTTGCTTTTGACCGCGGTTTCAATACATATGTACATATCATATATCATATGTATCATATATAACGCGGCGAGTTTCTAAAATAGCTCACATAAATTCTCATCTAAAAAGTTGCCAAAGAGAAGTTTAGTTCACTTTACTGAACTAACTAATGAACTAGTTCGATGAAGAGATTTCTAGTTATTTATTTCAAATATATCCATGCCTTTGTGACAGTAATATTTGTATGGTCCCGCATTGGAACCACACAACGTCGTCTACGTGGATAATCACCTTATTGTGGACTTTGGTTTGAAACACCATATCTCAAAAATTGGTTTTTATAGAAGGTCTTCTATCAAAAAAAGCTAGGGGGTGTCTCACCAGAAAATGTACAGAATTAATCTCGTGGTAGGATGTCTTTGAAGCAAATTATCGCAGAGAGGACCCCTATGTGTTTATGGAGGTTAGAATATACAAGCAATGACGTATGCGGTAGAGGCGACTTGATTCCACAACCGAAGGTACGGGTGGTACGCCCGAAATGGTATTAACCTCAAAGTCAGAGCACAGCATATTTGGCTCAACTGTATAAGAATACTACTACATACCTTTGGGTTCCACCCCACGCCCACTTTTACCCTAATTTCCTTTTCTTGGAGCTGTTGGACATTACTTCCAGAGATATGCGCCATGAAAAATCCCATTTGTATGGGAGTTGCCGCTCCCTACTACGCCTGCATTTCCTGGAGTTATTAGAGTTTAACTTTATTTGTCCACTTAACGAATTTCAGTCCTGTAACGCAAATACTTCCAGAGATATTCACTAGGAAAAATTCGATTTTTATGGGAGGTGTCCCGCCCCTTTTCCTAAATTTTCTGAAGTTGTCGGAGATGAACATGGTATATATTCGTACTAATATATGAATACTTGCAGAGACATGAAAAATACTAACTGTGCGTGAGGTAATACGCCCCCTTCCCCCTATCAACATACCCCTGAATTTTGTAGTTAAAAGGGATTTGGAAAATGAAGAGATGGGAACATAGTTCTGTTAATTGGGGGTTGTATTCAGAAAAGCCTGCAAAAGATGATCTTGAATGTTGTCAGGAGGTTGCTTGGTCTGTTTTTTATACAAGGGTGCGATTCATCACAGTTCTTAAAAAAACACGCAAGTGAACTAAAATATGGGTTTCAGTAACTATGAGAGTGTAATCCATGTAATCCTAATCTGCTCTTAAAATTGTTTAGGTTGAGCACATTTATGATACAATTTGGAATGAAAAAAAGGATGGCCTTTGTTTTGACTATTTTTGGACCTCTATAACTCATCAAACTCCGAGAAAAAGTAACAAATTTTCATAATATCTTTAAAATCAACAAAACTGAAATGTATTCTTGTTTAAATTTATACTTTGTTTTGTTCAATAAAAATCTTTGCTCAATAAGAGTATTATACGAGCACTTTATAAACCCTAGAAACGTATGACCTTCTAACCTTTCCAGTCACGTACACATTTGTTATACTAAACACGGCTAAAAAGGCAAATTCGTAGAAAAATTAGAAAACCCCAAAGAGCCCAATACGTGTGGAAGTGTGAAAATTTCAAAAATTGATGCCACATCAAAGTGAGTTGAGGTAACGCTTTTTTTTTTTGGGAACCTTGGACGCGCACTACTCAAACATTGATTTGCATAAATTTTTCTAAATGAAGCATACGAAAGGGTGTGTATTGGCATATGAGTACCATGAAAAAAGGATTAATTTAAACTCAAAGTTAAAAACATACAATTTCATGACATATGTGTATACCCAACAGTAAATCGCGTTAGGGCAAGAGTAGGACAGCGGTCAAAAGTTATGCTTCCTCTCTTTTCTCACTGAGAGTAATTATTTTTATCAGAAATTTCTCTCGGTGAGAAATACGCGTATGTATGTTAACGAAATAAAAGTTTCTTTCTGAATATTCTGTTCTAACTACTCTGCCGCAACAGCTATTTTTTTAATTTTCTAATGTTCGGGTCTTTATATGGAAGCTACGATTTAAATACTTAAATCTATGTCCTTAGCACTCTGGACACAATTCTGTATTTTAACTATCTCTCAGTGGAACCAGCTAGCACCAGTTTGAAAGTAGTGATGCATGCTTTTTCTGCTGGGTATATATTCTGCTATTATATTAGGGTGGTCCTTATTCATATGGAGACAATTTTATCATAAGATTTTAAAAGGCTCAATCGATAGTAGGAAAGTGGTATAGGTGTGTCGCAGGGGGGTCAAAGTTCAGATTGCTCTTTGGAGACTCAAAAAATAATATTTTTTATCTAATATTCGAAATCGATAGCATTTTATTTGGAGATATCACATGCAAAATCTGGTTCCGATTGGAAACGCCTAAGGCGTGTCGCAGGGGGGTTCGTTTTTTCCAATCGGAACCAGATTTTGCATGTGACCAGAGTGCTACCGATTTCGAGTACTAGATAAAAAGAAAAATCACCTTTATTTTTTGAGTCTCGATAGAGCAATCTTAACTTTGACCCCCTATGACACACCTAAGCCATCTCCAATCGGGATAAAATTTTTTGTGCGTTATAGTTGAGCGCGGTGCGGCCGATCTGGGGGATGAGACTAGGAAAAAATACTACATTTGATTATAAGGACCACCTTAATGTATATATATGTTCATTTATTGGAGCTTATGAAGACATCAAATGATGAAGGGTCACTAAGCACTTGCACAAACTCGAACTAGATTAGCCCAAAATTTATGTAAATATCTATTTGTTTTAATTATACGAGGGTTGTTATATAACTTTTGTGAGTTCGGCTTTTGTTGCTGACGTAAGAGTACAGTGTGGTATTTAATTAGTATCACTCTTCAATGTGTCCGAAGTTAAATAAAATGTGGGAAATATAAAAGCGAAGAAGCCGAGACTTTTGGAAGACCCCAGCAGATGTTTAGAATATACTAGCGCCGCAAAGACGAACATCATAGCGAACCTTCTTCTTCCTCACGGAAGTCGACCATAACTTCTTGTTGAGTGAACTAAAGACATAAAAATGTCACTCTCTGAAGGTCTCACTAGCTTCCTGTCATTAATAATATTCGGAAATCCAAACCACTTGTGGGAATACTTTTGTGCAGAGGATCAAACTGCTAAAAACGAAGTGCGATTTCGAATTATTTGAACATAAAATAATTTTATACCCATGTTGGATGCAGAAAAGGGTCAGGCGAACTTCACAGTTTGTGCTGGCCTTATGCCAATGACGGTCGCTTCTTTCGAGACATAACAAATATTTTAAGATTGCGAACGGTGACGCGAAATCCCATTTTACACCAGGAAATTCTTGAATTCAACTTTGCTGGCGTTCTCTGGCAATTTTGGTACTCTCAGCATCTTCTGGCAGTATCTCGGAAATAATGTGATCCATTGGGTTGACCACACTCAAAAAAGAGTTTACTTATTTCGAGGAAAACTTCCCTTATTTGGCTCGAAAGACCAGGCTTTCTTAACATAAGTAACATTTTCCTCAATCTAAGGAAAAAAGTCTTTAAATTAAGGAAAATTTTACTTATGTTAAGGAAGCCATGCCTTTGGAGCCAAATAGGGAGGCTTTCCTTGAAATAAAGAAAATCTTTTTTGAGTGCAGACTTTGGAGCTTTTAGGTAATCGAACGTAAGAAAATTTTGTGGCAGAGTTACCAACAGGAAAGATTTATAGTGATAGTTCTTTTGATTTAAATGAGTCTTAAAACTTTAGGGTAGGTATTTCGAAACCAGCATTCTTAAATGAGTATTATCAAATTCTGAGTTTATAGAACTGTTTTTTTTCAGTTTTCATGATCTCACGAAACCTCTTAAATAGCCCTCGTATATGTCTCAATATGTAAATTATCGAACACACTAATGCACATAATTTGGGTCCCTACGTATGCATATGTGCTCTTATAAAAATATTCAAACTCACGTACAATAAATTTGAATTATTTCAGTAGCTTGTAGCCTTTTGCGAATTTGAATTTGACGCTATACCAACTCTCCCCCAACTCCTTTGTAGCAACTATGGCTGAGGGTGAGAGTGCATCAGCTTATCGTTATACAGCTGCTCGTTTAGTTTTTGGACGCTTTTGTGTGCGAGGGTTTTCCGTATGTAGGATGATTAGGAAAAACTATAAGTAAAATGGATAAACACTTAATTTATCAAAATTTGGGATTTTACTTATGTTAGTCAAATGTGTGCTCTCACTTCAAGCTCACCCCAACTCCTCCTCATTCTACTCCTTACCACTATCTGCCTCCTTAAATCATTTTGAATTAGTCTCCACATGTTGTACGAAAGGCTAGCGGCGCTACCACACAAACACATAAGTCTTCATTTTCTCCCTCTCACACTGCTACATTTACACACACACACTCTTCTTGGACTGCGTTATCCTTTCTCAGCCAACGCTGCTGAAGTTACTATTTCAACCAGTCGCCGGTGCCCATAATTTTGCTTATCAACATTAGCAGCTCATATATGAGTTTATTACGAGCATTTGAATGTGGAGCGAGTATCCCTTTTCCGGGCAACACAGCACACAGCCACACACTCCCACGCTTCCTTTTAAACTTAATTTACACACATAAAATTTAGATACATGAAAATTCATATTTCTTGTACTTGTTTATTATACAAAAATATGAATTTTATGTCCTATGGATGCCACCCGGTCACCAGCTAGCGAGTCGAGCAAGCATAGCAAAGGCGCAATCAGCACACCATTTCGGTCCATCGAAGCAAACATGCTGTGATTCAGTGCTTAGCATAAAGTTCCGTACAAATCTACTCATATAATAATAATCATGTTTGATATATGCATTTGTATTTGTATGCATTTATGCATATTTGCTCTTGGGAGGCGACCTCTTCGTTTGTGTGTAGCCCATTTTATGAGCGTCGAACTTTTCTTGCGTCCTCGCTTCGAGCTATAGACGATTTTACAGTTACAGTTGGTAGTTAGCAGTTTGGTTTTTAGCGCGGTTATCAAGGGAAAATTATCAGCTGCTTTACATCTAAATGTATACAAATTTTATTCATCCATTTTGGTTGTCTCTTTGTGTGCGCGTTGAGAACCAAGTATCCCATATGCGGCTATAAAATTTAAGAAATAAGCTAAGATAAGGTTACTTACAGAAGAACAGATACTTATAATATTTATCTTTATTACGTGAAAATTAAAGAAGACATTTAATCTAATCCTATTGTGCACACACACATTGGAGTGTGCCTTGTTTATTATGATTCCAAATTACCTCTAAGATAGTTGAGCTCATTTCGTTTGAATAAGGGCCGCTGGATTTCCTATTGATACTCTCGAAAAATTATTAATTCAATATTTTGCTCAAACACAAAGGACTGTGTAACAAATCTCCACCTATGAATTTTTATAAGGATAACAGGATTCTTTGGAAGGATATTAAAAAAACGTTTTCACGAGAAAACGACATTGGAATTTCAAAAGTATTTTAGTAAATTGTGTAACAATTTGTTTTCTAGCAAAAACAATTGTGTATAACTTGTAATTTTGCAATTATAGTGCACTTTGTATAACTCATACACGGCGTATGAGTAACATTTAGTTATTCAAGTAAGAAAAGTTCAGAAGTGTCACTTTGGACTTGGCAGGCAATTGAGAAGTAAAGTCCTCTCATCATACCAGTCCTAATGTACGGCTCGAAATCATGGACAGTGTCAAGAGAAGATGAGATGGCCCTTGGAGTATTTGAGAGAAAAGTTCTCCGGAAGATTTATGGTCCTTCCGTGATGCCCAATCCGAATTGCATAAAATTTTGTCAGGATAGTTTTTGATGCATAATGGTCAAAGTTAGGGGGTATGATTTAAAAAAAAAAAGAACTGTAATTTTTGGGACAGTCCCTACAAATAGGTTTTTTTATAAGGAATTGCCTCAAAAATTCCTGCATGGATTTTTGCCAAATTTTAACAGTTTATTACTTGGATATGTCCTCTCAACATAGGATTTATTTTTTCCCGATAGAAGGCGCTGGAGTCGCTATATCTACAAAATCCGTTTTTATGATCCGATTTTATTCATATTTGGCACGTACGTATGTTAGATATATACAACAAGAAATAACTAACCCACTAGGTGGCGCTGGAGTCCAGATATTCTAAAAAGTAGTTTAATGGTCCGGTTATGTGAGTTTCGCAAATAAAGTAAAAAAAAAAAAAAAATTAACAAAAAAAAAAATTAATAAATAAATAAAATTACTTAAACAAAATAAAATGAAAACGAAAAAAAATAAAAAGATTTTTATAACTGAAATTTAATAAACAAAATAAAGTAATATATGTAAAATGAAACATAAATGAATGAAAGAAATGAGGACATAATAAAACTAAACCAATTAAAACAAAATTATAAAAATTAGAAAATAAAACGTAATAAAAAAAATTAAAAAATAAAAATAAAATAAAATAATATTGAGAAAAATAAAAAAATAAATAAAAAAATAAATGAAAATGTGTTTTTTGAGAAATCCCGAAAATTGCTTGTAAATACCGTCGGTATTTACAGCAATAGACTACAAGTCAAAAGCAACAAAGAGTTTAAAAAAATAAATAAAATGATATAAAATAAAATAAAATAAAATAAAATAAAATAAAATAAAATAAAATAAAATAAAATAAAATAAAATAAAATAAAATACAATAAAATAAAATAAAATAAAATAAAATAAAATAAAATAAAATAAAATAAAATAAAATAAAATAAAATAAAATAAAATAAAATAAAATAAAATAAAATAAAATAAAATAAAATAAAATAAAATAAAATAAAATAAAATAAAATAAAATAAAATAAAATAAAATAAAATAAAATAAAATAAAATAAAATAAAATAAAATAAAATAAAATAAAATAAAATAAAATAAAATAAAATAAAATAAAATAAAATAAAATAAAATAAAATAAAATAAAATAAAATAAAATAAAATAAAATAAAATAAAATAAAATAAAATAAAATAAAATAAAATAAAATAAAATAAAATAAAATAAAATAAAATAAAATAAAATAAAATAAAATAAAATAAAATAAAATAAAATAAAATAAAATAAAATAAAATAAAATAAAATAAAATAAAATAAATAAATAAAATAAAATAAAATAAAATAAAATAAAATAAAATAAAATAAAATACAATAAAATAAAATAAAATAAAATAAATAAAATAAAATAAAATAAAATAAAATAAAATAAAATAAAATACAATAAAATAAAACAAAATAAAATAAAATAAAATAAAATAAAATAAAAAATAACAAAAGTGAAATAAAACAAAATAAAATAAAATAAATTAAAATAAAATAAAATAAAATAAAATAAAATAAAATAAAATAAAATAAAATAAAATAAAATAAAATAAAATAAAATAAAATAAAATAAAATAAAATAAATAAAATAAAATAAAATAAAATAAAATAAAATAAAATAAAATAAAATAAAATAAAATAAAATAAAATAAAATAAATTAAAATAAAATAAAATAAAATAAAATAAAATAAAATAAAATAAAATAAAATAAAATAAAATAAAATAAAATACAATAAAATAAATAAAATAAAATAAAATAAAATAAAATACAATAAAATAAAACAAAATAAAATAAAATAAAATAAAATAAAATAAAATAAAATAAAATAAAATAAAATAAAATAAAATAAAATAAAATAAAATAAAATAAAATAAAATAAAATAAAATAAAATAAAATAAAATAAAATAAAATAAATTAAAATAAAATAAAATAAAATAAAATAAAATAAAATAAAATAAAATAAAATAAAATAAAATAAAATAAAATAAAATAAATAAAATAAAATAAAATAAAATAAAATAAAATAAAATAAAATACAATAAAATAAAACAAAATAAAATAAAATAAAATAAAATAAAATAAAATAAAATAAAATAAAATAAAATAAAATAAAATAAAATAAATTAAAATAAAATAAAATAAAATAAAATAAAATAAAATAAAATAAAATAAAATAAAATAAAATAAAATAAAATAAAATAAAATAAAATATAATAAAATAAATAAAATAAAATAAAATACAATAAAATAAAATAAAATAAAATAAAATAAAATAAAATAAAATAAAATAAAATAAAATAAAATAAAATAAAATAAAATAAAATAAAATAAATAAAATAAAATAAAATAAAATAAAATAAAATAAAATAAAATAAAATAAAATAAAATAAAATACAATAAAATAAAACAAAATAAAATAAAATAAAATAAAATAAAATAAAATAAAATAAAAAATAACAAAAGTGAAATAAAATAAAAAAAAAAATAAAATAAAATAAAATAAAATAAAATAAAATAAAATAAATGACTTAAATAAAATGGCTAATATTGTAAACCTTTAGACGTAACTTTCTTTAGTCATAGGCTATTAAACGTTTCCTTGTCATGCATTCAATATCTAATTCTTCTCCGCTTCAAGACCCTCACATTTAATTTTACTCGTAATCTAAAAATTATGTGGCACAAAAGCAATTTATTTATAAATTGAATCGATTAAAATGCAATTGACGCAAGTAAAATGGCAACAAATTTCACTTACAAACAAACACCTCTACATCACCTACGCAGTTAACCCCATTGCACCCAACACGACCATAAAGTAGCTACCTACATAACAAATCTTTTCAAAACAAGTGATTTAACACAAGACAGCCTCAAACAAACAAACACACATTTAGGCATTGCCAATGAAGTACCAAGTTAAAACGGATATGTAGTCGAATTACTTAAACGAAAGGCGCATCAACCCAAACCCAAGCCCAAATGATTACAACATCAACATTATTGCCGCCCTGCTGCGCAACTGGAAAAAACATTATTTGCTTGATATAAATTCTAGCTGAACCACGAGCAAATCACATTGTCACAAATCTAATCGATTCGGAGGAAAAAAAAAAAAAAAAATTACATCGAATCCTATCAAAAGGTATCGAATGTCTTAAAATGTTGAACGGCTCAGTCAGCTCGTATATGTCGATTATACCCATGGGTAAAATTTATTTGCTGTCATTGGTGTTGTAAGCAGCGACAGTTAAAGGATTTACAAGGCAAGAGAGTGAGCTTTGCGCGCATAATTGAAGTGTGGGTAGAGTGCTGGGTTGGAGGTTAGCGGATGGATTGAGTATGAGGCATTGTGTTGAACGACAAATAAAATACTTCAATTATATTGCGGTACATTTAAGATGCTTTATTAGTTTGAGGTAACAAAAACAGGGTGGCGGGAGCCATTGATAAAGGTTGGATGTAGCTCAGGCGGCTGTCGCCCTACTAAAGTAATTATTTTAGAACCGACAAAAGTAGATCAATTTGATCGTGTAAGGTCAACTCTAGCCAGGGCTATTCCATAATCAAAATAATTATCTTCTTAGTCGGGATGAAATAAATATTACAGACTTCGCAAGGAAAAAATAAAGGTATAACAAATTCAAGTTTTAATTTTTTTTTTTTTATTTATTTGCTATTCATTTTTCGCTTTTTTTCTTGTTTCCTACTACTTCTTTTCTTTATTTTGTTTAGTTTTTTATTTTATTTCATTTTATTATATTATTATTTTATTTTATTTTATTTAATTTTTTATTTTATTTTATTTTATTTTTTTTTTTTTTAATTTTATTTTTTTTTATTTTTTTTTTATTTTATTTTATTTTATTTTATTTTTTTTATTTTTTTTTATTTTATTTTATTTTATTTTTTTTTATTTTATTTTATTTTTTTATTTATTTTATTTTATTTTATTTTATTTTATTTTATTTTATTTTATTTTATTTTATTTTATTTTATTTTATTTTATTTCATTTTATTTTATTTTTTTTATCTTTTTTTATTTTATTTTTTTTATTTTTTTTATTTTATTTTATTTTATTTTATTTTATTTTATTTTATTTTATTTTATTTTATTTTATTTTATTTTATTTTATTTTATTTTATTTTATTTTATTTTATTTTATTTTATTTTATTTTATTTTATTTTATTTTATTTTATTTTATTTTATTTTATTTTATTTTATTTTATTTTATATTATTAACACTCCCTTCCCGATATTCTGAAAATAAAAAAAGTGGACCCAAACTTTAACTCCTTAAAAATTGATCGTGGTAAGTCCAAAACAGCTATTTCAGCAGTGTTTAAAATTGTTGTCAGCAAATATTCAGCGATGCTTAGGGGCGCAGTCTCACTAATTAAACGCCACTTCTCTTAAGTCACCATGCGATACAAGCATACCAATTCACACACACACACACCCACACAAATAAATAGTAAGTTTCTTGGTAAGCGCCTTGAAGTATGCTTACATTTTCTTTTAAGTGCAACATAACAGGTTTTCCTCTCATTTTTTTTACTTTAATACTAACAACTTGCTACTTAGCTATATGCAGTAGTAGTAACGGTACTTGCTGCTTATTCAACTTTTTTCACAGTTTTGCTTAATTTTAATTAAGCGCACGAAAAAGTTGCAAGACATTTCCCATTCGCAAACATGGCTTGTTGGAGGTTAGGTTATTTCTAGCTACATGAAATTCGCTTCCGTAGTAAACATTTTTGGTATTTTTTCCTCTTTCCTATTTTTTGCGTTACTTTTGACTTTTGAATTTTGCTGCCATTTTAAAATATTTCGTAAATAAAAGTGAAAAAGTTAAGGCCTTACCAAACGTGTTAAACAGCGTGTAAGCAAGTGGCGCCAAATTAACATTGTAAGTAATTAAAATCCTTTTTACTAGCTAATGAACTCACCAGATTCAGGTGAGTGCTGTTGGTAAATAAGAGTACTATTGCGGGTAGTGCAACAACAACAACAGCAGTACTTGTAAAGGGGCAGTCAAATGCAGAGATTGCGACACGACGCTAGTTAACCAATCGTGTTTGAAGTTAAACAAAATCAAATAGCCAAGTGACAAAGAGTAATTTAGTTGTGGAATTTAGGGGATCACTTTAAGTTGAGGAGTTTTCAAAAAAAAATTTAACTTATTTCGGTGAAAATTCGAATTTTTTAAATAGAGCAACTCACGCGCCACCTAGCGGGTTCAGCCTTTGCCTTACCCCAACAGCCAGTTATACAACAACTTTTGAAAATTAATTAAGGTATACACACGCTAAATATTAGCCGAATTCGTAAATATAAAGGATTTTAGGTTTTATTACCCTGATCTCAGAATTTAGATAAAATATTTTTTTTAACGGTAGTAATTTTAGCCAAATCGGACCATAAATGCGATTTTTGAAAATATAGCGACCCGTAAATATAAGAATTTTTTTCCTTTTTTTATTGCATTGTCATCTCGACTTGAGGTATGGTAAAAATTTGAAGACCCTAGCTCAACAGAAAGTTGGTTGAAAATCGAGTGCAAAACGGCACCACAAATACTTACCACTAAAGCGACCTTATAATAGGCCAATATTATTTTTCTTTGTTTGGAAATATGTAACAACCTGTTTCTGATCCGTTAGGGATTACTACGGGGCTTATTCGGGTTTATTGGGGTACGACTTTGTCATTTTTCGAAACCATTTTACGTTTGTTTTTGGGATGATAACGGTTGCCACAGTTAGTAGTTTTCTACCAAAGTTGGTAGTTTTTATTTTACTTTTTCGAATTTGGCAGTATCCTCTGATTTGGTAGTTTTTTTTACTTAGAAATCATATCGAATCGATGGAACTCCCAAATATTTTTGTTATTCTTAAAAAATGGTTTAAGACTTTTTTGTTTTTTTTTTTTTACCTGAAATAAAATTTGGTAGGTTTTTTTTTCATTTGGTAGTTTTTTTTACGTGTAAACATGGTCTCATCCATAAGTTATTATTGAATCATTTATGAGGCATTTTTGACTAATCCATGAGTCATTTTTGACTCATTCATGAGTCGTTTTTTGATTCATTCATGATTCATTTTCAACTCATCAATGAGTAATTTTTGATTCATCCATGAGTCGTTTACAAGTCTTTTATGACTCGCCTTTGAGTCATTTATGATTCGCCTTTGAGTCATTTATGACTCGTCTCTGAGTCATATTTTACTGTTCTATATATGTGTATGTATTTGCTTTATAGGAGTCTTTTGTAGAAGAGAATAAATAAACAAAAGGACAGGGAAAAAACACAAAAAAAAATATATAAAATGAAGTTTTATGCAGAATACATATGTTTACACATCAAACTTCACGAGTACTTGGTACTCATGCCTTTTTCCAGAATTTAGTCGTTTTTTTTTTGTGCAAGTGGCAACCGTGGGGATGATTTCAGGACTTTTTCGAGATAATTTTTGTAATATTTACTGGTCTATTTCGGAGCGTTTTCGGCATTATTATCGGGACTTTTTCAAAATTCGGGACAATTTCAAAATTTTTCTCAAGCAGAGTTTTCCTCGGCTTTTTAGGTAGCAGGGTGTTCCTTTCATAAGCCGCCAACCGGCTATATAAAGCTCCATCCGCACCTAGACTAGGTTACATGTGTAATACAGAAACACTGCCTTGTTTATATTCGAATACACACTTATTTTGTACACATCGATTTAATTGCCTTGATATGTCAAAAATTGCATTTGTTGATGAATTGATTAAACAACCAATTTTTGACGTCAATGCAATTTACGTACTCAAACTCCGAAGTGAAAAATTCTCACTCCACAGTATAGCTGAAATTGCGTTTGTTTTTTTGAAAGGTCGCAATAGCAACGTCAAATTATTTAGTGTTAATTTTTGTTAGTCCACAAAAATGTTTGTATTTAGCAGAGGCGTCCGTATATCGACTAGTGTTATGAGGCCAAAATTTT
Organism: Campiglossa producta; assembly: GCA_964058755.1. Taxonomy (NCBI): domain Eukaryota; kingdom Metazoa; phylum Arthropoda; class Insecta; order Diptera; family Tephritidae; genus Campiglossa; species Campiglossa producta. The sequence goes on from CAXKVI010000005.1 coordinate 98,087,787, forward strand.
CTTACTACATATTTTCTTCACTAAAACTATCAATTAAAACTGATGTCAAGCTCTGTTGCTCTTTTTAAAAGCTCGACAAGTTTGTTAATCTTCTAATCTTCTACCTTAAGGCTCCTCCTTCGCCTTAAATGTAAGACACCACTGGTTGATAGTATAACAGATATATACATATGTGCTTTTTATACCTTTCATGAACATGAAATGGTATTATAACTTTGGTCCGATGTTTGTAAGTATGAGAAGAAGAAGAGATAGACCCATCAATAAGTATACCGAAATGATCAGGATGACGAGATGAGTTGATTTAGCCATGTCCGTCTGTCCGTCTGTCTGTTTGAACGCAAACTAGTCCCTCAGTTTTTGAGATATTTCGCTGAAATTTTGTATGCGACCACCATTTTCCAATATAGGATTCATTTGTCGGAACCAGCAAGATCGGACCGATATTACATATAGCTCCCATACAATCGATTATTCCGATAAACGGATTTTGGGCTATAACTCCTGTAATTAAACACCTAGGAACGTGAAATTTTGGAAGCATCGCTATTTTTATATGTGAAATATCGATGTTGAAAATCATCGAGATGGGATAAATAGCTCCCATACAATCGATTGTTCCGATAAACGGATTTTGGTAGATAACTCCTGTAGTTATATAGGTAGGAACGTGAAATTTCGTAACTGTTGCTATTTTGGAATGTGGAATGTCGATGTTAAAAATCAATGAGATTGGACCAATATAACACATCGCCCCCATATAATCGATAGTTCCGATAATTTCGGTATGAGCTTAAGTTAAAGTCACACAGGCTGTACTGGGGATCAAACAGTGAAAATCGTGACGCTTATTCATGAAAGGTATTTAGCCTTCGGCACAGCCGAAGACAGCTTTCCTTACTTTTTTATCCTATTAATAACACTACAAACATATAGCCAAAGCCCATTAAAAGCACGTACGAAATAGCTACTTGGAGCACATATGGACTGCTATACTCACATGTGCACTGCGGCACGACTTCCTCATTTGTTTTCTGGGGCTGACTTTAATTACCGTAATTACCGCGAATTGGGCAAAAGTTCAAAAATAACGAGACTTTTTTTTGATTGCTGATATACATATTTGATCGATTTTTCATGGTAACAAAAATTACATTTTATGGCGTTAATGGTAGAGACTCGACTCTATGTGGTTTTAATACTTTTTGTTATTATAGCATACAAAATTTCTAACATTTTTTGAAGACTTGTTGTATATTTTGATTGCTGCTTCAAAGAACATTATTATAAACTAGATATTCTTATCAAAAAATTTGAAATTTGGAGAGTTCGGGTAATTTTCGAAAAATCCAGGGTTCGTACACATTCACTCTCATTCACTCACATTCACGAACATGTTTTCGAGACTTTTCGGCATTGTCTTCACATGACATTTCCCTATTTTAGCACAATTTGAAATCAGTATTCAGCAGTGATGATCGGATTTGATAACGGACAAGTAATTGGATGATATGCTTAGCATGATGTGACATTATATTCTCTTTTATCGCATGATATTTAATTTTAATCAATGAGGAACTAATATAAATCGGGGACAGCTGCTTCTGAAGGGCTCCTAAAAATTAGCCATGAATATATCACCTCAATGATATTTACATGATATGCCTTTGTTCAAGAGGACGTCATATGATATTTCGCGCCATCGCATGATATTTTCCACCATATGATACTTTAGCAAACCATAATATTTATCGCATGATATTTAATCATCTTAGCACAATGCGAACTCAGTATCCAACGGAGATATCCGGATTTGATGACGACCAGGTGCCAATAAAAACTAGCAATATGTTTCGAGATAGCATATCATATCGTTGATAATCGGATGATGTGCTTTGAATGATGTGACATCATATGCGCTCTCCTAGCAAGATATTTCATTTTTGCTTATGTGGAATTAATTCAAATCGGGGACAGCTGATTTTGAGTGGCTGATAAAAATTAGCTATGAATATTAGAATCCCATATCACCTCACTGATATTAACATGATATTTCGCCCAATAGGACATCATATGATATTTCATCGCGTGACATTTTTTTATCTCGAGGTCTACTTCAGATGGTAGACTGAACCCTCATAATAATATTTTTTGCGGATTATTCCGGGATTGTTTTTGGGATTTTTTCGGAAATAAAAATAATTTTGAAAAATTCTATCGAGAAAAGTTCTTGTGAATATTAAATATACAAAATAATCATATTTCTTCACAACAAAAGAACAAACTTTTGTATGAAAAATTTAAGAATTAGCTCTATACGCATCAATCACGTATCGTTTCTCTGTCGATTAGCACGCGACCGCAACCAACCCTACTCAACTCTTCCGAGAATATTCAATAACAACAACAAACCATAAACAACAAGCAGTTTTATAGATGAAAAAATATTGCTTGTCATTTGTCAAGCAAACAACATAAAAACGAAATATTCATGAGTACAAACAATTTCCCCGCTCCTCTGGAACAACTCACTTTCACACAGCTTTAACTATGAGTCTTTGCCTGTGTTGTGAGGGTATGTTTGCTTGACCGTACTAGCAATTGAGAAACGATTTAAAATCAATCAAATATCGTTGTTCAACAACAAGGGTATTCACTCACACCACATTCTCGCTCGCACCACACACACACCTCCATGTGTGTCGAAAGATCACACGCCTCTATCTATCTAAATATTACTCAATAACCCTTCTGTCAATTGGTTGACCAACAAAACAATTTGCCAAAGGATGTTTTGTGTCCAAAGTGCACTGGTGATTGCTGAGCTAACAAACAACAGTCATTAATAATTCCTGGCATGTTGTCGTGCTGCGCATCTCTATTACCTACGAGTGTGGTATGAGTTCTCACAACATCATTGTGATATCATGCCATGCTAGGTTCTATGCTCTGTGAAGTCAGAGCGTTGCTCTTTCATATTGAACCGCAAACGGAATATTCACTTGGCGTGTTTTTGCGGTTTAACGCCTTCCAACGTTCGACATTTTTTGCTGCTACTCATGCTCTTCTTCCTTGTGATATACATATATTACTTAGCTCTCGTGTGTAGTTGATATGGTAAATACGTGGGAAGGATAAGGCCAATGGAAGTATCTCGTTCTCTTGAACGTATTTTGTCTCAATTACTTATCGATGTGTGGTCGAACATGACTTTTGACTTTCTGACATATTACAAATATTTGCTATTCTATCTCATGGCTAACGAGAGGAGGTCAACGAGTGAGGGTGGTTCAAAAAATGCGAACGAAGTTAAAGACTTTAGTTTCGTTTAAGCACGGATTCAAAACATTCCCTATTTCAATCACTTAAGTGTTGGGTTTGAAATACGAAACGGTTCTAAACCGATACGGTTTTGGCACATAAAAAGATTTCAAACGGTTAAGGTTTCGGTTTTGATATGTGAAACGATTTCAAATGTATACACTTTCGCATATGAAAGGTCCCAAAATATGTTCTGAAATATAAACCGGTTTACGGTTGAAAATTGAAGCGATCAAGGTTTCAGTTTTGAAATAGGAAACGATCTCAAATGGACACACTTTAGTTTTCAAAATAGAGAGATTCCAAACGGTTACGGCATCTACTTTGAAATATTAAACCGTCTGAAACGGTTAAAGTTTTGAAATATCAAACGGTTACGAACGGTTAGTGTTCTGAAATATCAAACGGTTTTTAACGGTTAAGATTTGAGTTTTTAAATATCAAACGACTAAAAACGGCTGCAGTTTCGGCTTTGAAATATGAAACGGTTCCATAACGATTACGGATTTGAAATATAAAACAGCCTACAATGCTTAAGGTTTCAATTTTGTTACGGTTTTAGTTTTCAGAAATGGAGCGTTCCCAAAAGTTTACGGTTCATTACTCAAAATAGAGAGATTGCAAAATGTTACGGCTCCTGCTTTGAAATAAAAAACCGTCTGAAACGGTTAGAGTTCTGAAATATCAAACGGTTTCGAACGGTTGTAGTTTTGAAATATCAAACGGTTTCGAACGGTTAAGACTGGAGTTTTTAAATATGACTTAACGACTTAAAACGGTTGCAGTTTCGTTTTTTAAATATGAAAGGGTCCAAAACGATTACGATTTCGTTTTTGAAATATAAAACGGTTCAAAACGATTACGGTTTTGATTTAAAAAAAATCCTCTTAAGTGTCCCATCATATTGTCGATCTACAAAGAGGAATGAACCTCAGTGAACCGTATGAGCTCCACACACAGCCTGCCTCAAATTCTTTACAGCCCGATTGACCCGATTAGGTATCCTGGTCACCTTATTCTAAACTTGTTTGAAGATCTATAAAACTTCTAACTTCACAAAAAACTGCAGAGATAGGCTTGAATTCTTAATTTTTGGGTTTGAAAAAGGTAGAAGTTATTTAACAAACCAGATTTAGATAATTTTCAAAATATCAAGCAACATTTTTTGGATATCCCTGTAGCATTATTATGAGGGTTCAATCAGTATCATTTTTCATTTTTGACTGTGTCCTTTTTTAAGCGTAAACATTGGCCGGAACAATCTGTACGCAAATTGATGGTCAGTCATCAATTAAATTTCAATTTTTTTTCTTTTCTTGCAGATGTGATAACCGCATGGACAGCATATGCATAACGGAATTTTTGAAATATTTTATATGCTGTAAGGGGAAGGAGGTGATACCAAATAAGCGTGACGTCCATTTGTAAGCTCAATTAACTGATGAACTGACACGTGGCAAAACAGCTTAGTGGGCGCCAAATTGTTGTTGTTAATATTTTGACACACCACACACACACTCATCCTGACACCAAGTGTGCTTGAATTTGTGATTGAGTTTTCGAAATTTTTACATTTTACAAATGCGTTTTTAATTTGCACATAAAATTTGTGATTTATTACTTAATTTTCGACAGTGAACAGCAAATGAGCAACAGCAGCACTTAGCAACCCAACAGCGAACGTAATAAAAATACATAAAATGTGTGTGTGAGTGGGTGGGTGTGTGAATGAGGGTGCGAAACTCCTTTATTTCTCACTTTTGCTCTATAGATACTGTTTACTGCTATCAGCCTTAAACATGCTGCGATGGCTTTTCAATCTAGTGTGAGTATATATTATTGTGTATGTAAATGTACCTCCTAACATTAGAGCATTAACTTGTCAAGCCGCAAAATGTGAACATATTTTTAGCATTTGAAATTTAGTGATTTCAAAGCTAACGCCGGAAACAGTTCACTGTGGGCCAGCTAACCTCTTTTGATGATTAAAAGATGCCTTCAGCTGTCATTGATAGGCAGCTCGTTTTTATTGTATGTATATGAAATCGTTAGTTCCGGAAATGATATCAAAATTTCGAAAAATCTTTATTTACTTATTCTAGGTTCAAATTTAATCGGGAATTATATACGTATAAAAAATCTGATGAAAATTTCTTTTATTTATAGAATAGAAATATTAGAACTAAACTTGTATGCCTGTCTCGCCCATAGTACCATGCGTAGAGCAAGCCTTCACGTTATGCTCCTGCCAGCATTCTTCTCACCATAAATGATGTTTAACGAAAATATGTTGTAATGTTTCATGCTGTGGCATGCAACGATTTGGTTGCGCTCGCGCGATTATAAAAGCTTTTTGCAATATTCCACTATAATTTATTTGCTAACATAGACATCGAATCACACAGGCATCTATACTACTACACAAAGTATTTGAGTAAGCGTCCTATAGCGCGCACATTTCAAAAATCAAGACAACCACACCTTTCCTCTCACACAGATTTTACTGGCATCATCTTCATCTTCATATTTTATTTCATATTTTTTTGAAAATCGTAATTTTGCGCGGCTTTCTACTCCAGCAGCTATTGAACTTTAACAGCAACAGTTGCAAGTATTTATGCGTATTACATTTATGATACTTCTCCAGCCACCCACTACCAGCCAGCACTTACTGTTGAGTCTTCTATCTACCCTGCCTGTCAGCCAACTCTTCGTACTGTTTTTTTTTTTTTTTTGCGAAAAAATCTCGAAGGCGACCATATTTAAATGAGAATTTATGGTTGCATTATGAATTTTTATAAAGTACGATTCGCGGATGCTGCCAAAGCCTATAGATGACGGAAAATAAGAATGTTCGACTATTACAAAAAAAAAAAAAAAAATTTAACAAAATAAAAAAATTAATTGAAATAAAATAAAATAAAATAAAATAAAATAAAAAAAATAAAATAAAATAAAATAAAATAAAATAAAATAAAATAAAACAAAATAAAATAAAAAAAATAAAGTAAAATAAAATAAAATAAAATAAAATAAAATAAAATAAAATAAAATAAAATAAAATAAATAAAATAAAATAAAATAAAATAAAATTAAAAAAAAATAAAATAAAATAAAATAAAATAAAATAAAATAAAATAAAATAAAATAAAATAAAATAAAATAAAATAAAATAAAATAAATAAAATAAAATAAAATAAAATAAAATAAAATAAAATAAAATAAAATAAAATAAAATAAAATAAAATAAAATAAAATAAAATAAAATAAAATAAAATAAAATAAAATAAAATAAAATAAAATAAAATAAAATAAAATAAAATAAAATAAAATAAAATAAAATAAAATAAAATAAAATAAAATAAAATAAAATAAAATAAAATAAAATAAAATAAAATAAAATAAAATAAAATAAAATAAAATAAAATAAAATAAAATAAAATAAAATAAAATAAAATAAAATAAAATAAAATAAAATAAAATAAAATAAAATAAAATAAAATAAAATAAAATAAAATAAAATAAAATAAAATAAAATAAAATAAAATAAAATAAAATAAAATAAAATAAAATAAAATAAAATAAAATAAAATAAAATAAAATAAAATAAAATAAAATAAAATAAAATAAAATAAAATAAAATAAAATAAAATAAAATAAAATAAAATAAAATAAAGATAAAATAAAATACAATAAAACTAAATTAAATTAAACTAAATATCAAGGTCTGAAACCGATTAAAATAACGTTCCGGTTTCGGTTTCGGTTTTGCAATGTGTTTCGATTTCGGTTCCGGTTTCGTTCTTCAACATTTATTTCGGTTACGGTTTCGTTCCGGTTTCGGTTTCCAAATAAAAACACGAACAAAACAAAATTTTACTACTAAAATACTCAAGTACCCGTGTAGCTTCTAAATAGGTCTATATTTTCAAAACTTTTCTCCTGCGGCCATGATCAATATAATAATACATTTTATTAACGCTGTGTATGGATGAAATTTCTGTAAAACAAATTCCTACAATTGTAAGGTAGAAAATACTTTACAGTTTGCAAGATCAGTTTTTCTACAACAAGCAGCATGATCGAGGTGTTTCTATTCAATTTCAAATAAAATAATTTTCATGTAATTCTTGAATTTCCAACAATTAATACCTATTTCTTATTAAATGATAAAATCAAACCAAATATTTAAAATTTATTAAAACGGAACTTCCAAGCACGTCCATACCTTTCACAATTAACACTACTGTTTTATAAGAAAAATATTAGAATGGAAGCTAAATGAAATGTTAAAATCGTGAAAAACATTAATATGAGTGGTGCTTTCTGAGATAAGCCTGAACATTTCTTTTTCGGATCTCGTAAACTTTTTTCGATCGCCTCATTCAACTATAGCCAAACTTCCTTTTTCAGAATTTTTATACTGAGGTCAAAACGTGTCTTTTGTAACCTTGCTCGACAATCTTCCATGAAAGTTTTCAGGGCGCCTGTTTGTAAAAGAAAATACCTATGAGCCCAGTAAAAGAAGTGGTACATTAAAAAAATTCAAAACCGTTTGGAACCGGTTCCGGCTTTTGAAACGGTTTCGGTTTCGTTCTTCTTCAGATCAAAATAACGGTTACGGTTTCGGTTTCAGTTTTGAAAAATGAATCGGTTTTAATCGGTTACGGTTACGGGTTCGGTTTCGGTTCCAGTCCTTGCTAAATATGTAATAATAAAACAAAATTTAAAAAAATTACAAAGTAAAATAAAAAACTTTCCAAAAATAATCAAGTTAAGTTAAAAATAAATAAATAACTATAAAATTAAAAAAAAATATAAAAAAATTAAAATAAAGAAAAAGAAATATAAAAGAATAAAAATAAAATAAAGACAACTACAAGAAAATTATAAAAGAAAAATCCCGGGTAGAAAATCTGTTAAATTTAGCCTAGGGCCTGACTAGGTTTTCCCTTTTAAAATCATGGGCCTGCCAAGGAAAGTTTACACAGGCTCTTATCTGTTTGTTAATGCTTTTTAATAAAGGGCCTGGCCTGTCGGGTATTGCAAATCTAGGCCCTGCCTAGTTTTTCCAAGGCAATGCCAGCTAAGAAATAAAATAATTCATTGCCTTTCAGTCAGCATTGAATCCGGGCACCTTTACATCATAGTTGTCTTCTCTGTCCATCGGGCTATTCCAACATATAAATATTTTCTGCAAATGAACAACTTGAATTAAATTTCACACACATTTAATAATCAATTAAAAAAAATTATTGTCCCTGAGCCAGCATTGAACCCAGGCACCTTCACATTACAGTCAACATCTCTATCCATTCAGCTGTCACAACGCATAAAATTTGTTCGGCAAATGAACAACTTGCATTAAATTTTATAATCGTGGAAAATCTATCCTAGAAAAAAATATTCAGGCCCAGGATTGGAAAACTGGGCACGTGCAAGGTATGCAAAGCTAGGAAGCCCCCATACCATAAATTGCCCGTAAATTGAAAAACATACGCTTTCCATTCCAAAGCCCTGGCTAGCCCAAGGCCGAATTGCGTATTGTAGGAAAATCTAGCCAGCGCCTAGATTAATAATAGATTTGCCTAGATTATTTTCTATCCGGGCTGATAGAGTATTTATGATCCCAAATATTAAATTCGGTGGAGCGTAGTCGTCTGGAGTCTAGGCGATCTTTAACATCTGGCTATGTTTACCGCACAAAGAAAACCCCCAAAAATATCTATAGGGCCTTTATCTTTCTCTGCAGATCTCAGTAGTGCGAAAAGGCATACCTGTAAAGCGGAAGTGTAGTTATTCAGTCGAATAATGCTATATAGTCAGCACACGTCAACACCCCATTTATGAAGAAGTTAGTTAAGTCTAGCGATAAGCTTTTCATACCTGAATTAACTCTGCTGTCCATCAAGTATGGCTTTATTCCCAAAACCACTTATAAAACACTGACCATTTGAAATTAAAATTCTGAAGTCATAAAAATGTCCTCAACATACATACACACACACACGACACTAAAAATCTAGAAGAATATCAAGAACAATTTAAGAGCTTAAACCCAAAAAAACCTGGTGACAGTTGGTCGCGTGGCAACATTTCAAAAATTACATGGTGACGAAATGCCAACATAGCTAACATAAGTGAATGGGATGGGTGAGCTGCGAGCTAAGCTCACATGCTCCCAAATTTACACATTGACTAACTAAAAATAGATAAGCTGAGCGAGCAGACGTGTACAGTTATTCCGGTCACGTCGCACATTAAAACTGACGCAGATGTCATCAAGGCTCTTCGTTGTCGTTGATGAGATTTCACTGCGTGGCTTCACATACGCCCTTAGAGCTGTAGTGGGTGGACGAGACTCGAGTTAGTAAATGTGAGCGACAGTAGGCGCTTAAGAGATTTTCACATCATTTTCAGCAAAATAAAAATGACACTGTAATAGGGGAGTGAGCTCGAACAGGAGATATAAAAAAAAGAGAAATTAAGATGAAATCGACGAAATGCGAAAAGAATCAGGCAAGCAGTGGAAAATTAAAATTAATGATTTGTCCGAAAAAATCAACGCATCAGTGGACTTGACAGCTGTCTGTAAGCGCTAGAGATCAAGTGTCACACTATAGCGACTGTGCACATATTTTACACTGTTTAACAGTGTTTCGGGTTCATTGTCTGATTTTGGAATAATTTCGACTCAGTTTCCCAAACTTGAAAACCGTCCCGTGGATCCGTCCCTGGAATGAAGCATTATATATTCCAAATATTCACCCAAATCGCTTCAGTTCTTAGCGAGATATTTTTCGGTATACGAAGGAATACATAACATGCCGTTAGGTGGCAACCCTAGGTGACAACAGTGCCTGAATATATACATATTTCTTGGTATACAGGCATATCTTACTCAGTATTAAAAAACAAATTGAGATAAGATTGCCCGAAGTGGCTTAGAATCAAGAAAACTATCTATAAGCCAAATTTTATCCAAATCACTTTAGCCGTTCCCAGGATGGTAGTAGATATACACGCCAAAATTTTCAAAACTTTTTCAAGTTAACTTCAAAAACTATGGTCAAATTTTGATCACTTATAGACAGCGTTGTGCCTTTCATACTCACTTCTCAATATACCTTTTCCCACGTTAGGTTGCACAGTGTCAACAGATTTTAGTTGATTTTTGGTAGCAAAAACTGTTGACGCTGAGTGAGTTGCGGTAGTTGCGAATAGCGTCGGTTTTAGCATCATTACTGATTCTTCACGCAAGTGCAATTGAGCCACTCAGCTAGCTGATTATCCATACATAAAAAACAACTGAGACAAAGGGCAGCTGTCGTCACTTGGGGCAGGGGAAAGGAAGCGAATAGACTTAATGTTACCTATGTGCTTGCTTGCTTTTGTGCCACAAACAGTTGACAACGGAATTTCGTTTGGTAAGACAAGCAAGCGCATAATCAGCATAATGACATGTGGCACTTGTCAGCCAAGGGACGAGATGTGCGTGTAACCACTACCTTTTAGTTATTAAACTCCTACCACTACTGAATGCACTACTTTTGCACGCTACCTTGTGTGAGCAACATGTCCCAACAAAGGACGAGACAGAATGTTACAGAGACACAAAAAAGTGAGGGAAAAAAAAACGAAAAACAGCTTGAGCTGCTTCCTGTTGTCATCATCGTGTAGAAGCATCAAAGCGCAATAAGCGAAAATTTGAAAATTTCATATGCAGTCTGTGCCAAAAAACAAAAGGGGATCTCAAACATAACCAACAAGAAGCGCAACTGCCTTATCATTATCGTCAATACACCGTTATAACGCCGAGTGGCTACCCCGGACTCAAACACAGCACAACCATAGCAACATTTCACATGAGATTTCTTTCCATTGTTTTATTCACTTTTTTTTTGCAATTTTCAGCTTATACAAAACATATTTTTTGTCTCTGTGCTAACTGTTGTTACGCTGCTGCTGCTGTTTTACTGTTGTCATATTCATTGTCGTTCTCGTCATCATCATCATCATCATCAGCATCAACTTGAAATCATCAACCAAATCAACATCAGCTTAAGCGGTAGCTACAATAACACAAACAACATTATGCCAAAAAAAAATTTCGGGAAAATACTGTAACCATTTTATATGCAACAGCTGGAACTGGAACAACATAGCTACTGACTCAACATACAGACTATGGAAAAAACACACCTGACAATCGTTATGAAAATGACAACAAAATGTTGCATACCTTATGGCGTTTTTGTATTCATTCATATTCACATGTGCAGTAGAGTGAAGGTATGACAAATAAATTTCAGTTTAGGGCTTGTAGGAAATGTAATGATTACACTTTTTTGAGTTTATATTGAGATAATAAAAGTTGATAATGAGAAATGTAACTTGATATAAACTTGAAAAGGTGTAGTGAATGAAATATCATAGAAGTAAAGACTTTTGATTGGGGTACACCTCGTTCCTTTGCCTTTCATACCAAAGTCAAAGAGTGAGAGAGTAGATGATGTCAGCGAAGCGACGGCAGCAATTCAATAGAATCAACAGTATGGATGATTTAATAAGACGTTTAATGCACTTCTAATAGCAATAGTGCACCTATCCACGTGGCGGAGCTCTAGAGATCTCATCGACTCTATCGAGATCACATCGACTCTATCGAGATCACATCAACTCTATCGAGATCACATCAACTCAATCGATTTCACATCATTTCTATCGAGATCACATCGACTCTATCGAGATTACATCAACTCTATCGAGATCACATCAACTCAATCGATTTCACATCATTTCTATCGAGATCACATCGACTCTATCGAGATCACATCGTTTCTATCGAGATCACATTGACTCTATCGAGATCACAGCGTTTCTATCGAGATCACATCGGCTCTATCGACATCACATCAACTCTATCGAGATCAAATCGACTCTATCAAAATTCACTTCCAAATTCCGATGATGTCGCTAAAATTCTAATGATCTATTCCAGTTTATCCCGGCGGGAACTCCACCGGGAAAGTTGAGGGGCCCCAAAATTATTTCAAAATTTCAAATTCACTTTCGAATTCCGATGAATTCAATTAAATTCTCTATCAAAATTCACTTCCAAATTCCGATGATGTCGATAAAATTCTAATGATCTACTCCAGTTTCTCCCGGCGGAAGCTCCACCGAAATAGCTGATGGACCCCAAAATTATTTTCTTAAGCAAGACGCTACAAAATTTTGCACACAACCCCTACTCTCTCTAATTATTACTTGCTTCTTCAAATTCCTCTTACAGCAATCCAATTAGTAGTATTGCAGCATCAATTATTTGTTTCCCAATGCCTACATATTCGTGAACAAAAAAATGTTACGTATACGTAACATTTTGTCACTTTTATGAAAATTTGAATAAACTTTTCAAATTTTAGTAAAGGGGGGGGCAAATATGGGCAAACATTTTTTTCAGGAATCAATAGAAAATAATCCATACTTTCATTTTCTTATAGTTACAAGGTGTAGCACGCTGTAGCACACAAACTTTTTGGAATATAATTTTTACTGGTTTATATTTGTAAGCAGTTTTATTTGAATACAAAATTTTCTGACTTCTGACACCATAAATTTGTAAAAAAAAAATTCCAACATCATGCAAATTAGTACTGAATTGCTCATATTGGACCATTTCTTTAGAATAATGTTATCTATCTTTAAAATCTTAAAACTATGTAGATATTTATAAAAATAATTTATTTCGCGGATGAACCACTGTACGCTGTTCTGGACTACAGTAAGAGAATGCTTAAAACGGCAATTCACAGTACTACTTCGAGTCATCCTCTTACGTAGCAGATTAAGAAAGGAATTACATAAATACTTTATCGATATTTAACCTCAGTGTTTGTTTAGAAGGTCCAATTTCCTACCCGGTCGATTGTACTTTTTCGAGTGCCTTTTTCTTTGCCAAAGCCATATTTTACACACATTTTATAGAACATATCCATGCAAAGTACATACAAGCTACTCCACGCTACTTTTCAAAGCCTCACATCCAAGCCTAACAGCCGTTGACATGTTTCCTTTGTTTTGTTTTCCTTGCTTTTATTTCGACCGCCAGTAAAGGTAAGCGTTTCCGTTTTATTGAGCGACTCACCACCCACCCTCTCATGCAAGCAGGTGCTTATTCATCCACATACAGCCATCCAGCCATCCAGCCATCCATATATCCATATGTGCGTTAATATGATGAAGTTTAGTCAATTTCTTGCGACAAAGTCTGACGTTTGTTTGAGGATTGTGGATTCATATGTAGTTGTGAGTGTGTTTGTGATTTTGTATGTCATTGTTGATGGTTGATGTTGTTGTTTTGTTGGTTGATAATATTGGCCGTAAGGGTGTTGTTAGACGGTCGTCACACACACCGGTGTTTGTCGTTTTGTTGTGGCATCCCATTTTTTGTGCGTTTTTAACTGCTTGTCGCTTCCTTGTTTTGCTTTTACTTTTCGCTTTATTTATTTGACTGTTTTTCACTTTTCACTTGAATTCGAAAAGGTAATTCTTTGGTGGTTGATGCGTCATTTGATGGCTCGTTTTTTTTTTTTGTCTATCAAGGATGTGCATTGCGAGTCATTTGTTTGTCTGTCATCGTCATCGGCTTTATTTGATTTACCTTGAAATTTGTTTGTGGTCGCAGCTTTAAAATAAATAAAAAAGCTACTTCACTTTTAAAAGCTTAACATTAAAATTCCTCGCGTGTCTGGACAAGTCCCCCTTTTCTTCTATTTTATTTATTTATTATATTTATTTTTTGTTGCTGTTTTCTTCTTCTGCATAGTCCTTTAATCATCGTCATACAAGTGGTCAAACAAAATTAAATAACAGCAACATCTGTCACATGAACCTTTCTTGGTATTTATCTATGCTACATTCAATATTTGGCTGTTGGATGTTTTTTATATGCTGCACGCGTGTTTTAGGCGAAAATGAAGGCAATCTGCTGCCTTTGCTTACATCAGCTTCCCTTACTTGAGTACACATAAAGTGGTGGGAGGTCCTTGCTAGACAAATATGCTACACGCCCTCCTTTAGGGTCATCTTTATAACTTCAGACTGACCGCTCAATCGTTGCTGCTTGAAAATCGACAGTCAACATATTGCCATTAAAGCACGAATGCTCTCAAATACAAATTCATACAGTGGCTTAAACGTCTAATCGGACAACAGATTAAAAGTAAAGAAATCGAAGCTCGGACGAAACACTTTGGATGAGAACTCTTTTCTTTTTATTTATATTTTCATTCTACCTCATTTTATTGATTTAATTTGATTTTATTTTATTTATTTTTTTTTTTTTACATTATTTTATTTATTTTATTTAGTTTTATTTTGTTTTATTTTTTTAATTTTATTTTTTTTATTTATTTGTTTATTTTTTATTTTTTTTTTATTTTTTTTTATTTTTTTATTTTATTTTTTTTTTAACTCCTTTTTATTTTGTTTTATTTTACTTCATTTTATTTTAGTTCATTTTATTTTATTTTATCTAATTTTTTTATTTTATTTTATTTTATTTTCGATTTGTTTTTTCTTTACTTTGTTTTATATTATTTTATTTTTTGTTTTATTTTATTTTATTTTATTTTATTTTATTTTATTTTATTTTATTTTATTTTATTTTATTTTATTTTATTTTATTTTATTTTATTTTAGTTTATTTTATTTTATTTTATTTTATTTTATTTTATTTTATTTTATTTTATTTTATTTTATTTTATTTTATTTTATTTTATTTTTTTTTTATTTTTTTTTATTTTATTTTATTTTATTTTATTTTATTTTTTTTTATTTTATTTGATTTTATTTTATTTTATTTTTTTATTTTACTTTATTTTATTTTATTTTATTTTTTTTTTTTATTATTTTTTATTTTTTTTTTATTTTATTTTATTTTATTTTATTTTATTTTATTTTATTTTATTTTATTTTATTTTATTTTATTTTATTTTATTTTAATTTATTTTATTTTATTTTATTTTATTTTATTTTATTTTATTTTATTTTATTTTATTTTAATTTATTTTATTTTATTTTATTTTATTTATTTTTTTCAATTTTATTTTATTTTATTTTTTTTTTTTTTTTATTTTTTTTTATTTTATTTTTTTTTTTTTATTCTTTTTTTTTATTTTTTTCTTTATTTAATATTTTATTTTTTATTTTTTTTATTTAATATATTTTATTCAGGTTATTTTATTTTATCTTAATATTTTTTAATGTAATTTTTTTTTTAATTATTTATTTTGTATGTACGACCATTTTCTTTGTAGGCCACTGTACTTTATTCCATGTAATTATTATGCGCCACATTATTGCTGTTAATATTATTGTTTTACGTACCTACATGACTGTGTTATTTTCCCTATTTCTCCCTTTATTATCAATAAATCAGAATTTATTTGCTACAAAAAGGAATTAAAATGTTCAATAAATTTTTTTAAGTATCCTACATGTTGACATAACGTAGCTGACTGCACTCTTCAAGGGAGTAGCATACGGCCAAAGAAACAAAAACAAAAACAAAACAGCAACACATATTGGCGCTACGCTCGTTGAATTTTGAACATTTTTGCCAAGGCAATCGAATGCCGCCTTTGGTGAGGTCGTTTTAGTTAGCATCCTGTACAATCAAAGGCGCGCTGAGTTCGAAAAGGACATCCATTAGCTTGGAATATGAGAGACGTGCTATGCATTTTTGTTGCTATATTTGGTACTTAGTTATTAAATTTTCCAGAGTCAAAGCTACTTCAACATTGAAGATGTGTCTTCATAGAGAAAAGGCAAAATCTATTAAAAAATTATAAGTTAATCCCTTGCGTAATATTTTTTTGGTTGAATTTTTTTGGTTGCAGTACATATTTGTTACAATTCAATATTTCGTTGTTGTCGCTTTTAATATTTTGTTGTTATTGTTTACAAGACAAATTGCAGCCACGTGAGCTAATTGAAGCGGCAATTTTTGCGAATGTTGAAGGTAGCAAAAATCTATAAATATAAATGGGTAAAGAAAAAAAAAGATATCTGAGTACAGGCAAGAAATTGAACTTAACTATTTCATAATAATTTTCAAAAACCACCCTATTTCAATTTTTTTTTAATAACGCCCTATAGGTCTGAAAATGTATATGAATTTTCATTGAGATAAGGTATTTTTAAAACTCATTCTGATATAAGGCGTTCTTGAAAGAAATTCTGGAAATTTCTGGACTCCATACATTTTTGACTAAAATCGAAATCATTTTTGGCCTCGCTTCGGAAAAAGTAGACACCCTTTGGGCGCCACCTACATTGTTGTCCCCATACTCCCTCCTGTAAGAAAAATAACGTTTCTATTACCCCACAAGTGTTGTTATTTCTCACACATAGATACCTACCTCGCACGCCAATGCGTCACCAACTGATAACGAATGTGTCCCCAGGGTGTCATCGATTTTCAGAATTTCCATTATAAAAACAAAATGCAAGTGTTTCGTTATTCAATATTTTTATTTTTGTTTATTTTTGGGTGCATATCGCTTTTGTTTACCAAAAATATTTGTGATTTCATTTCACTTTATTTGTGGGTCTGTCGCCAAAAATCCGAATTTGCGCTGCAATCTGTGCCATCAACCTTCAGCTACACAAAAAGTATTCAACGAAACTTCCTGCCCACCATATACGACCATTCACATGCCAACTGCCAACTGTTACTAGCATAGCTTAGGTACCTTTACCCGTGGGTGGAGTGTCTGCCAGTGGCAGTGATATGCATACAAGGCATGCCATTTCGTAGGTATTGACACTTTGACAGCTTTTGCAAGAGAAATAGCTTGATCACAAATCGAAAAACATTGAAGGTAACAGCGAAGCTAAATAGCGCAGTAAAAATATTTATTTACTTCTGATTTTGATTGCATATTAATATTTTTCGATGAAATAAAAGGTGTGCTGTGCTCATTTTATAAGATTTAGGATTTACTTTTTAGTTCTTTGGATGTGAATACCCTCATTTGTGGCTTGTCAGATCGAAATCTTCATACAGCTGTAAGAATCAAGAAATAATGTTAAGTTAAGAGGTATTTAAATCGAAAGTACAATATTTTACTTGGTAGGTAGGTCCAGGTAGCTATTTACACGTAACATCTATGCTGAGGCGATATGCAGGATTTTCCTATCAAAGCTGGTATTTCGTCCGGTTTCTGTCTCAACCACGTATCTACGAAATAAAAGCATTTCAGAAACCAAGGAAAGCCAACTAAGTTTTTTAACTTTAATGAAAATGTAAATACGAGGTAACCCTGCTAGACAGTGCTATGACATTCAATCATCTTTGTAATGTTGCCTTTGAGAACATGATGGGAAATCGTGATGTAAATATAAAACAGCTGGTTGAGACAGAAGCGGGACGAAATACCAATCTTAGTAGGAAAAGCCTGCATATCACCTCAGCATAGATGGTACGCGTAACTAGTTACCTGGATCTACCTACCAGGTGAAACATTACAAAGCTGACTGAATGTCATAGCACTGTCTAGCAGCGAACTGACAACACCTCAAACCATGAAGTGTTATATATTTTCAATTCAGGCTTCCCAATATGATTATATGTATTTATCTCGATCCGATGAAACCTGGTTATAAGATTTGATCTAGAAAAGAGGATATGTCAAGAGAAGGCGTCAGCTCGCAGGTCGTTATGAATTGTTCGCTAAAAGTAGCGCAAAGTTTCTTTCAAGGTTTCGGTCTTTTGGTTCTCGGGCGGATACAGGAGGGTGAAGGAGCGTTATGTTTCTGGCGCAACAAAAGTGTTTAAAAACTGAATTTTTTATTTTTTTCTTTCTAAATTTTGGTTTTGCCAGAAACATGAATGTGCAGCGAAATTGTTACGTATACGCCATGGCGTCTGTAGTTGAGTGCACACCATTCATGTTTCTGGCAAAACAAAAATTTAAAAAAATTTAGTTTTCTTTCTCTTTTTTGTGGCGCCAGAAACATGAATCTGTTACACATTCGTGTTTTTGGCACAACGAAAGTTTAAAAATTTTTTTGTTGGAAATTGTAAAAGATGAATGTGCCGAATATCGTGCAGTTGAAGGAATATTAACGTAAAAACTATATCGGTGGAAATAGTATAATGAGAATTATATTCTGCGAAAACATATTTATGTCAAAAGCTAAAATTTAAAATTTTGCGAGAGGAATAAACTTTCAAAAACAATTTCCCAAAACTTTAATTTTGACACATTCATGCTTCTGGCAAGCGACCAACGATAAGTGAATAAGAAAAGAAGAAGAAGAAGAATAGGGGGAAGAAGGGGAAAAGGGCATCACAACGGAAAGGGAAATGTAGGAGGTTAAAGAAAATGGTAGGAAGTAGAGCACATAAAAGAAGAGTTACAGATATTATTACCATGTAGGATGGGACCCGGAACTAAAACCTAACTACAGCCGCAAGTCTACCCAGTAACTGCAGATAATACATCATAACATTTCATAACCGACTCCTTACCCGAAATCGAACCAAAATCCAAGTCTGTTACCCTAGTAGAAATCTCATGGCCTTGTTACCTTGTCCATTATCAGTATGACTTTTTGGATGTGAACATTTTTAGGTTACCTAGTCTGCAATGAGTTTCAGGATGCCACTGGGAGTGAGAATTCTCACTGCGTATAGTCTGCAATGGGTGGTTGGACGTCACTGTCAATGACATTTCAATGTTAAAACGCTATGAGAACTCTCAATCCTTAACCATACCTGCGGAACTAAAGGCACATGTCAAGATAGTAACTTAAGACTGAAATTTGGTAAACAATTTTTAAATAAAGTATCTTATTTAACGCATAACTCAGGTGGGTGTGGAAACAGCTGCTGAAAATTACTCATCGACATCGTAAAAAAGTAAAAACAAACAGAGCATTGACGATGTTGGTTAATGCAAATTAGAGCGATGCGACAGCTGGTGCAGCAACAAAATTTAAAAAACAGCGAATTAACATAAAATATGAAAATATGCAAGCGTTAAATATTTATTTATGAACTCATAATGTTATATATGCTGAAAACCAAAACCATTAGACTGTCCCAAAAATGTATGAAAAAAATTTTAAAGTTCGAAATTTGATATGCATACCCTCTATAGCGGTGCGTTTTAGCATAAATAACATGTGTGCGAAGTATTATTTTTCTAAGATAACGGCAACCTATGTCGATTTTTAGTTCAAGTTTATGCTAGCAGCTTATAATAAGTTCGCACGAAAGTCTATTAAGGCTTCGATAATATATAATTGAAATTTTTGCCTCATATTTAAAAGACTGTGTAACAAATCTTCACTTTTGAATTTTTTAAAGGATAACGGGATTCTTTGAAAGAGTATTGAAAAAAGGTATTCACGAAAAGAAAACTTTGGAATTTCAAAAATGTTTTAGAATATTACGTAACAATACTTATATTTTCTAGCAAAAATAATTTAGTACAACTTGAAACCTTGAGTTTTCCAAACCAAAGAGTTTTCAAAAAGCTGAAGGATAATCATTTTTAAGGACATTACTTCCATGCCCTTGAAGGATAATTAAAAAAAAAAAAGTAATATTTCAATTATCCTTTAAATTATTAGTGAAGATTAGAGTTAGTGAAGATTATGTAAAATTTTATTAAGCTAAAACTAAAGCACGTGCACTGTGCTAGTTAATCCTCCAACTTTAAGGTGAGAAGCCATATGCAAAAATCTAGTTATACATATGCCTTTTATACACCTATGTTAGTAAACAGTCAAATCCTTTAATTTATTTTGTCATATGCACTGGATTGACGCCGCCAACATAATACACTTTGCTGTTGCACTTAGTCAGCATACAAAAAAAAAAAAACAACAAAATAACTTTGGCGTCTGGGGAAAATCATTTACATGCGTCTACATTTGCTTCACTTTTCCGCTGCCTTTGTTGTTGTATGGTATGGTATATACTATATTTGTGAGGTTTCTTGCATTGCTATTTGAACATTAAAAAACATAGAACACAACATCAGCAACCGGAGATAACAAGACAAAAAGCAGACAGTTGAGAAAAAAAAAATACAAACATGTTCCACATACGCCCCGTCGAACTCAAAGCTGCGTGAGTGCTGCATGTGTGGTATGTGCCAATATTCATAGCAGCTAATATCTAGTGAAGGAATTGCATGGCAAGTAGTTCAAAGTAGTTGTTGTTGTTATTATTATTTTTGTCTTATAATTTCCGGTGCACTACTAAAACCAAATCCTTGTTATGGCAATGAATATATTTGAATTAAATCCAGCAAAACATATTTTTGGGGTTTCTTTAGCTACTCTTCTTACACACCGTATATATGTAAATACACGTACAATATTGGTACGTTTGCACAAAAATTTACAAAACGAAAGTGCGCTGTAATCTTACCTCAGTTGACAGACATTTTATAGCTTTGCAGCGCATGAAATTGGCTTTTTAGAAACAAAAGGATGTTGTGCTAATTGCGTTGAGTGCATGCAAAGAGGTCATTGCATGACATACAAGTAAACATTCTTAAGGAATTCGTGTGAGCCATTTTGAATCTCGTGAAACACTCTTTAAATGAATATATCGTGGATTCCTTGAAATATCTATCGGGGCTGAAAACCGGCTGAAACCCGTTGCGTATGGGTGTTGTAGCAATATTTCTTAGGGACCCTGTACTGGGTTTTACTGTTTACATTTGTTTGTCCTGTGGAGAGACCAATTGTACCTAAACGAGTACCAAAGCACTTGTTTACTTTATACCCAATCGTATACTCTTAAAATTTTTTAATTTTTCTGATTCAAACAAATAAATGTTACTCATACGCCGTGTAAAACCAATAAAAAGTGTATTATAATTACAAAATCTCGGCATATACAGAATTATTTTTGACAGCAAACGTGTTTTAAGGCAGTCTACTAATATATTTTGGAAGTTTCAATGTCTTATTTTTGTGAACACGTTTTTTCAATATTCTTGTCAAGGATCCTGTTGTCCGCATAAAAATCGAATGTGCAGATTTCTTACACTTCCCTTTATATATGGGGAAAATATTAAAATTTTGTCATTTTCCAATGCCTTATTCTTGTGAATACGTTTTTTCAATATTCTTGTCAAGGATGCTGTTGTCCGCATAAAAAATCGAATGTGAAGATTTCTTACAATGCCGTTTATATATGGCCAAAATATTAAACTTTTGTCGTTTTCCAATGCCTTATTCTTGTGAGCACGTTTTTTCAATATTCTTGTCAAGGATCCTGTTGTCCGCATAAAAAAATCGAATGTGCAGATTTCTTACACTTCCCTTTATATATGGGGAAAATATTAAAATTTTGTCATTTTCCAATGCCTTATTCTTGTGAACACGTTTTTTCAATATTCTTGTAAAGATTCCTGTTGGCCGCATAAACAATTTAAATGTGAAGATTTCTTAGACTGCCGTTTATATATGGCCAAAATATTAAACTTTTGCCGTTTTCCAATGTCTTATTTTTGTGAACACGTTTTTTCAATATTCTTGTCAAGGATCCTGTTGTCCGCATAAAAAAATCAAATGTGAAGATTTCTTACACTGCCCTTTGTATATGGCCAAATTATTAAACTCTTGTCGTTTTCCAATGTCTTATTTTTGCGAACACGTTGCTTCAATATTCTTGTAAAGGATCCTGTTGTCCGCATAAAAAAATCAAATGTGAAGATTTCTTACACTTCCCTTTATATATGGGGGAAAATATTAAAATTTTGTCATTTTCCAATGCCTTATTCTTGTGAACACGTTGTTTCAATATTCTTGTCAAGGATCCTGTTGTCCGCATAAAAAATCAAATGTGAAGATTTCTTACACTGCCCTTTATATATGGAGAAAATATTAAAATTTTGTCATTTTCCAATGCCTTATTCTTGTGAACACGTTGTTTCAATATTCTTGTCAAGGATCCTATTGTCCGCATAAAAAATCGAATGTGCAGATTTCTTACACTGCCCTTTATATATGGATAAAATATTGCTCTTTTGTTGATTTGGCAATCTTAATGGAGTATAATCTAATCAGTATAGTGTACGAGGACCGAAAAACAGACCGCTCGGGGTCGATGGACTGTGGACAAACTTGGTACTTGGCTATAGCCCCTAAAAACAACACCTAATTTGTTGTTCTTGCAAAAACTTTTTTTGTAAAAGTATAAATACCACCAAGATATGACCAAGATTCGGTAGTTCTGGTCGGTAAGGCTTAAACTAAGGTATGAACTTTTGACCACAATGCATTTACCCTCGCCTCAGGGTCACACATGATCATTTATAAGTACAATTTGAACTAACGTCTGCAATCTCAAAGAGCAGAATCCATTAATTCTGAACTGCAGGGCTATGTTGGTGTGCGCTGTATGTGCTATGTATGTTGAACCTAGTGCCATAGCTGCATTAAATTGCCATCTTAGTTGCAGTACCATAAATGTATCAAAACTTGATACGTTACTTTTCTCATAAGCCATTAAATAGTCGCAAAAACATCTTGTAATCACATTTCGCAAGTATTTAATACATCAATAAATCTATTATAAGTCACTTTGACAAACAATGGCTAACAAAACAAAACCTCTTAGAGCTAGAACTTCAACAAAGTTAAGTAAACGTCTTTAATAAATACATATGTAGGTACCTACATATGAATCTCTATTTACCTGCTCATGTACAAACATATGACATACAAAGGTAATTTGTTAAGTTTAGCATCTTCTCATGTGAAAGTCTCATGCTTTTGTCCTTAAATTATTTTCAACTAAGTACTTTAGTGAAATTTGTCATAAATTTAGTTTGTTGTGCTCTATGCAGACAAAATTTATAATTGAATTTCACATGTTGATAGGACCCCATCCCACGTAGGTATGCAGCTCAAGACAATGCATCTTACAAAACTACCCAGCTATCAAACCAACTAATTGCTAAGTAAACACAAACAGACAACTAGTATGGACACTTCCAAAATGAGTAAACTGACTTTTTCGATAATAAAAACTTATATTTGGGAAAGGTATCGGTTATATGTGATTTTGTGATCAGATATGATAGAAGAAGTCGTGGATTCTTGATGGTAGAATCAGGAAAACTAAAATAAATAATTTGATTCGGTTTCTTTTAACTCGATACTTTAAAACTCAGCAGATCTTTGGATATCTAGTTATAGTAAGTTTGTTCTTTTTCGGACTAGTTTCATTTAAATTCAGGTAGTTGTTTAACTGCATACCTATTACTACCAGCATACCTTTGACTTGAGGAACCGTTGTGAAGATTTTGTGGCGATGATGAGTTTGTAGGGATAGTTAGTAAATTTTGTGGGGACCAGTTGTGGTTAAGAAACTATTACGGTACAAAATTGAGGTGTGGTTTATTTAGGTTGCATGTACATACATTAGGGTGCTTCTAAATTTTTTTTATTCATACTGCAACCTAATAGTGAAAATCAGGGGCCTTTTGGGCTTAAATTAAGTCCTACAAAATATTATACAATTCGGTTTAGAGTAATCGCCTCCGCAGCGGCATATTGAGCCTTTCCGCAAAAACAATTTACGTAACACTATTTTCGATTCTAAATTTTTTATAGAATTCGACAGTTAATCTCAGTATCCTGAATTTTAATGATATATGATAATCCTTTTGAGAATGTATGGTTCAAGCAATTTAACCTTAAGCGCCAAATTTCATACATTTCATAGCTTTTTCTCAAATTAAGAAAATCTGAAAAAAAAAACATTTTTGGGTATTTTTTTTTTTTTGAGTTATGTATCGATATTTAAAGACTCCAAAATTTTTTTTTTTAATTTTGAAGTCACTACGGAGGCAGAAGACATTCACATTCATAATAAATAAAGAGGAACTCTAAAACTTGAAATTTTGTTCATCCATATGTTTATGCTCCACCCTAATGTCCATTGATTTTAGAGATATTCGAATATGCAGCTGAATAGCAAAGGTTATTCATGGGTTTTCAATCAATTTTTTCTTATGCGAATTTGTTTAAGTTGAAAAAAAATGAGTCTTTCTTACTTGAATAACTAAATATTACTCATACGCCATGTATGACCTATAAAAAGTGCACTATAATTGCAAAATTTCAAGATATACCCAATTATTTTTTTCGAGAAACCATATTGTTTTGCAATCTACTAAAATACTTTAGAAATACCAATGTCCTTTCTTGCGAGCACATATTTTAAATATGCTTGTAGAGGAGCCTGTTGTCCTTGAAAAAAAATCGAAGATGTAGATTTGTTACAAAATCCTTTACATATGGGCAAAAAATTTGAAAACTGCGTTGTTTTCGACGCCTTAATGGACTTTTTTGCGAACTTAGTTTAAGCTGCTAGATACAACTTTAACTAAAAATCGGCACGGGTTGCCTTTATCCTAGAACAATAAAACTTCTCACGCATGTTGTTTAGACTAAAACGCACCGATTGAGAGGGTATGAATATCAAATATCAAACCAAAATTGTTGTCCATACATTTTTGGGGCGTTCTTCTATATATATATTGCATTATTTATTGCACTCCTCTAGATATTTTTGAAAAAAGATTGAGCAATAACAACATTTTTTCATATATTTATTTTTCGAATTCGTTTCCACTTATCAGGTTTAGAAACATTTCTAAACCTATCCAGTTTTACATTGTTTGGCCAAAATTTTGCAACAGACAGCTAAACGTATCCAAAATTCGCTGTTAGTTTGTCACCATACATTCAGTTCTTTTTTTTATCACAGATTACCATATTTACTTAAACACTGCTAACATTTTTATATTCATTGACATAAAACGCTAAATACTTTTTATCTCTAGTACATCCTTAACAAATTTGCACTTCATGTTCACTAACGGTTTTACATACAAGCGGAGATACTACCCAGTACATCCATCTGCCTGTGAAGTCTTTTAGGCCATCAAAATATTTGTATAAGGTCAACAGACCATATGCCCTGTGGAGTAGAGCCGTGCAAAATAAACATCCCATGCCATAACCAAATATCGTATCGCTTATTCCTACACACACACATTCACAAAGCAATGATGGCATCACTAAATGCTGGTTAAGTCAACAGTTGACAATCTTCTCCTGCCATGCGGCTTAGCAAAAGTGCCACTGGAGACACGGTGTGAACTAACGCCCAATAAAATGAAGCTACTAAATATATAACTGGAGTGCTAGTAAGCTACTGCGTGTGTCGACGATGCGCGCATATGAAAAAAAAAATCGCATATCTAAAAAGGCGTGAAATTAATTTACATAATTTCATGCTATTTGATCGTTTCAATTGCCTGGCCATCCTGCAGCAGATGAAAGTGGCGAAAGGCGTTGTAATGGCAGCCCAGTGAGAAGGCGAGGTGTTTGACTGGTTGGGCCACAAGAATACATATTTTGGAGGAGGCAGTGTTTTTTTGTGTTTTTTTTTTTTTTTGCATTTAAAAGAAAACACTCTGGAGTACTGTGCAAATTAACGCCTCCCTATGCTCACCCAAATTGTCGAAATTGGTCGCAGCTCCTCAAAATTGAGCACTTCAATTGCTCTCTGGGTCAAAGAAATTACACTTTAGTGGCTTTTGAGCTTACCTACGGGAGCAATGAAAAATGTAAATGCATAGAGTTCAAACTGATTTAGGAGTTTAAGGCATTAACACTTCGAGGAGGTTTTCATAGCCAGAGTGTTTTTGCAAATTTGAGATTAGCTTTGGGACTGCGATTTTGATTACACGCGTGAGTGTATTAGAAGTATTTTGCAGGTTTATTGACGTGGAAAGCGATTTTTAATCTTTTCATGAACGATTGCAGGCCCACACCAAATTCTACGCCTATCTTTTAAAGTGAACATATCTGTGGTTATTTGGAAAAACAACCGAAGTCTAAAAATTCAATATTACACAGGATAGCGAATAAGCATCTTTAATGCGTACAAAATCTTACCTACTTACTTAAAATATCCTTTCAGCGCCTAGGCGATTTTTGCCGTCCAACATGTTTTGCCAGTCTGTTCTTTCTAGAGCCAACTGGCGCCATTTGGAGATACCGCATGATTTTAGATCTCCCTTCACTTTGTCCCGCCATCGGAGTGGTGGTCTACCTATTCCTCTACTTTCACCGACGGGCGCCGATAAGAATACCTTCTGTGCCAGAGCGTCTTCGTTCATTTGCACCACGTGACCTAGCCAGCGAAGCCGCTGTATTCTAATTCGCTGAACTATGTCGACGTCTGCATAAAGCTCATACACGGTTAAAAAAATGACCGCGTTCAGAAGTTATAGCGAAAAGAGTAAAAAGTGCAAAACACCTGTATATAAATGGCTGCCAAATCCACAAATTTCAAGGGATTTTGATGATCTAAAGCTTAATAGAAAGCTGAACGCATCGCCTTTCCAAAATGCTAAAATTCAATGCTCTAGCTGCTTCCGTTCAGAAGTTATAGCGAAAAGAGTAAAAAGTGCAAAACACCTGCCTAAATTGAAACCCGTCTGAAGTTGAAGCGATTTTTACACTTTTTTTTGAAATATTTTAAACTTTCCAAATGTCTATAAGAATTTTGAATTTTGCCCACAAAAAATGTGTGTGCGACTAGGCTCAGCGGTAGAGCAGTCGGCTGTGATTCCTAAACGCTTCCGCTCGAATCCTGCCAAGTGCCACATTTTTAAATTTTATTTTATTCTTTAAACTTCACGGTTTAAAATTTTTTGGTTTTAAAATTAAAATTTTTTGGTTTGAAAATTAAAATTTTTTGGTTTGATAATTAAAACTTTTTGGTTTTAAATTGAAACCTTTTTGGTCCACAATTTTTGTTTTGTTTTCAAATATTTTTGAAAGCTTAATCAAGATTGAGTTTTGCCCACAACATTTATGTATGCGATGTAGCTCAGTGGTAGATCAGACGGGCATGATGCGAAGAGTACTGGTTGGAATCCCAGCCAACGGACAAAAAATTTATTTTTCCTTTAAAAAATTGTTAAAACATTTCTGGTTCAAAATTGAAACTCCATTCATTTAGCCAATTTTCTTGAAAACTGGTGTAGATTGAATTTAAAACCAAATTTGGTTTGGTCATTTTTGTAGTCCAAAAAAGTTTAAAAATTAGGCTCAAATTTTCAACTGTGCACAGCTCATCATTGTAACTTCTTTGGTATTCGCGGTCGCCAACTTTAAGGCGTCCATAAATTTTACGAGGAGTTTTTCTCTTGAATACTCCCAAAGCTGCCTCATCAGATGCTGACAGTGTTCATTAGTCCGGATCGGTCCCCATACAAAAAAAAAATTTTTCCAGTCCACCCCTAGGATTAAAGATATTTTTAAGGCGATCCCAAAAAAAAATTTTTTTTTTGCCACGCCCACTGATGGGCTATTTACTTTTTTTGACACTACGTCGTCACTTTAAGTCTGATTTTAATGAGCCGTACACCGTTCTTCATGGCTTGGAAGCCGCCACAATTCTTGCCTTAATCATTTTTTACTCCGAGTTCAAATTCTAGTAGTGACTGTCGGTATTTCGTTTCACATCATATGATGTGATGTGATGATGTGAAATGAGATACCGACAGTCACAACTGCTCTGGCATGCACTCAAAACTGTTAGTTTTTAATTTCATATAAAAACGCTAACCCCTTTTGTGATTTAATTAATCCGTGAACATTAACGCAGACACTAACTTAAATACATTGAGGTAGATAAACAAATGTGTGAAAACCCATATCCAGCGTTACTCCCATTGCTCATCACGTCTTAGCAGCCCTTTGGGACTCATGCTGTCGACACTCACGCCTTGTTAACACAAATTTACACCAACCATATCCAGCAGCTAAATTTTGTATACAAAATTTTATAAATTCTTACTTAAGCAGGATATTCAGAATATTTACAAATCAAATACTAAGTGCTCTGCTGTTAGTCAAAAGCCAAATGGCAACAGTTGCAGTAGCAGTTGGGAAGGTGAACTCAACACAACTAAAACCTGAAATCAAGCTAAAAAGGCTTGAACGCAATTGCGTTCGGAACATTTGTGCTGGTCACAACTTCTTACTTACTGTCCCATGTTGTCCCATTTGTCTACTTCAACCATTCCATTGTCCAGCAAATGTTTGTGGCATGCGTAAAAGGTTTAAATGAGTTTTTTATTTTATTCGAACCACAATTCATCCGCAGCCTTAAAATGGATGATTTTGTCCTTTTTGGGAATGTTGGCTACTGTTGGTCAGGCTAGCCACTGATTGGTGGCGGTGGGAGCTGCTTAGCAGCACAAAATTAATCAGTTATGGGAGTTGAATTTGTGTCTCGTTTGTAGATAGTTTTTTTGTTAGCATGGGACACCGACAGCTGTGGCCATATTGGTGGGGTGACTCAATGAAATGGTTCAAATTTAGTCTGCTGGACTTTTTTTTGACAAAAAAACTAGTAACATTGACAAGATTTCGTATTTCATAGCGCACATGCATCTTCTGCTATAATTCGTGAGCAGATATGATAAGCAAAGAGCAACACTGTTCCTATGTAGGTATATATCGCATGATAATAAAAATGTCACAGAAATACGAAAGTAAAAAAAGTAACTATTTTAAATAGAAAGGTAACCTATTGGATCAACAAACTAAATGGCCCATACATTTTACGACGTCTTAATGTAATTTTATGTTTCATTCAATAAAAAGTAAGACAAAACTTTACATTACCCAAAACTTCCACACCAACAACAAAAACAGACGACATGGGACTGAAAGCGATTAGCTAGCAAATTGAACTTTACATAGAGCTCCAACCTACACTAAATTCGTATAATAAAAATAAATTTAGCAAAACAACTTGTTTGCCAATTTTACAATTTAACAAGTTACGCTACATGCAAATAAGCACATAAAAGGAGGGCTGTGAAAAGGAAAAAATTTATAAACGAAAAAATTAGCTAAAAAAAGAGCAACAGAAGCCACTAGCAAATTTCAGTTTCTTTTTGAAGAAATATCAAAGAACTAAAATAGGAAATCGTGCATACGAACAACTGACAGCGGCGAAAATCCTTTCATTTGCTCACACTTTGCTGACAAAAAGAGTTAAAGATGCTAAGGAGAAGCACAAAGAAAAAAAAAAACAAAATAAGGAAAGTGTAGAGTTTTTTTTTTTTGGGATGACATGCTCGTTTGAAAAAAATGAGCTGCCGTAAGAAGCAAATTTTTCGAATTGTGCGCTTGAGACTAATAAAATCAACGACGTGGAACTTCAAAATGATGTTCGGATCGCTTGTTGCAGTCGACGTAGTACGCTGACGATAGATAACCGGAGACAATGTCATGAGGCTTTTGTTTAGGCATTTTTACACTTGTTAACAAAACTCTTAAAAACATTTTACCTTCCTAAGGCTCACTTGCACAACGACAATTTATATGTTTTTAAGTCAGACTTAACGTGAAAGAGGCGTCATGCAAGTGAGCCTAAGAGTTTTTTAAGAGATCAACTTTGGCTTAGTTTCTTATGTCAAAGCGGTCTCGCAAAGGGTAGAGACATGACGCACTTCATCTGCAACTATCCTGGAATGAGAAGGTGGCAGTAAAGTGTTCATATCACAAGATAGTTTTGTCAAGACAGTTCATCACATAACTGATTCATGAAAATTTATGTACCTGTTGTAAAAATATCAGACGTTAGTTTAAAATATGACACGACAGTTTAGAATATCATACATAATAGCTCAAAATATCACATCACGTGATGATATAGATTTCATATCCGATAAAAATTCGCTTGCGATTTTCGTTTTCGTCTTTCATCATGATTAGCATCGCAATCATCATCTTCACCTTTATCATCATAAAGATCATCTTTTTATCATTTTACTCTTATACTTATACTTATACTTATACTTAAACTTATACTTGTACTTATACTTATACTTATACTTATACTTATACTTATACTTATACTTATACTTATACTTATACTTGTACTTATACTTATACTTATACTTATACTTATACTTATACTTATACTTATACTTATACTTATACTTATACTTATACTTATACTTATACTTATACTTATACTTATACTTATACTTATACTTATACTTATACTTATACTTATACTTATACTTATACTTATACTTATACTTATACTTATACTTATACTTATACTTATACTTATACTTATACTTATACTTATACTTATACTTATACTTATACTTATACTTATACTTATACTTATACTTATACTTATACTTATACTTATACTTATACTTATACTTATACTTATACTTATACTTATACTTATACTTATACTTATACTTATACTTATACTTATACTTATACTTATACTTATACTTATACTTATACTTATACTTATACTTATACTTATACTTATACTTATACTTATACTTATACTTATACTTATACTTATACTTATACTTATACTTATACTTATACTTATACTTATACTTATACTTATACTTATACTTATACTTATACTTATACTTATACTTGTACTTGTACTTGTACTTATACTTATACTTATACTTATACTTATACTTATACTTATACTTATACTTATACTTATACTTATACTTATACTTATACTTATACTTGTACTTGTACTTGTACTTATACTTATACTTATACTTATACTTATACTTATACTTATACTTATACTTATACTTATACTTATACTTGTACTTGTACTTGTACTTATACTTATACTTATACTTATACTTATACTTATACTTATACTTATACTTATACTTATACTTATACTTATACTTATACTTATACTTATACTTATACTTATACTTATACTTATACTTATACTTATACTTATACTTATACTTATACTTATACTTATACTTATACTTATACTTATACTTATACTTATACTTATACTTATACTTATACTTATACTTATACTTATACTTATACTTATACTTATACTTATACTTATACTTATACTTATACTTATACTTATACTTATACTTATACTTATACTTATACTTATACTTATACTTATACTTATACTTATACTTATACTTATACTTATACTTATACTTATACTTATACTTATACTTATACTTATACTTATACTTATACTTATACTTATACTTATACTTATACTTATACTTATACTTATACTTATACTTATACTTATACTTATACTTATACTTATACTTATACTTACTCGATTGTTATTTCCAGAAGAAAACTTGACAATAGAACGTACATGATTAGATTTAATAGGTAAAATTTGTCTTGTTGAGCAGTGTTGGCTGGGTAGTCTGAGTACCCGCAGCAGTAGCTAGTAGTCAAACTAAGACCAAGGCCAAGACAAGTGAAAGTGAAATTCAGCATTTCTGCGCTGCCATTTCGTTGCTACTAAAGCAGTGATTCACTCGCTTGAGCGTGGGTGCTATTTTAAAAGAAAAATACTGGAATGTTTATGAGTCTGTGACCCGCATGGGTGAAAGGGTTCACGCATCGCTTACTTACTTGCTTACAATGCCGATTCAAGTCATCATACTAAGCTTTCAAGCTACTCCCATCCATATAAGCAGTGAGTATCAGCAGTCTCTTAACAAAAGACTCAAAAAGGTACTATGAAAAATTCGGGTGACGGGTAGCTGGTGGAAAGGGTGACAATACTTTTATTGTGATTGCCGATTTTATGAGGGTTTGAGATTATGTATTAATCGCTTTAGTATTGTTGTTGTTGCAACAATAAAATAAAGTAAAAAGAATAACACAAGAAAAAACTACAATACAAGAAGACATTAATGTTGTTAGCTGTGAAAGTAATGCCACGTTTATGAGACTAAAAGGGGTGATGACATTTTTTTTGTCATGCAATTTTTTCACTAAAAACGACACTTTTGCTATTTTACGTATTTTCCTCGTATTATCTGCGCTTAAAATGCGATATAAATTCATGAAAACGTGCTTCGAAATATCGTTAAAACTGTTGAAATCACTTTACTTTGAATTATTTGCAAATCTGTAAAGCATACTTTAATGCTTAAAGAAATTTGGAAGCTCTCATTACGTCAACTCATTAAGTGTTTTACATTTTTTATGCCGCTTGTAAATGCGGAAGTGGAAAGAAAAAGTATAAAAATAATTTTTTGTTGTAGCTCACTAAAAACTCTATTGGTAGCAATGCGTAATATCAATTTTAATTGATTGCCAACGACAACGCAGCTGGGGAGTGATCCCTTTTTTATTTATAAAATCTTGAGTATGGGTTACACTGAGAAATTTTCGGAGTAGCATTAATTATGTAGCTGGAGACTCAGTTTGTTACATTTTTTTAGAACTCAGATGTTTAAATATAAGATGCTAAGCGAATTTTTGATTCCAAGTAGCAGACCTATTACCAGATGCACTGAAAAGATTGGTCAAATCCTTAGTCTGTGATATCGCATATTCACTTGTTATTGATAACACATGTGACATAGTTAAATATTTCACAAGATTTCGGTTTTTTTTGGTGATATACCGCGTATCAATCGCCGAAAGTGAAATATCACGTGATATCAGATATCATGATAATTACTGATAGCACATGATATTTTATAAAATGATATCACATGATAACCCTGCAGACAAGGAACTGGTATGTGACATATTACATAGCAGTCACAAGCAGAATTTCCCTATCACAGTTCAGGTTCATTAGTATGAAAACGGCCCAGAACTTTAACATGGTGTTGTCAGTGGAGGGGACCAATTGCCACCTTATACAAATTTTTGGGGCGAAAATGTGATGGGTTAGAAGGAAGACTCCTGATTGATTGAAAAATCATGGAAGCCTTGTGATTGGTTGAAAGGCCAAGCTCACTACCGAAAATGCACGAACAAACTCAGCGACGAAAACTGACACATTTCAAGACGACAAATGGTCCCCCTGGGCCAGCTGAAGTGGTGAATACGGACCTACCACTAGGATGACTCTGAGTAATGCAGGTGGTGGAAATTCACACCCTCTGCATTACAATAGGTCGTTCTAGTAGCAGGTCCGCTAACACTAATTCAACCGCCCCTTTGGTGGCAATTGTCACCATTTGCCTGAAGGGAAGTTAATGCTCACAAACGATAGGGGTGGCTAAGCGCATGATAGTGGTATCACAGATATGCAAACATGTCACTTCAGTTGGTTATTGTTATCTATAAAAACTGATAGTTAGTTCTATGACATCATATAGTTAAAGATTTCAGATATCAATAGCTGCAAATGAAAGTATTTGATATCAGATAGCATGATAATCAATTATATCATATGATAGTTTATTATATGACATCACATAATCAGTTAATACCCCCAAACTATAGCCGTATCACAGATTGATTGTTACTGATATCACATGATATATTTTTAAATGACATCACATGATGAGTTAATGCTCCTAACGATAAAGTCGAACGAAGTTCAAGGCCTGATAGTGGTATCACAGTTAGGCAACTGTCTCACTTTAGATGGTGATTGTTATCCATAAAAAGTGATTTCACATGATTTTGTTTTAATCGTGATACATCGCATATCAATCGCTACAAAAACTATGTGATATCAAATAGCATGATCATTAAGGATATCATATGATAGTTTATGATATGAAATCGCATAACCAGGTGGAATTACCCCTAAACTATAGCCGAATCACATGATAATTGCATTACAGGCAATGATATCTTTTCAGTAGATGACTATTCTTGATAGCACGTCAAAGTTAGTCAATGCCATCACATCACTTAGGTGATATATCGCCCATCAGTCACCGAAAATGTAGGTATGTGCTATCAGACGATGTCAGATTACATGATAATTAACAATATCACATAACCAAGGAACCCAGGGTTACCAAAATCACATTTTTTCCACTTTGGTGAATTGGGAGGTTTTGCATTTAGTCGGTAGGTGGTTTTGCATAGGCAACGATGATATATCACTTCAGATAAATATCCATATAAATATTCATATACAGGTATTACAAGATAGTTAAACATAAAAGACGATAGTTATGATATTCGATAGAATATGATATTCGAAAATATCACACTATAACTAAAAATATCACATTAAAGGTAAAAAATATCACATTGTAGTTAAAAATATGACACGATAGTTAAATATACCAGTTAAATATACCACCCAATGTTGCAAATGTCATTTGCTAATAATTAATATAAGAAATATCAAATGGAAATTGAAAAAAAAACACACATTTTAAACACCGTTTTTTTCACAGTGTTGCTTACAGCCTCGCCACAATAGCCTTCGTCTCGTGCATCGTTGCGCAATTGGATATCATGCTGTCTTAATCATCTTGTCGCCATTAATAAATCAGAGTCATTAAAAATGCAAAAATCCAGCTGAGAAATAAACAAAACAAAGAAATCTAAAAGAAAAAATAATCCACAGCCAAATGAAGGAAAACGCAGCAGCAAAAAGGAGCAATCAAACGCATAAATATAAAAAACGCAGTCATTCGTTAAAAAAATAACACCAAAACGCGAGAAATAACGCGGCTATAACGGACGTTTGGACGCCTTGGCTAAAGCCACGAAAGGTGTTGGGCGCACAGATCGGAGAAAAAAATTGTTTGAAGCAAAATACACAAAAGGACACTTTACAGCCGAATGAATCTAATTAAAATGTAATTATAATTGTAGCCGTTCAACACGGAAGTAACCCAGGGTAACTAGCGCATTGGGCACCAGTGGGAGTATTGGACTGCTGTCGCGCTGCTGGTGTCATCGGGCGACAGATAATCTGTGGCAAAAGTGATG
>CAXKVI010000005.1:98135440-98151196 GCA_964058755.1 Campiglossa producta
AATTCATGTTAGTTTAACAAAAAGTCATTTGAATTTAACACGAAGTCAAGTTTTTCAACAAGAGCTTCATTTTAAAATAACGTGATCGATAGTGTTGAAAAATAATAACTTGAAAAAGTGTTAAGAAGTGTTTTTTACATGAAAATTTTTCTGTGTTGCAATTTATTTTTGAAACCAATAAATCTTCTTTAATGAGATCCATATTTTACTCTGACACACACAAAATTTAAGGTTACCAATCGGCGCCATCTAGTGCTTTGGTTGTAGTACTTGCTATTTAAAACTAGATATCGCTGGGAATTGTTTATTTTTTGGTGACTCTAGTGTCAAGTAGCGGTAATATCGTAATTTTGGTAGTTGTCCTTGCTATTTTTGTTTATTTATCGTTTACAGTAGTGGTCAAATCGTTATGATATCTGCTCAAATCTTCTTCATTTTTGGGAGTTTATAATGAAGATTATGCCCCAGTTAACTCCCAAAAGCGGAGTTAATTCGGAATTAGCGCTAATGTATCAGCCGTATTAGCCTTCTTGATGACTTTCCCAGGTTCTGCACCTACCTGTTTGCTCTAAACCCCTTTCTGTAGGAAAATGCATTTGTAAAGGACAGATG
Organism: Campiglossa producta; assembly: GCA_964058755.1. NCBI lineage: Eukaryota > Metazoa > Arthropoda > Insecta > Diptera > Tephritidae > Campiglossa > Campiglossa producta. The sequence goes on from CAXKVI010000005.1 coordinate 98,136,053, forward strand.
AAGAAATTGATTGGACAGTCAATTGAGATGAGTAAAGATATATATTTGATATGTACAGTGTTTCCGGTGGACATCATACCCTCCGCAGGTTTAGAGATCCCATCTGGCCCTAACTCGTTGGTCTCTTTGATAGCAAAATGTTGTACATATTTACTAAATTGGTATATTGGAGAACTATTGCACTAGCGAATAGATACTAGCTCATTATAGGCAGTATTTTATATTAAGAAAGGATGGGAGTGAAGAACTGAAACAAATACCTTGTCAAAAATCAAATTTTAAATTATAACAAAAAATAGAAACAAAACCAACTGCTTAACAAATTAAAATCTTCAAAGCATACTAGTAAATAACGGTCAAAGGTGAGGCTTTTGTCACTGCATCGCAGATATCCTCCAACCCTCAAATAACTTTGGGTATCCATGGCTAGAAATAAACTCTCTTTAGCGCTTTATATTTCAAAGTACCCATTAAACGCATTTTTAAGTGTTAAGAAGCAGCTCATTTTGTGTAAGTTGGCTTCAAGCATTTTTCGAAGTAAATAACGCAGCCAACGACAAACACACATACACATCACAGCACCAGCGAAAGGATCAAAAAAACAGCAAAAGGATGCATTTCATGTCTTTTCCTTGAAGTGACTTTTAGTTTTTGGTCAAAAGAGACGCGCACAAATAGCGAAAGAAAGCGATATTGCTTTGATAAATTAAAGAAATTGATGTAATAAGAAACGCGTGCGAGCAACTCTCTCGCACACAAATGAATAAGTGGAGTAGGTTGTTGTTTATCTGCTTATAGAAGCCAACTTGGTGTGGGTTCTGCGTTGAATTGAATGAGCGTCGGAAATAGATGGGACGATTTTACTTTGATATCTGAGGCGTTGCTTGGCCATTGATGTAATTAGATAAAGCGACCTAGTGGCTACAAAACGAAAATAGGCGTAGACGGAGGCGGATGTCGCTCAAGGAAGTGAATTAGTTGTAAAGAAATCGAGAGTAAACAGGTAAATAGTGGTTTGAAGGATGCTCCTTTGAATGGTGATGGAGGGAGTTCAGTGTATAGTCATTTGAGTGACTTTTTGTTGGCGCAAATGTTGAAATACTCTTAATGATGTAATTTTAGCTGGTAAAGTAATTCTCGTATTTATTCAATAAGCGTTTTTGGTTGTTTACTATTTACAAATGGATTTGTATGTTGAATGGCCCTCCTAGGTAATTAAAGGACATGTAAAGAAAAAAGAAGGCAGGAGTTAAATTCACAAAGTAAAAAAAATGTATTAGAACTTTAAGGTGTAAGGTACAGGGCATAAAAAAATAAAGAAAAGTAAAAAAAGTATCAAAAAATTGAAAATGAAAAAAAAAAATAATAATAAAAAAAAATAGAGTAACAAAAAATAAAATAAAATTAAAATTAAAATTAAAATTAAAATTAAAATTAAAATTAAAATTAAAATTAAAATTAAAATTAAAATTAAAATTAAAATTAAAATTAAAATTAAAATTAAAATTAAAATTAAAATTAAAATTAAAATTAAAATTAAAATTAAAATTAAAATTAAAATTAAAATTAAAATTAAAATTAAAATTAAAATTAAAATTAAAATTAAAATTAAAATTAAAATTAAAATTAAAATTAAAATTAAAATTAAAATTAAAATTAAAATTAAAATTAAAATTAAAATTAAAATTAAAATTAAAATTAAAATTAAAATTAAAATTAAAATTAAAATTAAAATTAAAATTAAAATTAAAATTAAAATTAAAATTAAAATTAAAATTAAAATTAAAATTAAAATTAAAATTAAAATTAAAATTAAAATTAAAATTAAAATTAAAATTAAAATTAAAATTAAAATTAAAATTAAAATTAAAATTAAAATTAAAATTAAAATTAAAATTAAAATTAAAATTAAAATTAAAATTAAAATTAAAATTAAAATTAAAATTAAAATTAAAATTAAAATTAAAATTAAAATTAAAATTAAAATTAAAATTAAAATTAAAATTAAAATTAAAATTAAAATTAAAATTAAAATTAAAATTAAAATTAAAATTAAAATTAAAATTAAAATTAAAATTAAAATTAAAATTAAAATTAAAATTAAAATTAAAATTAAAATTAAAATTAAAATTAAAATTAAAATTAAAATTAAAATTAAAATTAAAATTAAAATTAAAATTAAAATTAAAATTAAAATTAAAATTAAAATTAAAATTAAAATTAAAATTAAAATTAAAATTAAAATTAAAATTAAAATTAAAATTAAAATTAAAATTAAAATTAAAATTAAAATTAAAATTAAAATTAAAATTAAAATTAAAATTAAAATTAAAATTAAAATTAAAATTAAAATTAAAATTAAAATTAAAATTAAAATTAAAATTAAAATTAAAATTAAAATTAAAATTAAAATTAAAATTAAAATTAAAATTAAAATTAAAATTAAAATTAAAATTAAAATTAAAATTAAAATTAAAATTAAAATTAAAATTAAAATTAAAATTAAAATTAAAATTAAAATTAAAATTAAAATTAAAATTAAAATTAAAATTAAAATTAAAATTAAAATTAAAATTAAAATTAAAATTAAAATTAAAATTAAAATTAAAATTAAAATTAAAATTAAAATTAAAATTAAAATTAAAATTAAAATTAAAATTAAAATTAAAATTAAAATTAAAATTAAAATTAAAATTAAAATTAAAATTAAAATTAAAATTAAAATTAAAATTAAAATTAAAATTAAAATTAAAATTAAAATTAAAATTAAAATTAAAATTAAAATTAAAATTAAAATTAAAATTAAAATTAAAATTAAAATTAAAATTAAAATTAAAATTAAAATTAAAATTAAAATTAAAATTAAAATTAAAATTAAAATTAAAATTAAAATTAAAATTAAAATTAAAATCAAAATTAAAATTAAAATTAAAATAAAAACAATAACAATAGCAAAACAAAAAAAGAAAAAATAACCTCAGTTAATAAATAAAATAAAACAGAAAAAAATAAAATATAAAACGATTTCGTTTTGGTTGCCGCCCCTACTCTGATTACAGTTTCAATTTTTAAGCTGGAATTATTGGTGATGTTTGTCGTAACGCTGTAGTCGTATCCCTAACGCAACCCTATGCGATACATTTTTATCGATTATTGGTGCGGTAACCGTAAACAGCTGATTGACTGCAAAAACTCAGCTATGAACACAATCTTAATTAATATTTTCTTAAAAAATGTGAAATGATAACTCACCAAATAGCAAAAACCAATAAATTCGAAAAATTTATGCAAAGCAAATAAATTAAATGAACAAAAAAGGTAATCAGCTGTTTACGTTACCGCGGAAAACCAAAAACCAATTGGTTGGCTACGATCCGGTGACGACCTTAGCGTTACGATATGGCACCAATAATCGATTGCATTAAATCCCATAAGGTTGGTCGAATCAGCTGATTGGATACGACTACAGCGTTACGACAAACATCACCAATAATTCCAGCTTAAATCAGTCTACATTTTCGCATTCTTAGCCGACTTAGATATGGATTTAGTTCTGTTCGGATTCGCGTTGTGTGTCGTTTCCGACATGTTTTTGTTTTCGGTTGCAGCTTACATTCCCCTCATTGTTCCAGTTCCCGTTCTGGTCTCAGTTTTGCCTGCGACTTCAGCTCTTATGCCATTTTCGATTCTAGGTCGAGACCTGTGGCGGCTCCGTCTTTGGTGCCCATTTCCCTTCAATCCTTGATATGCTATCCAAAACTATTAAAATATTTAAAGGTAAAAAGGAAAAACTACAAATTTTTGCATAATTAGATACCGAAGATGACAAGCTTTAAAATGCAAATTTTTGTGACACAGCGACACTGCTGCTCTCATTAACCCGCTCACTTTCTCCAATAGCTTGATTAAATTTCATTTTATTTTACAAACCAAAATGAGCAAGAACTTCAAATTATTTGTCAGCGTCCTTACTTGATATCCAATGCATTGAAGCTTGCTTGCGCCTGTAGTCAGATGAGTTGGCAAATGTCTTGGTGAAAGTTTTTGTGCATTCCTGAGAAAATGTAGAAATCGAAAACCTTGAAACCATCATGCTTCGTCATGCATATACAAAAAAAACCAGAGATAAGAACCTTAAAGGCGCACAAAGTGAACGCATAATTAAATTACGTACGAACGAAAGAGTTAGGCAAATAAGCTCAGGTATTAACCTCTGCTGGCGCACACGAGCTAACCCATACACACTTTTAACAAAAATCTTGTATTAAACAGAGTACTCGAAGCTGACAAAATTTACTGGCTTACCATGCAACTGCAGCAGCTGACTGTATAAGGATAGGTAGCTCGCTGCTGGCTGCTACTTGGTTCCCAGGTTGCTTGGATGTTGCGATGTTGCTTGGTTGTAGCTTGATCGGAGAAGGAGTTGGCGGCTAAGGATGCTTTCATAGCACTCATTAATTCGATTTCCATAACAATTTATTCATAAGACAATGTCTGGAACCATTTATTTTATCTCGTCGAGCGATGCGTTGTGATGCGGTAACGTTGCCACTTACCACAGTGCGGCCTCACATGCGCAAACACACACACACACGCATACGGACTTGCATATTTATATATTTAACGGTAAGAACACATTGCCATAAAATATTTTTTATGAACAGAGAATGCACACATGAGTAAGCACATTGGGAGTATGAGTGTGTATGTGTGCACCCATACCACTGAAAATTTGATTCTAGAACGACAAAAGCACCAAAGATACCTTGCTACCTGCTTGTGTTGTAGTAGTTCATTTACCTCAGTCCTTCCGCGTTAATTCGAGTGGCTCAGAAATTATCTTCAACACCTTCGAACTTTAAAATTAAATGAGGATTAGCACCGGCGACTTTGTTATGAGCTAGTTGAGGTAGTAAAAAACTGTTGAGTATAAGGATATATGTGTTCTTTTAGTAGGTAGACAATATTTGTGTTGCTTGTGTTACAGACTCAAAGGGGTTTCTTTATAATAAAAGATATGGCTGTAGAAAATGAAAGAGAAAAACCGAGAGTATGCAGAACAGGCGTCTTTGAATGGGTAAAATATCTATATTGGGTTATTCCATGCCAAATGGACACATTTTTTACCTGACCCCCTTCGATTTCGCTAAAAATTTGCTATCTGTTTCTACCCCCCGAAAGATGTTTTTCAGAATTTTTTTAAAATTTTTTACCCAAATCAAAAAAAATTATGAACTTTAAAAAAAGTCTTTTTTTTTAAAAAAAAGCTGTAACTTTTTCCAAAATCGACCGTTTGGGATAATTTTTTTCTTTAATTTTTGTTTTTAAATTTAGTTTTCGGAAAAAAATAAAAAAAAATTATAAAAGCCCAGATATATAAATTTAATGAAATTAAAAAAAAAAAAAAAAATAGACGCGAATGGTGGCACATCTTGTTATTAGCGGCGCTTATTGCAGAATTAGTTGGAGTAAAAAAAAAAATAAAAATAAAAAAAAAAAAATTATATATCTGGGTTTTAAAATTTTTTTTCCGTAAACTAGATTTAAAAACAAAAAAAAATTTTGGTTCAAAACGGTCAATTTTGAAAAAGTTACTGCTTTAAAAAAAAAACATTTTTTTTAAGTTCATAACTTTTTTTGATTTAGGGGAAGGAATTTGAAAAAATTCTTAAAAATGACTTTCGGGGGGAAGAAAAAGATAGCAAATTTTTAGCGAAATCGAAGGGGGTCAGATAAAAAATTTGTCGATTTGGCATGGAATGACCGATTTATAAGCCACAAAAATTTTTGTCTGCTTTAGGAAAGTCATATAAGCACATATGTAAGTATGTGTATGTTTATTTTTATTATATTATGTATTTTTTTATTTTATTTTATTTTTCCTATTTTTTTTATTTAAATTTTGATTTTATTTTTAGTTTTTGTTTTTTATTTTATTTTTTATTTTATTTTATTATATCTTTAAATTATATATTTTATTTTGTTTTATTTTTTTTTCTTATTTAATTTAATTTAATTTTATTTTTTAATTTAGTTGTATTAGATTTTATTCCATTTTATTTTATTATTTTATTTTGCTATACTTTACTTTATTTTTTTTCTTTCATTTTATTTATTTTTTTATCATTATATTGAACTTAATTTTATTTTATTATTTATTATATATTATTGTTTTTGATAATTTCTTTTATTTTTATTTTTTATTTATTTTTTTTATTTTTTTTTTTTTATTTTAGTTTTGGTATTATAACTTTGGTCCGATGTTTGTTTCCGTTTTTGAGAAATCAGGCTGAAATTTGGTACGCAGCTTTAATTTTATGTGGGACTAGACATTTGTCGGAACCATCTAGAACGGAACGATATTACACATAGCTCCCATACAACCGATTGCTCCGATAAACAGATTTTGCTTTATAAGTCCTGTAATTAAACAGGTAGGAAGGAACCTGAAATTTTGTAAGTATTGCTATTTTTATATGCGAAATATCGATGTTGAAAATCATCGAGATGGGATAAATATTTCACATAGCCCCCATACAATCGATTGTTCCGATAAACAGATTTTGGGTTATAACTCCTGTAATTATAAAGGTAGGAACGTGACATTTCGTAACTATTGCTCTTTTAGAATGTGGAGTGTTGGTGTTAAAAATCAATGAGATTGGACCAATATAACACATCGCCCCCATATAATGGATATTTCCGATAATTTCTGTATGAGCTAAAGTTAAATTCCCACAGGCTGTACTGAGGATCGAACTGTGAAAATCGTGACGCTTATTCGACATAGCCGAAGACAGCTTGCCTTACTTATTTTTCTTCCATTTTATTTTTTTATTTTATTAATTTTACTTAATTTAATTTTATTTTTTTTATTGTTTTTGATTTTTTTCTTCTTTTCTTCTTTTATTTTTTTATTTTTTTTATTTTATTTTGTTCTATTTTACTTTACTTTATTTAATCTTATTTTATTTTCTTATATATTTTTATTTTACTTTATTTGATTTTATTTATTTTTTTTTTTTTTCATTTTATTTTATTCTTCTCATCGAAATATTTGTTAGCCTCAACTGCGATTCCATTTATTTTTATCATACCAAAGAAATTACTATCAAATATATTTCCTTCCTGTCACTTTGATGTTCACTTTGCTGCAAGGCGGCAGTCAATGTTAATAGCGAATTTCCTACCCTTTCTTGAAGCAAAAATCACTCCTTCTTCCCTTACCCTTCAACACATAATTTGATTTTTTTTTCGCAAATATTGCAAGTATTTGACTACTTTTTTTGAAGTTCTTTCTCCTCGTCTTTTTGGTACAAAAGCTGGTATTTATTTATTGTATGAAAGTCAATTGAGATCAAATCATTTGGCAGCAAAACAGTTGATATGCTACGGCAATTGACGTATACGAGCTCACATACAAAGGCACACCAAGCATGAGCATCATATGGGAATTCTTTGTACCCTGTAGGAAAAATATTACTTGTTGTACACTTGTGCACTTCTAGTGCATCTGAAGCAGTGGTCGACAAGGAAAGAGAGCTCACTATGTCATGGTATTCGATTTTGCCTCCCAGGAAAGTTATTGCTGGCCTAAGATCTGGAATCGTAGTGGCTCGTAATTCTGGGCCTTCTTTAAAACCCAGTTTTCGCTAAAGTTTTTAAAAAATTATATGTATTGAAAAATAGATAATAATTTCAAGGGGTTCTTTTGTTGAATTTTATTGGAATGAAAAAAAAATTCACTTTTTTGTTAATCAAATATTTTTGTAATAGGTTTGTTTATTGGGCTGCTCTAGCTTACGCCAGATTGAGATATTTCACAAAATTGTGTTTAACGAACACTTTTCTTGCTCTAGGTTGCTCTATCTTGTGTTTCATGAGTACGCTCAAAACAAAACTAGAGTAATCCAGATCACAAATTTCTGCTCTAGCTTTTTTTATGGAGTAAGTTAGAGCAGAGAAGCAATTGTCAGTCAGGAAAAAATAAATTTTTGAAAACTTCAAAAAAATTAGCTTGCAAGAAAATCAATGTTTTTGTAAACTTGAATTTGCATTAATTTTGAAGATTTAAATAAAAAACCAAATAAAAAGAAACTATCGAGATTCAAGTGTTTCATGGCATTTCTGCTCTGAGTTGCTCTAAGTTGCTCTATTTCTATTTTGACAGCTGCCGTGCTCTGTTCTGCTCTAACCTACTCTGAACTTTTTTTTGGCCAGTAAACAAACCTATTTAGTAAAACGATTTCTTTATTGTGCTGGCGAATGCTCAGTTTCCTTCGAACTAGTTTCTATATATTACATTCGTTATATATCGATATCCCTACAGGGTAGCTACGCAACTATGCAAACGTGTGTATTTCATTGATTTGGTTACGTTTCGGTAGTAGTAGTAGTGGCACAATGACATTGGCAATTGCTCAATTCAATTTCCGATTGAGTGCACGCTGTTGCCTCGATTGAATCATTTGATCTGCTCTTGCACCTTTGACTTGCTGGCTTTAACGTGAGCCGAACTTTCGCTTCTTTGTGCATTTTGAGTGGTTATTGTTTGCTGTCAAATGTCGCATTCAACGTTTAGTCGTGCGCAGCACACATCCTTATACACGCACACTTATATATACCCACACTCCAGCTCACTGCTTCGTTTATTGCCTCTTCATTCATTCAGGTAAGTAAGTTAACTTTATGTCTTGGATTAGTTGAATAATGTAATTTGTCGTATTCGCCGCATTTTTCTATTGACTACATTCGTTACGTTGCGTTCTTTACATTGTAACTTAAATGTAATTTTTTATGATTGCGAGCGTGTTCTTTGTTATTGTATTCTAGGTATTTGTTTGCTATTTAATAGGCTCGTTATGCGCACCATAAACTCAAATTTACCTTAGGAAAATCCTCGATTTCCACTTCATCTGCCCATTTCCGCCTCATTTGTTTGCTTTGTATGGGAATTATCGAAAATTACCAATTTGTTGCTTTGTTGTTGGGTGGTATTGTTGTTAATACTGAGTGGGACTTTAGCGGCGATAATACGTTTCCGTCCTATGTTCCTTCCGTTGTTTGTGAATATATATTTCAAATCTGTTCATAGATATAATTTGATTTCATTATTCATTTTTTTTTTTGAAACTCTAATAAAAAATAGTTCAGTAGCATATCGTTACCTTCATTCACAAAGGCCCTAACTGGCATAAAAAAAATTTTACAGGAGTGGCAAAACCCCAACATTTTTTTTACATTGAACGCATGCAAAGATAGCTTTTTAAGTTTGGAATATCTCAGTTATTACTGCTAATAACTACTTAAAATTTGTAGTGACTGTGTATTTTTCTATATCATACTTAAATATGTAAAAAAGTCAATTTCGAAAAATATGTTAATTAGGGCCTTTGTGAATTAACGTAACGATATGTATGTGGATGCTGTAAATATTTTAATAGTTCAGATATTCGCACATGGCTTACCATTTTGAAAGCTTCAAAGCTTCAACTTTAAGAGTATGTAAAAATATTTACAGAAAAGTTTCAAAAATTAAAAGAAAATTCACTTTGAAAAAAATACCATTTTCCCCCATACAAAATGTATGGGAAAGGGCGAAAAAATAGCCACCCCTAAGGGTTAAGTTAGAGCGCAAATTTTTTGCAAGGCTTATTTTCTCGTCAATACCTAAAGTTTCAGGGGGTAAGACCGAAAAAATAACCAAATTTTTTTTATTTGAATCACCCTAATGTACATACATATGTATGTGTTTTACTTGAGACTGATTCATTACGTCTTCTCGAGTTATACTTCCCTGTGGCCCAAGGGCCACAGATCCTTTCCAGTAATGGATGAGAAACTAAAATCTAAAATTTTTACAAATCGTACAGCCAGATCTGCCAGTACCCTGCAGCGAAAGCCAAAAGCAGTAAGAAACATACTAGTATACAACTATAATTTTCTGGCAGAACTTATACACGGTTAAAAATTTGAATGAAAATTGGCTAAATGAATGGGGTTTCAATTATAAACGCGAAATGTTTTAACAATTTTTTAAAAATAAAATAAATATCTTGTTCGTTGGCGGGAATTCGAACCCAGACTCCCAGCATCATGCCCGTCTGCTCTACCACTGAGCTACATCGCACACATAAATATTGTTGGCAAAATTCAATCTTGACTAAGCTTTCAAAAATTAATTTGAATTTTCAAACCCAAAAGTTTAAATTTTAGATCCAAAAAGTATAGTTTTCAAACCAAAAAATTTTAATTTTAAACCGAAATTTTTAAGAATAAAATAAAACTAAAAAAAATGTGGCAGCTGGCAGGACTCGAACGAAAACGCTCAGGTGTCACAGCCAACTGCTCTACCGCTGAGCTATGACGCACATGAAGTTTTTGTGAGCAAAATGCAATTACATTCAAACAAACCAAAAATTAAAAATTTAGACTGCTTTTTCATTTAGATTTTAAATCGATGGTTTGAAATATTGTACAAAAAAGTTTGAAAAATCGATTAAACTTTATACGAGTTTAAAATTTAGGTTCATTTTTTTAGCCGTGTACTAGTCAGGAAATATCCATTCCATACTAGTATACAACTAAATTTTTATGGATGAAATCATACCAGTTGAAAAAACCAAAATTCATTCGTTTCGTTTTCTTCTTTTTTCTCTTTTCGTGATAGGGTAACTAAATACAAATAGTCGCTGCTTTCTTAAGACTAAACATGAAAATAAAGGAAAATGATAAAATAAAGGGTAAGTCATGAAAATTCTGGTTGAAAGCATACTAGTCCAAGTTCAATGTTTTTGGACTAGTATGGGACTAGTATATTTCTACTAGTCCTTCTTGGACTAGTATGGGGACTAGTTAATTTTATGGAAATCATACTTGTCCAGGTTGAACTAGTATGGGACTGCTATTTTACAACTAGTATAATTCTAATATAGCATGACTAGTAGATGACTGGTATGGTCTGGTCTAAATCTTGACTATTGACATTTCGTAGAACATCAACACGTAAAAAAATACCAGTTGCTTATATAGAAAAACGACAGAACACTGACTAGTTTCCAACTAGTTGCTTTCGCTGCAGGGTAAACATAAACACTAGGGTTGTCCTTTTTTGTAGGGAGACAATTTCATCATCAGATTTTCAAAGGCTCAACCCCTAGATCGATTGTAATATAGCCAAAGATATCACACACAAATTTTGGTAGTGAGTGAAATCGCACGGGGGTCAAAGTTAACATTGCCTTATGGAGACTAAAAAAAATTAAAATTTCTCTTCCAATCAGAACCAAATTTTGTATTTGATATCTTCGATCATGGTGCTATCGATTTCGAGTATTAGAAAAAAAGAAAACCCACTTTTAGTTTTTGAGTCTCCATTGGGTTATCTGATCTTTGACCCTCATGCAACACGCCTAAACCATATGCAATCGAGATAAAAATGTATGTGCCATATAGTTGGCCATGCTACCTTTCTAGGGGGTGAGAGTGGAATAAATTGTATATTTTATTATAAGGACCACCCTAATAAACACATATAAATTACACAATACTACAGTGATTTTATACTTTTAAACCGACCTAGTAGAGATTTTTTATTTATTTTATTGTCAAAACCCCGTTTTCCGTTTTTTTCCTAAACAAAAATTCATTAAAAAACAAATTTTCAACCCATCTCAAAATTCTTAACTTTTTTTAATAGAGAAATTTTGACACTTCTGAAATAATTATAGTGTTTTGTTTATTTGAGAAGAGTATGTCATGTTTTTGCACGCGAGAAATTAAATTTTTGGCAAATATTTTTTTCCGTTTTACGATTTTAACGTCATTTTTTTGGCACTAATTGCAAATGAATGATATTTTTTGAACATTCATATAATATCGACAGGCATTCACTAAAATATAAACATACCATTTTTTTGGGAAAGTACTTAAATTTTTAAAGTTATGCTGCATAATCCAAAATCTGATATTTGGTTCAGTTCAAAATCGCCCAAGTGACCAGAAATATTATAGGGATCAAAAAAAGATACTTTGCCAAAGGAGGTATTCCTCTAAAACGAATTCTGATGTCCCTAATTTTTACTTTTGAGCATCAGGAGAGTTAATGGTTTAAAACGCTATGGTGAGATAATAAAATGTGAAAGATGTGGCTCACAAATGGAAGGGCTAAAGAAAGTTGCTGAAGAAGAAATTTGCAACAGTGTTATATTGCTGCCCTAGTGTTTCCAACAAAGCAACTCTTGCTTTTACACACGGGCTCTCTCCATAAGTGGAGAACACAGAAACACCAACCCAAATACTCATAGCTAGACACTCAAGAGCGTCCGCTGTAGGAAAAGTATCTAACGCAAAGGTTGCTTTAAGCTATTTGAAAAAAAAAACTAGTGCTGTATATTCTAACATTTTACAAAATGTACTTTAATACCTCAATTTTATTCCGTTTTTCTTTCTTCTCACTAAAAAAAAAAAAAACGATTTCTCTACATACATAAGTCCTTAAAGCTCTACTATTAACCGCTTTTAAGGAAGTCAAGTAAGCTACTCTTGTTTCAAATTTCAAACTCAATTTAATCTTTTGTGCAGCCTAATCAATACCAAAATCTACACCAAACAACCCGACGAGTAAGCAACGTAATTAAACACACAAGCACAACAAAAACACATTCACATTACATTTCGTTGCGTAGATATACAATTTATGTACAGAAGCCGGAAATCCTGTAACAACAGAAAACCGCCTGTCGTCACCCTCAACTCGCATTAACAACCAAATATACTTATTTAAAATTTTCTAGCTGAGGTTTTAATTTATCCCAAATTAATGAAAATAACCAAAAATTTCAACCAAACCATAGACTCAAGACAAAAACTCACATACACATGAATCTATCGATTGGTAAATGAAAGCAGTAAAATTTGTTTTATATGCTAGGAGGGATGTGTGTGTGCGAATATATTTGAGTGTTTGTGTATTTTCTAGCTAAAAGAACGAGAAAAGGTCGACTGTGAAATAAAATTAAGTAACCCAAATGACGAGCGCGCATACTGGACTAGGAAAGGAGTGTGATTTCGGTTATATATATGTGTGTGTGTGTGTGAATAAAGGGGATGGGTATGAGTGCATCAATGCCACTAGATAATGTAGCAAATGCGTTGGAAGAATGTTGAAGAATCAAAATCAGTCGGCATTGTATAATCATCAGCTTCTACTTAAGGGAAAATTTGCAAAAATAAAAGGGGGAATAAGTGTGACTCGCAAGAAGGCAGTGGACACAAACAAACCGCCTAGTTGTATGGTTGTAAAATAAGTGCTGATTGGAAATCTTGTGGGGATATGAACGGCTGAGTAGCAATGAGTATATATGGTTAAGAGTTCAGCGCCTTTAAACAAGCAACCATTCAATGCAAGAGTCCTAAAGCAAGAAAACATAATAGTTACACAATTAATGCTTTGGCTTCTTGTAGCCCCCAAAAGTTTTGCAAATACAAGAAGAAATAACTGTGATTTTCTATGTAATTGCAAATAAGTGTGTACATTTAGGTGTTTATTATTGGCTGTAAAGTAGTGTCTCAGTAGTGAGCAAAGTTGACTGTGGTTGTGTATTGCGCGTTTAATTTTCCGGTCGAAGTTGTTTGTACTCTAATCTTTTAGTGTTCATAGCTGTGTGGGTGTACGTGCTCAAGCACCCTATTTATCGATGAGTGGTTAAAATGTTTTGCGCTGCTCTTACCGATTGGAGATGATGATAAATACAATAAAAAAAATTTTAATAAAGAAAAATTTAATAACATAAATAAAATAAAATAAATAATATAAAAAATTATAATATGAAACAAAATAAAATAAAATAAAATAAAATAAAATTAAAAAATTAAAAAAAAAATAATTAAAATAAAATGAAATAAAATTAAATTAAATTAAATTTAAAAAATAAAGTGAAATGAAATAAAGTAAAATGAAATTAAATTAAATAAAATGAAACGCAATGGAAAATGAAATGGAAGAAAATATAATAAAATTATATAATATAAAGTAGAATAAAATAAAAAAATAAATGAAAAAAACATGTAAAAAAAATAAAAATAAAAATAAAAAAATAAAATAAATAAAATAAAATAAAATAAAATAAAATAAAATAAAATAAAATAAAATAAAATAAAATAAAATAAAATAAATTAAAATAAAATAAAATAAAATAAAATAAAATAAAATAAAATAAAATAAAATAAAATAAAATAAAATAAAATAAAATAAAATAAAATAAAATAAAATAAAATAAAATAAAATAAAATAAAATAAAATAAAATAAAATAAAATAAAATAAAATAAAATAAAATAAAATAAAATAAAATAAAATAAAATAAAATAAAATAAAATAAAATAAAATAAAATAAAATAAAATAAAATAAAATAAAATAAAATAAGGTAAAATAAAATAAAATAAAATAAAACAAAATAAAATAAAACAAAATAAAATAAAATAAAATGAAATGAAATAAAATAAAATAAAATAAAATAAAATAAAAAAATAAAAAATAAAATAAAATAAAATAAAAAAGTAAAATAAAATAAAATTGAATTATATAATATAAAATAGAATAAAAGAAAATGAAATAAAGGAAAATAATATAAAATAACACAAAATTAAATAAAAATAATTAAATTATGATAAATTCAATGAAATGAAATGCAAAAAAAAAAAATAAAAATTAAAAAAAAAAACTTGAACAAATTAAAACAAAGTAAATAAAACGTTAGACTGCGTTCACTTTGGGCCATTAACTCGAGTTAAATTGGCATTTTTTAAATTTTTTCATATTGTTGTTGCCAATACCCTCGTGTTTAAAATAATAAAATACATAAATCAACATAAAACAAGTAAGGAAAACTGTCTTCGGCTGTGCCGAAGGCTAAATACCTTTCATGAATAAGCGTCACGATTTTCACTGTTTGATCCCAGTACAGCCTGTGTGAATTTAACTTAAGCTCATACCGAAATTATCGATTATATGGGGGCGATGTGTTATATTGGTCCAATCTCATTGATTACATACAGGAGTTATCTACCAAAATCCGTTTATTGGAACAATCGATTATATGGGGGCTATGTGAAATATTTATCCCATCTCGATAATTTTCAACAT
>CAXKVI010000005.1:98156396-98166396 GCA_964058755.1 Campiglossa producta
AAAGGAAGGGAAGAAAGGAAATGTAATGTAGGTAAAGCAGTGGAAAAGAGAAGCAAAAGGAGAAAGACAAAGAAAGGAAAGAAGAAAAAAAGAAGGGAAAGAAAAGGTAGCGAGGAAGAAGGTATGGAAAATAAATGAAAATAAAAAGAAAGAAAAATAAAGGAAAGAAAGCTAATGAAAAGCTAAAAAAAAATAATTTAAGGAAATGAATGAAAGAAAAAGAAAAGCAAAGGAGTTGCGGAAAGGAACAAAAGAAAATAAGGAAATGGTAGGAAAGGAAAGGTAAGAAAAGGAAAGGTAAGGAAACGAAATGACAGGAAAGGAAATTTAAGAAAAAAGTGAAAGAAAATAAAGGTAAGAAAAAAAAAAGAAAAGAAATGAAATGAAAAAAAAAAATTAATAAAATGGAAGGGAACAAAAGCAACGGAAACGAAAGGAAAGGAAAGAAAAATAAAAAAAAGGAAGAAAGGACTGTAATGGAAATGGAAAGAAGGATCAGGTAAGAATATAAAAGAAACGAAAAGAAAGAAAAATAAAAGAAAAGAACAGAGGAGAATAGAAAAGAAAGAAAGAAAGAAGGGAAATAAAACGAAATGAAAGAAGAGAAAAGGAAAGAAAAGGAAAGAAGAGAAAAGGAACGAAAAGGAAAAGAACGGAGAAGATAAGGAAAGGAAATAAAAGGGAAGAGAAGGAAAGAAAAGCAAAAGAAATAAATTGAGATGAAAGGAGAGGAAATGAAAGGAAATAAAAGCAAATGAATGCTAAGGAAAGGAAAGAAATACGTATGAAGACGACCTAAGAAGAATAAATAATTATCAACATTGAAACTATATTACTGAATGGTGTAAAGAGGGAGGAAAAGGCAAAATGAATAGGAATGTATAGAAACCAAAAATATACAAAATATGGAAAAGAAGGAAAATTTAAGAAATAGCAAAAAGGTAGGAAAATAAAATAAGGTTTTGTGGTTGAATTTCAACCACTGGGCGAACTCTAGTTAAATTTAAAGCTCAAATAAAACCCTTCTTGGGTAATATTTTTAAAATACTTTATGAGACAAAAAAAAAAGTCACCAAAAATCAGAAAAATATAACACGAGCTCAAGGTTAGCACATTATTACACTGAAACTTCCCTGACAACCAAAAAAATAAATTTTTAAACTATATAATATTTTTTATAAATTAAAAAAATTAGGAGAATCGGTTAATTTTTGACAAAGTTATTGCGAGTTGAAAAAATGGGCGAAAAAAATGTTCATTGCATTTTAACGATTTCAACGTCAGATAAATCGAAAAAAAAAATTTTTTTTCGCGAAGAAAAAAGACACGTGTTTCTTTATTTTGACCAAACAACAACATATTAAAATTTCATCGAAATCAAAAAACATGTCCCGCGCGGACCGGTTGTCTTGAAATGGAATGAGCCCATAGCAATTCCCAGGTAGGTGCTATTAACATTTTTAGAGATATTGAGCCTTGAAAAGTAAGTATATACAGGAGGTGCCAGGTACTTACCAAGAGCCCTTTTAGAGATATTCATCATGAAAAGCTAAGTTTTCCTAAAAAAAAAAAACAATTTGAAAAGAACATTTGGTCAATATCTCGCAAAAGTCCAGTGTCATATGTGTTCCATTAGGGCAATATCCGGAAACCAGTTCGCCTTGAACTAAAAATCACACCTTGTTAAAACATTCTACAACATCTTTCATTTGATATCCAAATTGTCAAAACCCTTTCGAGTCACACCTTGTCCACATGTTGGTCGATATTTCGGAAACGGGTTCGTACCTGGTCCACATTTTAGTCTATATCTCGGAAACGGGTTCTCATATGCGACTTAAAACCATCCTCTGCTAAAACCCTTTTCAACACCTTTCATTTGATACCCATATCGTACAAACAATTCCTGGGGTCATACCTTGTCCACATATTGGTCGATATCTCGGAAACTGGTTTCTACATGGGACTTGAAACAAAATCCCCTTAAAACTCTTGTTAACACCTTTCATTTGATGCCCATATCTCAGAAATGCCTTCTAGGGCAACAGCGGGTCCACATTGGGTTTCAAGACCCTAACCACCTAGGGATATGAAAAATCAAGCCATGAAACCCATTAAAATAAAGTTCCGTTTTCGGTATGTTGAAATAAATAAATATTAGTGATGCTTTCTGAGACGAGCCGCTAAACATTTTTTTTTTTTCGGATATCGTAAATTTTTTTCGATGGCTTCATTCGACTATATTTCAATTTACTCTTCCGGAGTTTTGATATTGAGGTCAAAAGGTGTCTTTTGTAACCTTGCTAAACCATCTTCTATGAAAATTATTCAAGGTAGCCCTTGGTAAAATAAAATATGTGTCCACAAAAAGAAGACATTAAAAAATTCAAAACCATTTGGAACCGATTCCGGCTTTTGAAACGGTTCCGGTTTCGTTCTTTTTTCACCGTTACGGTTACGGTTTCGGTTTCAGTCCTTGTGAAAAATAGTTTAGAACCTATTCTCATATCCCCTAAATATACATACAAAATTTCATAAAAATCGACCAAATCGTTTAGAAGATTTAAGCTTAGGAGATTTTTATGTATTAGATGTAGAATTATGCGTTGGTATTTCGATGCCTACTTTTACCCAAAGTCGTTTTTGGTGTTGCACAGCACTAATTTTTGATTTTGTATTCATCATGGCTAGCCCTGGTTGGCAGGATATCGACTCTCCCGAATTATTGAAAATGCGAGTTTCCATCGCAATTGCTAATACACCCCAATATTTGTATAGTCTCCAAATAAGTCGCCATCACCAACCTTCATTATTTGGTCGCCAAAGTTTGTTAAAAATCGTAACAAGTCGCCAATACTGGCAAGACTGTTCGTCGTATAGCATCTACCACCTTCTTCCATACCATCAAATTCACTTAATGAACCTTTGTGCGTCCCAAACATGCGTGAACTCTAGAGACTGCAAGAAAAATGCGCAAATTCGTTAGTCAACTTTTTGCAGTAAAGTCATGTCACTGTCAGTGTAATTTAGGTTGTCAAAACCAGCACCAAAACAAACATTGAACCAAATCACCTTGGCAATTTTTTCTTGCTTCTTCTTGGTAAAGGAAATAATTTTATAATAAAACGTATTAACTAATACGCTCTGACAACGTTTTACCACAGTGGGAGGAGAGCTTCAGTAATACTTACGCCACCGAAAGTGTAACTCCGTAAGTTATGTCGATTTTCATTATCACACTACTAAGGGTAACACAAACCAAACAACCATAATAAAAACATGTCCATTAAGATTTTTGCTAATTTGTACGAGGGGTTGCAATAAAATTGCAGCTCTTGGTGAAGAAATCATAATATTTATTCGTATTAGGATATCATTGCTTCTGCAAATGGATGCGTACTGGCTCTACTCATAATTTGGAAATAGTGGACGATGTTTGAGAAGGTCGTTAGAGGGCTTTATGAATGGAGGCTAAGTCAGTCTAGTTTCGGTTTCCTCAAGTTATACGAGACTTTTGTGCAAGAATATTTCTAGTATCTAAACTTTATGCTAACTAATTTCAGATATCCTATCGCGACACCTCGTATGCGCTAACTAATCAGTCAATTGATTATGTGCGCTCATACCTATGAACTTTTTGTGAAGGTGAACCCCCTTCTATGTCTCATTCATTAGTTTGTTATTTTATTTGTTCATTGTTTGGCTGGTTAAATTATTATTTAATTACTTGTTCGTTAGCGCAAAATTTTTATGGCGTAGCGGTTAATTTGATTTTTTCTTGTAATTTTCTTTGCATTTGTGGTTGCTATTTTCGGATGGTGTACTCGTACGTGCGCCTGTCTTTGACGTAATTTCAATTCAATTCGATTTGGATTTGTGGCAATGACAAGCAGCGTGCTCAAGATGTAGTCAACGGCAGCAATGGAGGAACTTAAGAACGTAAAGCAAGATATTGGTGGAATCTTGAAATCATCTACGTAATATATTATCACATATGAGTGCATACATACATACTATTTTGCTTGGAGATTAATAATTCTTACATCATTTTTAGCTACCAAATAATACTTAATGATAATCAATCATAATCAAGGAACACAATTATTTCAGGTATATCGAAAATATAATTCTACATTAGTATATACTGTGGAATGTTGCTTTAATCATTCCAACATATTATTATATTTGCCAAAGTCATCTATGGGGTTGATTGAAGAAACTGAAGTTGACAGAGAGCTTAATGTAATGGAAAGTGAATGTTATTAAATAAAAGATATTTAATTGATGAACAATATAAAAATATTTGGTAAATAGAGAGGCTAATAACACTGCTCTACACACATTCTGTCCTATGAACCAAATAGACTTTTTCGGAATGTGGACAAAAAATAAAAATACACGTGTATCGGCGATTTTCATGTACAATTCAGAATTTTTTTTTTTTTATGTACGTACATAAAAAAAATTTCAACTTTTTTGAAAAAATTTTCAGAAAAATTTTGAGTATGCAGTTTTGTAGCCCATACAATTTTATCGGCGATTTTCATGTACACGTCAGAATTTTTTTTTTTTTATGTACGTACATAAAAAAAATTTCAACTTTTTTGAAAAAATTTTCAGAAAAATTTTGAGTATGCAGTTTTGTAGCCCATACAATTTTACCCTAAAAAAGTGCAAGTTATAACTCCCTACAAATTTTCCCTGAATTATTAGAATTTTTATTTCAGGGGTGTTGAGTGTTTTCCTCCATACAAAAGTAAATTTAGTTTGTGACATGTATGGAAGAAAACACTCAACACCCTTGCCAAAAAAAATTCTAAAAAATCAAGTAAAACTTTTAGCGAGTTCTAACCTGCACATTCTTAGAGTAAAATTTAATGGGCTACAAAACTGCATACTCAAAAATTTTCTGAAAATTCTGCCAAAAAAGTTCAAAATTTATGTACACGTCAGAATTTTTTTATGCACATACACACATAAAAAAAAAATTCTGACGTGTTCATGAAAATCGCCGATACACGTGTATTTTTTTTTTTTGTCCACTTTCCGAAAAAGTCTATTTGGTTCATAGGACAGAAAAAAAGTTCGTTTTTGTCCCGCAGTGTAATAACCACTATTTGCTCTAAGTTTGAAGAGATCGACGGTTCGTCCGTCCTTTACAGGCGCTTTATTATTTTTAAGCCGGAAACTTCATTTCATCAAAGTCAGGTTGTTCGACGATGGTATGGTAATGGTATGGTAATGGAATGGTAATGGTATGGTAATGGTATGGTAATGGTATGGTAATGGTATGGTAATGGTATGGTAATGGTATGGTAATGGTATGGTAATGGTATGGTAATGGTATGGTAATGGTATGGTAATGGTATGGTAATGGTATGGTAATGGTATGGTAATGGTATGGTAATGGTATGGTAATGGTATGGTAATGGTATGGTAATGGTATGGTAATGGTATGGTAATGGTATGGTAATGGTATGGTAATGGTATGGTAATGGTATGGTAATGGTATGGTAATGGTATGGTAATGGTATGGTAATGGTATGGTAATGGTATGGTAATGGTATGGTAATGGTATGGTAATGGTATGGTAATGGTATGGTAATGGTATGGTAATGGTATGGTAATGGTATGGTAATGGTATGGTAATGGTATGGTAATGGTATGGTAATGGTATGGTAATGGTATGGTAATGGTATGGTAATGGTATGGTAATGGTATGGTAATGGTATGGTAATGGTATGGTAATGGTATGGTAATGGTATGGTAATGGTATGGTAATGGTATGGTAATGGTATGGTAATGGTATGGTAATGGTATGGTAATGGTATGGTAATGGTATGGTAATGGTATGGTAATGGTATGGTAATGGTATGGTAATGGTATGGTAATGGTATGGTAATGGTATGGTAATGGTATGGTAATGGTATGGTAATGGTATGGTAATGGTATGGTAATGGTATGGTAATGGTATGGTAATGGTATGGTAATGGTATGGTAATGGTATGGTAATGGTATGGTAATGGTATGGTAATGGTATGGTAATGGTATGGTAATGGTATGGTAATGGTATGGTAATGGTATGGTAATGGTATGGTAATGGTATGGTAATGGTATGGTAATGGTATGGTAATGGTATGGTAATGGTATGGTAATGGTATGGTAATGGTATGGTAATGGTATGGTAATGGTATGGTAATGGTATGGTAATGGTATGGTAATGGTATGGTAATGGTATGGTAATGGTATGGTAATGGTATGGTAATGGTATGGTAATGGTATGGTAATGGTATGGTAATGGTATGGTAATGGTATGGTAATGGTATGGTAATGGTATGGTAATGGTATGGTAATGGTATGGTAATGGTATGGTAATGGTATGGTAATGGTATGGTAATGGTATGGTAATGGTATGGTAATGGTATGGTAATGGTATGGTAATGGTATGGTAATGGTATGGTAATGGTATGGTAATGGTATGGTAATGGTATGGTAATGGTATGGTAATGGTATGGTAATGGTATGGTAATGGTATGGTAATGGTATGGTAATGGTATGGTAATGGTATGGTAATGGTATGGTAATGGTATGGTAATGGTATGGTAATGGTATGGTAATGGTATGGTAATGGTATGGTAATGGTATGGTAATGGTATGGTAATGGTATGGTAATGGTATGGTAATGGTATGGTAATGGTATGGTAATGGTATGGTAATGGTATGGTAATGGTATGGTAATGGTATGGTAATGGTATGGTAATGGTATGGTAATGGTATGGTAATGGTATGGTAATGGTATGGTAATGGTATGGTAATGGTATGGTAATGGTATGGTAATGGTATGGTAATGGAGCTTTTTTTGCAAGTAAATATTCTGGGAAAGCTTTATATATTCCATGATTACACTTAACTATCTTAATTAATATTAAAAAAGAAGTTATAGATAATACAATGGACAAAATAATGACGCAAATATCTTATCTTTCATTTAAGGTCCTTTTAATTTCAAAGTCAATTGCAGTAATTTATTTGATTTCATTTAATTATTTAAGCTCTAGGAATACTCAAATGAAAACATTTTCTTAAGCACGGTGTAACAAGCTGAGCTCTTCAAAAAAAAAAAAAAAAAAAGAACTCTTGTTAGCTACCTAACTGCAAATATTCTTTGTGTGTTGTGATTTACTTTAATTACCAGCATAACAACATTAAATTACAACAATGCAAACAAAAATAAAGACAACCAGCTCAAAAAACAACACAAAGACGCGGCTGTTGCATCCTTTTCCACGTCGGTCCTTTTGTTTTTATTAGCGCTGAGCAAGAGCTAGCAAAGGCGTGGCAAGACAAAAAGTCGGCAGGAATATGTCATCTGCCTTAAACAAATATTTGCGCTGCATATTTATTTAGGGCAAAAAAAATATTAAAAAAATTGGAAGGAAACCGCCACAGAACGCGCTGGGTAAGGCCAAGCGATGCTAATAAAAAGGCTTACCATCTCAATAAAAGTATTTAACACAAGCATTTGCTACTTAAAAATTCCTCAAAAATACCAGAGCGGCAATAATGCAATAGCAACAACATTGGGCAATAGAGTACCGTCATACCTTTAATGTAATTTCTATTTTTTTTTCTCTTTTTTTTCGGGTAAAATGCTAAAGCAATAAAAGCATTTTCTTGCCATGACCCAGACCCTAAACGAAAGCAGATGAGTATGACCTCGGTGTACTTAACAAAATATGTAAGTAAGCTCAGTGAGCAGATACACACACACACACTCTGTATGATGCATGAGACACGCTTAGCCTATCAATGTGAGAGGTAGTTAGCTTTCTGTCGAAAAAAAAACGAAATCTAAATCAAAAGGACACACGACTGGCGTTGAAAGTATGCTGTGTAGTAAATCCCTTAATCTTTGAAAATGGCATACAATTACCCCAAAAAGAATACAAGCGTAAAGCAAATGGTGTCCAATATGCCCAGCAGCAGTTAAAGCTTAGACTATGTTGTAGTAGACAATCTACTGAGTGAGCCGCCTTTACTGACATGCGATACCCGAAACGGAGTGACCCTTTTACAGCAAAAAAAAAAAATTATTCATGTAAAGATAAAGTGTGTGTGTGTGTATATTTTTGGGGGAAAATGCGGAAAACTGTAGAAAGGGTGAAAAAAAGCTAGAAAATATTAAAAAAAAATAAAATGGTAACAGAGAAGATCCGTAGGTAAACAAACGTTTGTCTTTTGACATTCTTTAGACGCGTGAGACTTTTCTTTGCAAGCTTCCAGAAGTATTCAAACTAATATAAGTACAGGGTGACCAAGGTATTCAAAAATAAAACTTTACACGAAATAAACAGATTTGCTGATATCGACATTACCATACCGATTGTGCGTGAATCCGGATTGCTCTCTAGTCCTCTAGGAATAGGATTGCCGCCTGTCTGTGTGATTCCTCTTCTATTCTGAACTATCCTGACGTTTCAATCCCAGCTTTTTCTGTTTTCTCTTCTTTCTGGACAGGGGAAAATTTCGAAAATCAGCTAAATTAAAATAACTGGAGTAAAAATTGCGATATTTGTATGAAATTCGGTATACAGGCTACGTTCTGGCCAGGGTAGAAAACGGGAGAAATCCGATGATAAACACGCCCAGTTTTTCGATATCGAAAATTTCGAAAATCAGATAAATTGAAATAATTCGAGTAAAAATTTAGATATTTGAATGAAATCAGGTTAACAGACTACTTTCGGGCCAGGATAGGAAATGGACGAAATAGGATGAAAACCACGACCCGTTTTTCGATATCGAAAATTTCATAAATCACATAAATTTAAATAACTCGAATAAAAATTGAGATATTTGCATGAAATCTGGTATACAGGCTACTTTCAGGCCAGGGTAGGAAATGGGCGAAATCGGATGATAAACACTCCCCGTTTTTCGATATCGAAAATTTCGAAAATAATATAAATTGAAATAACTCGAGTAAAAATTGCGATATTTGCATGAAAGTTGGTATACAGGCTACGTTCTGGCCAAGTTAGGAAATGGGAGAAATCGGATGATAAACACGCCCCGTTTTTCGATATCGAAAATTTCGAAAATCACATAAATTGAAATAACTCGAGTAAAAATTGCGATATTTGTATGAAATCTGGTATACAGGCTACTTTCTGGCAGGGTAGGAAATGGGCGAAATCGGGTGATAAACACGCCCCGTTTTTCGATATCGAAAATTTCGAAAATCATCCGAATGGTATAAACTTTTATGTAAATTCTCCTAGGGCCTATATGATTGTTATCTCGTTCTTAAAACTGGGTATTAAATGTTCGTTTCGCTCGAACTTAGACTGCTTTATTTGTTGGTTTCTATTTACGATCTTAATAAAACGGAAGTCTAACCTTTTGCCCCCATATTCCAAATTTTGACTAATAGGAGCATATTAAACCTTTTATTCCTTCACAAATTTTTTTTAAAACCCGTCTAGTTTAAATTAAAAACCAAGTTTGGTTTGGTCGTGCATCCCGAAAAAATTTAAAATGTAGGCTTAAATTTTTAACAGTGTAACATATCCTAAACAAGTTTATCAGATAATACCATTTTTCAGATTTCCTATTCTTAACTAAAATACATTACACACCCTGTATCCACTCTTACAATAACTTGTTTACTCTAAAAGTTACAAGCGTTAAGCACCAAAAGGATTATATCGAACAAGCGGCCGGCGTTTGGTTACAATGTAAGTAAGTGATAGGAAACAGTGGCCGATGGGCGAGGGGCGTCTACAACGTCCACGTCAAAGCGCCTTTGATAAAAATAAAAGCGATACAAGCCAATTCCTTCTTTTCCTTTCGACTACCACTGCTATTGCTGGTGCTGAATTCTCCCTTAGCTAGCTCGCTACTTTGCATCCTCTTTACCTTTGAGGCATTTTTCTAACTTTTTTTTTTTGTCTTAAGCTTTTGGTAACAAATCAAATTTGCATACAATTATCAAATGATA
>CAXKVI010000005.1:98171396-98193896 GCA_964058755.1 Campiglossa producta
ACCTACCTCAGTGGTGGCATCCACAAGTCTATTTTTACAAGAAAATCCCCCCGTCCTTACCAACCATTTGGGGTTAAGCACAATCAAACTGAACAAAAAAAAAAAAAAACGTAAAAAAAATCTTAAAAAATAAAAATTCAATCAAGCAATCTCAGCCTACAGTTTGGCGCGATTGCCAATACAGAGTAAGAAATTCATTGTTCGTTGTTCATGTCGCCAGCTGCTTTTCACTGTGCCACAATTTCGTTTGCGATTTCTTAATCTGACGTTCTAATGAATGTCATAAATTTATTGTCCCAGCAGTAGCCAAGAGAACTTATTAAGCCCGCTTGCGATTGGCAGGCGCACCACCCCATTCTGGACCCAACATTGGACAGTTGCCCTCTGGCTGGTTGTGTAGAAATGTAAGATACAAGTCGATAAACTGAAGCAAACATACTTACAGTACTTCTAGTACGTACAGCACAAACCTTACTCCACAATTGGCTTCGTTTGTCTTTACCGTGATTTTCTCAAAAAGTTCAAGCTTCTACAAAAAGGGCAAAATTACTGTCCAAGCAGAGATTAAAAATCAAATGACAAGAGCAAAAATATTTTCAATTGATTTGTGATTTCTTGCCAGTGATTCAATGATTTTGAAGGGTATTTTTGGTATTTGTCTGTAGTACTTATGTAACTGTGTTTTTGTATTCCCTTAGGGTGGACATTGGTGTTGTAACGTTTGTGACCGACACAAAACACTCAAATAATCTGAAATAATAAGTGGATGGAAAGTCTTGCAGATAAGCAAACCCTTAATTTTGTAAGGAGAAATCTAGATCCAAACAGATTTTACTACACAAAATTAAAATAGATTAACTTAATTTCGTAAATACACAACAACAATGATCTACGGATAAGATGCCTGTCACCTCTCATTATCCTTCTTCTCTTTCCTTACGGATGGAGGGATCACATAACCAAGAATTCTCCAATGGTCATACCCAATCACTCCCGAGACAGTCGGACAGTACCGGAGCGTTTTTGTATTAACAACAACAACAACAACATCGGCTGCCGCTCAGCTGTCGTCACTCTTTTCAAGAGATTGCTCAACAGAAACGCGTGAACCTCACATGGGTCCCGGCACACAGTTACATTGAAGGAAACTGTAGGGCAGGCTAACTTGCGAGGCATGGCCCGACAAAACAGGTTCTTCGGGAGAAAAACGCCCAGGTATGCCCGTTGCCACATCTGCAACTGCCTGGCTTTCAGCGGCGCGAGAATGCACCTTTTGGGAGTTCTCTTCGTGGTTATCCAAGGCCAGGTCGCGGAGCTGGACATAAAATATTTGTTGGCCGTCATCAATCCATCCACATGGTTCGAAGAGGAGAAACGGTGTCGGTTAAGGAGTACCAGTCCCGATATTCTGTTATGTGAAGAGTTCCGACAACACAGGGATTTTCCATATGGCCGAGTCCCGGGATAGACTTCCTTGTGTTGATGGTATCACAACGGGCCTTTTAAATCGTGGCATCCAGTTGAATTTATTCGAGACAACTAGACGCATCTTCCACGTCAGCACAAAACCAAGCCTCAGTTTTTTCCCCCAATTACCCTTTTAGACATCCATTACATTTGCTAAATTTCCTTAAAGAAGGTGATGGTCTAGAAATAAAACGGAGAATCACTCTTGCCAACAAGTGCTACTTTGGACTGAGTAGGCAATTGAAATTAAGTCATCTCTCGAAGAACAAAGATCACGCTCTATAAGTCTCTCATCATACCTGTCCTGATGTATGGCTCAGACTCATGGACAATGTCGAGAGAAGGGCCTTGCAGTATTTGAGAGAAAAGTTCTCCGGAAGATCTATGGTCCTTCCCGTGATGCCAACGGCGAATGTCGAAAGATTTAACAATGAGCTGGACGAGCTTTGCGCAGATCTGGCCATAGTCCAGCGAACTAAAGGCTCCGCTGGCTGGGTCATGTCATGCGAATGGACAAAAATCTCCGGCCCAGAAGGTTTTCGTATTCTCATCCGAATTCGGCAGCAGAGGAAGGGGGAGGCCTCGATTGAGATGGAAACAAAAGATGGAGGATGACTTGAACTCCCTTGGGGTTTCCAATTGGCACGAGCTATGGCTAAAAAGGAATGATTGGCGTGCTTTGATAGGCAGCGGCCAAAATATGAGAAAATTAAACAAAAAAAAAAAAAAAAAAAAAAAAAACGAATGGCGGCGATATACCAACAGGTTATCATAACCTCTAACGAGATTTTCTTTCCAACTTGTGGTGTCTTGCTTTTAAGACTCCGAACAGCGTTTGCAAACCAAATTAATTTTTTGCTGAGAAGCTTCTCATGGCAGAAATACACCCGGAGAGTTTGCCAAACTACTGCCGAGGGGCGAACCCGTTTTAGAAAATTTCTTTTTCTAAATAATTTTTGATGTTACTTTTGCCGGTCATCGAACCGCCACGACTTGGTGTAGAAGGCCGAACACTTAACCGCTACACCACGGCGGCCGCCGAGAAAATTGATGGGCAAAAATCAAAGCAATCGGCTGATAACCATGCCCACATTTTACTTAAAGCTATACAACTGTGAAGAGAGCAAGGCGAATTCATTACTGGTGGCATCCTCCAATCATATGGTTTCTTCTTCTTCCTTGAAAATCGAATCGTAGCTGTCAAATTGCTTATGTTGTTGCTTTGTCTGACATTTTCAGTTATAAGGAGTGTGTGCGTGTATGTAAATCTGAATTCGCTCGAACTCACCTGTATGAATTTGCCTTGGAAGAGAGGAACTCGAGCAAAGATCACGCTCTATAAGTATCTCATCACAGAGATGAGTAAGGAGATTAATTGACCCTTGGAGTATTTTAGAGAAAAGTTCTCCGGAAGATGTGTGGTCTTTAATGTGATACCAACGGCGAGTACCTAAGGAGAGATACTGCAAGGGAGAGTAGATAAGCCAAAAAAACCTATGGTCCCCGCCACTTTCGTTTTAAATCCCTGTCGCCTGGACTAGATATAAATTTGAAAAAACTATTCATTCACTATTTGATGATTTCCAGTCATTAGAACTCTCACTGACTTATGATTATATATTTTTAGTCACTGATTTGGTTGGATTAGAAGTTGTAAGCCTTGTAGCAGCATAATACAACTACAAACAAAAAAGTAAAAATCACAGCTTTACAAAAACAATTGGATGACATGAAATGATGAAACAAACATGTGCGGACGTAAAAGAAACAATAAATGATGGCAGACAATGATGACGACTCGACCATTTGTTCGACAACAATTGTCAATATGATGGCCATGTTATCCGATCAAGACAATAGCCAAGGCAAACATATTTGTGCTTTAAGTACAAAAATAGCAAATACAATTATGAATACAAGATAATCACATTAAGTCACAACAGGCACTACAAAAGCTTAGTTTAAGATGTGAAGCGGCATGGGGTGCGCAAACACTTAGTACTTCGAATTTTTTCTTGTTAGCCTCTTTTTTTTTAGTGATTTGTCATTTATTGGACACTTATTGTTTTGTCCAAGAGCATGTCAATAATGAGTGCCAAGAAAGCAATTGACATTTGGAAGGAGCGCGACTCAGAGAAAAATCTATTGGTGAAAAAAATTCAAAAAAGAACATAAAATTTCACTTCAAAAATAACAATGATTTTAGTAAAATGGGGAGGGAGTGTAGTGCCAGATTTAATTGATAGGGAATTATTTGTTGGGTTTTTATTTTTTTAGACCCCAATATTAGCGAACACCAACTTTTAATGGGAGAACTTGTATGAATAGCAAAATAAGAAAGCTTGTATTAGGGCATATTGAGCACAGTGTCTAAAGAACAAACAAAAAAAAAACCATAGAAACAAGCAGGGCACCAAAATAACCCTGCTA
This sequence comes from Campiglossa producta, assembly GCA_964058755.1. Lineage (NCBI taxonomy): Eukaryota > Metazoa > Arthropoda > Insecta > Diptera > Tephritidae > Campiglossa > Campiglossa producta. The sequence goes on from CAXKVI010000005.1 coordinate 98,175,294, forward strand.
GTCAGTGCTTTGACATTCGGTCAGCTTTGGAATGTTGGCTTTGAGAACGCGATAGGAAATCGTGATGTAAATAAAAAACAGCTGTTATTTACATCAGGATTTTCTATCACGTTTTTAAAGGCAACATTACAAAGCTGACTAAATGTTATAGCACTATCTAGCAGGGAAGAGCTAAAAAATTTTAACAGTTTCTTAGTGAGGAAAAAAATTTGTTATGATTAAAGAAAGGGAAGAATTATTCGGTCGCGACAATGAAGCCAAGCACACCATCCCTTACGGCGTTACTGATTATAACCATACTTGGAAGAAAAAATTGATAGCTCCCAAAAATGGTCGCAGGCTAAGAATAATCTCGATTTATTAAGGGGCGCACAGAGGATCACCCGTGGAAAAAAAAAATAATTTTTATAAATATCTAATTTTCAGATATAAATGATTATAAAAATGATCAAAAATGATTAAATATGAAAAGTTCATTGAAGAAGTATGAGGAGTACAGTGAAACCCGGTTAAGTGCCTTACCCGTTTAAAATAACGTTCCGGTTCCGGTTTCGGTTTTGTAACACGATTCGGTTATTTATTATTATTTCCGTTTCGGTCATGGTTTTGTTCCGGTTTCGGTCTCCAAATAAAAACATGTAACATTTCTCATAACATTTCTCGACAATCTTCCATGAAAGCTATTCAGGGTACCCTTTGGAAATAGAACATATATGTTCCCACAAAAAGAAAAAAAGAAAAGGCATAAAAAAGATTTCAAAACCGTTTGGAACCGGTTCCGGCTTTTGAAACGGTTTCGGGTTCGTTCTTTTTCAGATCAAAAAAACGGTTACGGTTTCGGTTTTGAAAAATGAATCGGTTTTTAATTGGATACGGTTACAGTTTCGGTTCAGTCCTTGCTTACACCACTAATTTTTCGAGACTCAATAGTTTTCACAGTGAATTAAAGGTGATAATAGAAACATATGTATGTCGCCATGTAACTACATCTCATTTTTCATATCTTCTTTTAAGTACCCGAAAGAAGGTACTCAATACACAACCCGCTTTAGTACCTCAAAAGGCTGAACATTTTTCTTGGGGTATTAAAGCGGGTTTTACTGTAGTAGTATTTTTTTGCAAAGTAATATCATTCGAAAAAAAAAAATCTGTACAATCGACCAAAAATTAAAACAAATTCAAGCCTCCAAAGACCATACTTCATAAATCACACCTTTGCTACTTTAGATATACCAAAATTTTGTGTAATTCATGGTGCTACACCTTCTAACTATAATAAAAAGAAAGCTTGGAATATTTTCTATCGTTTCCTGGAAAAACTTGTTGCCCATATTTGCCCCACCCCCTTTGATTTAATGACGAAAAGTCACTTAAAAGTTTCATAAAATTAGCATGACGCAACATTTTGTAGTGGGCGAGGTTAATCAAATAATAAATTTTAATGACCTAGGGCCACTCCTTTTTTTCCAAAAAATGTATGGAGCCGAATCACAATGGGATTTTTTCTAGTGTAAATCTCTGCAAGTATTCATACCATGTGAGTGAAATTCGGAAAAATTATTGAGGATAATTGAAAAGTAGGATGTGGGACCTCCCATAGAAATCAGAACTGTAGCGGTAGTGAGGTTAAGAGGGCGTGGCACCTTCCATAAAAATTTGATTTTATTGATGCATATCTGTATAATTATTCATGTTAAACTACTGAAATTCTGTACATAGATATACACACATACAAATTTTCAGGTAAAATCAAGACTTTTTAACACTTTTTCAGGTTTTTTTTTCAACATTGTCGCTCATGTTATTTTAACATGAAGCTCATGTTGAATAATTTCACTTCGTGTTAAATTAACATGACTTCCTGTTAAATTAACATGGCTTCCTGTTAAATTAAGATGACTTCCTGTTAAAATAAAAACAAAACTTCGTGTTAAATCAACATAATTCCCTGTTCAATTAACATGATTTCCTGTTAAATTTACATGAGTTTCTTTAAAAACACCATGTCTTCCCATTAAAAAAAACACTATCTGCCTCATTATCTCATGTAAATTTAACAGGATCCTACTTGTTAGTTTTACATGATTCATGCTGAAATAAATTATTCTGTGTGTAGATACGAAATTTATCTCCAGGACAAAGGGGCGTGGGAACTGCCATAAAAGTCTGATTTTTAAAATTGAATATCTCAGAAAGTATTATTGAGTTATGCAGGAACTCAGAAAACAACAAAGTCAACAACAGCTTATTAACCAAAAGTAACATTAACGAGAAACAAAAAGAAATAAAGAAATATTAGCTCTATAGGGCTAAAAATTGATGGGGAGGCGCTGCGAAGCAAAACAGCCGCGGCACGCCAGTTTGGAATAATTGAAAATCACAATAAAAATTTTATGTACGTATGTATGTAAAATGACTGGAAAACGTTAAGTTTACTAAAAAATCAATGCCAACGCAATAAGAAATCTAATTATTCATCCCCTTGTGAATTTCTTGTTTTGACTTTTTTGTAATGTTGCCCAAATTTTATTTTTTTTTTGTACATTTTTTTTTTTAACTTTCTCATTGCACGCTCTGACTAACATTTTCTTGTTTTGATTTTAATTTTGTTATTTTTAATGCGTTTTCCAGCATTTTTTTTTTCATTTTTTTTTTTTGCTCATTCCATCGCATATTGATTCGTGCTTTGTTTTTATTATGAAAAACAAAAAAAAAAAAAAATCATTTCTTCTGCATATTTACTACCATTTCGACTGCTCACCATTTGACTGGCCAATACTTCACGCTTTGCTAATTAGCTTTGACTGTCTGAAAATTGCGTTCACTTCTTCTTGTTCTCGTTTTTTTTTTTTTTTTTTTTTGTTGCACTCTGCAGCGTAAATATGCTTTTCTTTGAATTCATGAGGGAAATTTTAATTACATTTGACGTGCGGCAGACAGTGAAGGAATTACTGACGACTGTTTGAATTTGGAGTATAGCTTCCTGACTTTTTGCAACTGTGCTATGGTTTTAGGGATGGTGGAAACGTGATTTTTGTAAGCAAATCTCGGTGGATTTTTAAAGAGAAAATGTGTCATTTAAGCGATAATGAACTTAATGCTAACCGCTAAAAGTGATTCAATATGAAATCTGATGCAAATTTTTGCGTCGACAAACGAATGATATAAAATTTCTATATCATTCGGATATGCTGAATCTACTCGTTTTCAAAATTGAACTAAAAAAAAAGTTGTGGTTTCATGGAGTGGGAAAAGGAAAAAATAATTTGTTTGGCTGACTTAGCTAGAAATAGCCTATAAATATCTAGAAGTATCCTATATACATAGTTGCTATCGAATTTTTTACGGGCTTCTTCTCTCAACGGCAGTTCTTTCAGTCAACACCTCATTAGAAGTAGGGCAGAAGGAGAGGATTCGAAATTAGGGAGGCTTCGACATTCCTAGATTTCTTTATTACCCTTACATCAATCGCGCAAAAGTTTTCGAAGAAATATTTACGAATTTACCTGGAACTCAGTAAGTGATTCCTTTATTAATTTCAAGAGAAAATATTTTTATTTTATTTTTGTTGCCGCTTTTTGAAGATATCGATGCAGATATGTTCCAAGAATATACTTAGTTGCTGTGCATTTAAGCTATTATGGGTTGGAAACGTAATTTTTTCTAAAAAAATGAATTAAAATACAAATTCTGACTCCAAAACCAACTAAATTCGAATTTATTTTTGCATTAGCATTATTAATGCAGAAGCACACCCTGTGCTCTGATACGAAGTACTCGTTTCGAACTTGAAAAAGTTTCATCACTAGCGTCTTTTTCTTGACATTCTTCCATTCTCTGCCATTCGTAAACAATTGAAAAATATATTGTATTGAAAAACTAGCAAATTCGCGAGCGTGTGTTCAAATAAAATTAAAAAAAAAGTGAAACTACAATTAAAGTGATGCTTGTGAAACAATATAAAGCAACCAAATGTATAAAAAAAAGTTCGACTTTTTGTACACTTCCTCATAACCTACACTAATTGCAACTGTGAGTTAAATGCATTAGTAAATGCGTCAGCATAAACGCATCTTCGAAATTTATGTCCGAAAATTGTAAATGCAGCATTTAAAACTCAGCATTAAATGAGTCATTTTTGGCACGCTAAGATTCTCCATGAGAAGTGTTTGAACATTTTTTCTCCTGGTATCATATTGTGTGCGAGATTAATTATACACATCTTAGCGTTATCCTCTGGCCAGACGAAATTTGATAAGTAGGGTTTAACATAAGTTGGCACTCCAGTAAAAAATACTACAAAAATATTTTTAGTAAAGTGTTTTTACAAGAACGGCTCGTCAATTTTATACCAAAAATAATGTAAGGTCTGCAAAATCTAAACTGGCTATGCTATCACCATTCTGAGAAATAAAATCAACAAAATGTTCCAAAAAAAAACTTTTTTTAGAGGCCCAGTATGACAACACTTATAGTGTTTTCTTTTCTCCACCAAAATGTTGCCATTTCGTTGAGGAACATTTTTATAATTTTAACTTCGCCCTGTGAAATTGCTGCACATTTAACATTTTTAGTGTCACCCTGCATGTCTTCAGAAGAAGAAAACACCGCCGCCATATGAACTGTCAAAATTGTGTATGCCTTTCCGTGCTGCTTTATTGTGGATGATATACATGTGTTAGAAAGTGACAGATAGTATACTGTTTTTGTTTGTTATTGCCATTTATCAGGGCAAACAACCGCACCGTCTACTACAACTAGGGCAAGAAATGTTGCCTTTTTGCAATTTTATAGGGGATGGTGGTTGAAAAAAGATAGTGATGCCCTCTATACAGGTAATACCCATTTTACAACAGAACATGGCTTTTAGCGGGCATGCGGCGAGGGCGACATTTTCGTGCAGAAAAGAAAGCGCTATTACTGTTCGCTTGGTCGAGACTATTCTTGCTTTATATTAGCCGTTTGTGTTTTGAGTGGTATAAGTCCAATTTTCGTTTTTTTTAGTTAGGCATGTAGGTATGTAGGGAAAAATTTGCTCTATATAACATGCTAGCTCCGATAGAAACCGAATAAATAGTAGAACTAACTGGTGAAATCGAGGGTACCCCCTTTTAGTTGAGAACACAAAACATTGAATATCTCAGTTCGAGAAAAGGTGGACTGATACCACTTGTGCTTTAATATATGTTTTGATCCCATGTTTGATTTATAAAAAATTATAATAATAAAACAAACTACACTCGAAAAAAGTTTCCTTATTTTGGCTTCAAAGACATTTCTTCCGTAAACTAAGTAAAATATACCTTAATTTAAAGATTTTTTTGCTCAATTTAAAAACTTTTTTCCTTAAATTGATAGGGCCGAGCAACACCTCTACGGTAACATTTAACTTAAAAAAACGGACAAAGTATAATATAGTTAAAGCAAAAAAAAACATCTGATTCAGCGTTTTTTCGCTTAGCAAAAAAGTTTTAAAAATTTTTTTTTTGGACATACACTTTTAAATTAAGGTGACATACAATAAACTTTTTTTCGATGCAACCTAATGTACATATCTGAGTGAAAAGGAGCTCTTCCTTTTTATACTATGCTTATAAACCACATTTTGATGAACAGAAAATAAAATTTTGATAGAAATTTTATGAAGTTGGATCTTTTTGTAAAACCTTTCGCCCCCTTCACCACAAAAAGCCATCTACGCCACTGGGCTGGTCCTTTTTAAAGTTATTCATGAAAATTAAGCCATCTCGTCTGACTAGACGACATAATCTATCGGAGGGTTTTGAAAACCTAAAAGTATAATAGGGGTAATCTCTCTAAATTGTTTTCTTAAAAACACAATAAATTAACACACTAGTGTCGAAATTTCAAATTTTTTTTGTTATTGCTGAAAAAAAATTTGAAAAAAATTTTGCTATTTTGACACTAGTGTGTTAATTTCTTTTTGTGTTTTTGTGAAAAAAACCCCCAATATTTTCTTATCACAATTTCTTTAAAAAATAAAACCTTATAATTTTAAAACAACACAGAATTTGCCACATTCCTATATGTACACTCAGCAAAACATATGTCTTACGAAACCCGTCGGCTCCAATGGTCACTGTCGCATAGTTATGTAGGAGCCACACAAACCACCACAGCGCATAGCATTCACACACTGAACACGCGGCGAAATCAAGATTCGGAAACAGCCCCACCAATAAAACTCACAGAAAGGGCGAAATTTACTCCGAAAATTGTATTCAAAAACACGCATGCGCCATTTTGTAGGACTTTATACAACAAAGGCTACTAAGGACATCCCATTGCTGCCACAACCACTGGCAAAATAACGAAATACATACATACGTATTTGTAAACCATGACAGAGGCACCGACTGTTAGGTACGAATTTGTTTTTGTATTTGCTATATGCTGCGCATGCAACAGAAGAGCAACGTTGATTGGAAAATGGACAAAGAAAAATTGTAGGTGTCCTTGTTTGATTTTACGGTAAATAACGCCTCCCAAAGACTTCCAGTGGGAGCAACACAATAGCATATAGAGGCGATGTACTTATTTGTATGTGTGTGGGTATGTGCCTTTCGCGGTATGAGTGCATTTGTATAGGGAATAAATGTATATCATTGAAGTGCATTTTCCAGCCACATATAGGTTCTGATTATATAAAAAAGGATATATGTGTCCTAGTAACTATATGTTTTTCTTATGTACCTAAGTGTATAGGCATCCTGGCTGTTTGGCTTCTGCTGTGGGCACCGGGGCGTATGTGTACTCTCGCATTAGTTACCTTTTTGAAAATCCATCAAAGTGCACGTCGTCATCGTCCGTTATGCTGCTGCACCACATCTCTTACTCTCTTCCGTTGGTGGCCAGGGACCGACGTAGTCTTTTTGGCACCTAATTTGGTGTGAGGGCTTAATAGAGATCAGCAAAAAGAGTGTTCGATAGAAAGAGGCTTCTGAGAAAGAGATGACGCCTAGGACGTACACGTCAGTTATACAGCCGAGGGTAGCCTACAGAGGTGCAGTGGAAGCTCGTAGTTCAAAGTGCTGCCTGCGGTAGGATCACAGAACTCTTAACTAATAGGTACCCTATGAAGGCTCTTGATGTGATATGCTATAAAAACGATCTTTCCATCGAGGAGACCTGCTGAGTAAAGGGCTTAGAATGTACTCGCTGTAAGGTATGCCCATCGTAAATGGCGACTGATATCCATCACATCATAAAACATCGATTTTCGAACTGTCAAATATCAAACTGTCAAGCATAATACTTTTTATGTTACGCTTCATACTGTCAAGCATTTTCCTTCAAACAATAAAAAATATTTCCAAATAATGTCTCAAGCAACAAACTTTCAAAAATCGAGTTTCAAATAGATTTCCAAACTGTCCTACATCAAACCAGTCAAACATAAAACTTCAATCATCGAATTTCAAATCGTCCTGCATCTAACATCAAACATGACAATTTACTTCTTATATCACACATTAAAAATTAAGTATTGAATTAAAAATTGTTAAAAATGTATCATTAAACTTCATATACGAAAATTCAATCATTCAATCAACGATCTTCAAAAAGTTAGCCATCAATCATCTTCCGACATCTAACATCAAACTATCAAACATCAATCAGTAATTGTCCAACATCAATCATCAAACTGTTCAACATCAATCATCAAACTGTTCAACATCAATCATCAAACTGTTCAACATCAATCATTAACTGTCCAACATCATTAACTGCCCAACTGCAAACTGTCAAAACTCCAAAATCAAGCTCTATACACCCATATTCAAACTGTCAAACATCGACCATCTTTCAAAATCTATCATCAAACTGTCATATATAAATCATGTACCTGTCAAACATAAGACTTTAGATATAGAAATTCAAACATTAGGAATCTAACCTAAAATTTGAAACTTCAAAACGCGATATACCAAACATTTAATATCAAACATCACACAACTATCAACAAACTCTCAAACGTAAAACTCTATACATGGAAATTCAAACTGTCAAACACCTACCTTCATTCATCGAATAAGAAAATGTCAAGCATCAATCATCAAACTGTCAAACATCAAACTTCAAAGATCTAGCCTCAAACTGGCAGGCAGCTAACATGCAAAAAATAAATTTTGGTAGTAATTTGTACTTAAAAAATTCACACTCATTACGGTCCCTGTCTGATGCAGAGCGAACGTTGCAACGCTTTTGTTTTTACAATTTTCCATCAGCTTTTTGTTATTTTTTTAATCGTATTTTTTTTTTTTTGCTTGTTTTTCTGTTACTTTGCTTTTGATATTTTTCTTTAATCATTTTAATTAATAAATAAGCGCTTGAAAAATTGCAAGAACAACAAAAACACAAACGCTTTTGCACTCAAGAGTGCCGTTGTGCACACAAATGCACACATTCACATCGACACAAATTCACTTGAATAAATGTCATTTTACCTGCGGCAATGGTGGCACCACAACCACCTTAACCTCAATACACCCGATCTCATCAACTCCATCACTATCTCCTACCCAAAAAAAGTTCACAATGCTTTTGCGCTTATTCCCTACCAGGGTGTTGGTGGTGCTTAGCGTATTATTTTGTGTGGCTCAGAGTTCAGAAATCAAATTAAATTGCTAAATATTATTAAAAAATTCCATATTAGAAGCATACACACACACACAGAGAAACACTGTAGTGCACATTTGCATGAATGCTTGAATGTACTCTAAAGTTCGTCAGTGCACATCAATAGTGAGCGTAGTGAAATCCGATTAGAATTTTAGCTTAGTAGCAATCCTTTTGCATCAAACGAAAATGTTGGTTTGTCTCTGCTTGACTGCTGCAATTCAGCGTTTTAATTGAAAAATTTCTATCGAATTATTTTGTGCTCACTCATCGCAGTGGAGAATTGCAATTAGCTGAAGCGTGAAAATTGGTAGGGATTTTTGTTTCTAAGTATTATCGAAAATTTAGCACTTTACCTAGTTAAATATAGAATTTTTGTTAGAAAAAATTCACGATTTCTCAATATAAGTAGACTAAATTATTTCAATCAATCAATCAATCAATCTTAAAAACTAAAAGGCTTATAGAAGGTGTTATGTTTACCTAGTTTCCTGATTTCTTCAGAACAGATATGACCTCATTCAAGTTTTCGTCCTGTAATGATATTTTCTGTCCTTTTTTATTCTTCAGATATCAAAGATTGAACATCTTTAATGAAGGAAACATTAACAATCAAACAAAGAACAGAAAACAACAAGCCTCAGATAACAAAGTTCAAACTGTCAAATATTGAGCATCAAACTGTCAAGCATTAGCCTTAAAAAATGTCGAAAAATGAGAATCAAGCTTTCAATCGTCGAACCATCAATCATCACAAATCAATTAGACAAAAATCGTACATCCAATTTTTAAATGTCCAAATTTCAGACAACAAAATGTTAAGCTGTCAAAAATTTAACATCAAACTGTCAAAAAACTCCCACGAAACTGTCAACAATCAAGTATTAAACAGCAAACTATAAAATATCCAGCTGTCAGACATTAGACTTTCAAAGTGTCAAACATCGAAAATCAAAATTTCATATACCTAACCTTCAATGAAGTTTTTAAAAATTTAACAGAAAATTGTCAAAGATCGCACATATGAATGTCAACAACAATATACAAACGACAAAAGATATAATGTCAAAAATCTAACATAAAGTTGTCAAACATCAAATTGTCAACTGTTAAATTGTCAACAATCAAATATTTAACATCACGATATCAAATGTCAAAACGTCAGGCATCAAACTGTCAAACATTGGACCTTGAAAGTGTCAAACAATAACATCAAACTCTGAAAATTCAAAATGTCAAACATCAGAAATAAAATTGACAACAAATAAAAATTTACCATTACCAAATCCAAACGTATCTAAAATTAAAGTGGCAAAAATCTTACGGTCAGCTGTCAAAAATTGAACATCAAAATGTCGAAAATCGCACATAAAACTGACAAAAATCAAATATTAGCCATCAAACTATCAAGCATCAGAATATCAAAGTGTCAAGCATTGAGCACCAAACCCAACGTATGTAAAATTAAAATGGCAAAAATCTTACGGTTAGCTATCAAAAACTGAACATCATACTGTCAAAAATCAAATATAAAACAGCAGCATAAAACTTTCAAATATCAAACTGTCAATCGTCAAATTTTCAAACGTCGAATTTCAAAGTGTCAAACATTGAGCATCGAACTTTCAAACACGTATTTAACTCTCATGCACCGAATTGTCAAACATCGAACTAGAGGTGGGCGTGTGCATGATTTTTGCTGAACGACACGACACGGATACGAAACACACTTTCGAAAGCAGGCACTAATACGCTCGGGGAATAAATCACTAAAACACGACACGTCACGATACGCACGACAAAAATAGAACTGTATAGTTTATTTAGCAAAGTGCATCAGACTGCTCCGTAGAAAATTTTCCAAATTGTTCCCTTCCTTACAAATCAACCCACTCTAATCTATTTCAGAATTTTTTTCAGCAATGCTCTATCTAAGAATTTGATTAAAAAACAAGCTATCTCAGCTAAATACGTATTGAATTTTCGTATAGATAGGCCGTTTATTTTTTTGGATTTCAGACTCACCAGCACAGCACAAAATCGCTTTTTCCGAAGCACATGCGCAGACGCGTGCGTGCTTCATGTCCTCAACCTATTACCTTAAAGACCCCAGTCCTTTCATGACAAGATCGCCAAATTTGTCTAGGACTACGCGAAAATACCTCAGCCTCGGCTTGCTCGTATCTCAAGATGTCTTGTAAAAGTTTAGTGTTTCAACAAACAGTTATGCTATTCAAATGAGCAGCTCTCCTGAAAACTAACCTAACCTAACCACATTTTGAAAATTTCAATATCGTTTCAAGCCTTTTAAGAATTTCACCTGGGCAACTTGCTAGGGTTAAAAAAAAACTTGAAATATACTTTTAGGAAAACACTAAAAATCAGCAGAATAAAAATAAACAAAAAAATTACTGTTTATATTTAACTGATTTCCATCAAAACAAATAAATTTTGCTGCATTCCAACCTTACATTATCCACCATAGAAGTTCACCCCAAGTAACTTGCAAGTCACTACCAAAATCCTTGTCGTCGTCAGCCTAGTCACCAGCATAGCATTGGTGACGTTCGTTGGATTGCGCTTTAAATAGCGTGACAACAAAAATTAACAACTGCCAACTAATGAGAAATTACACCCAGAAAATAATAAATTTAACAACTACAAATTTGTGCATACATATACATACCTATAAACAAACATACTAATATGAGGCAGTCAACATCAAGCGGATAGATAACAGGTGCACGCTTCTTCGTTTTAACGCATTCTGCCATCCTTCGACGGAACCAGCTGGTACCGTTAACAGGACAAACCAAAAATAACTACATACAAAAAAACAGTTGCTAACGCCTTCAAAATGTCTTGTTGGTTGCTTTGACTTAGCGACACGACAAAATGATGATAAATGCAATTCATAGAATGTGCTGCAACAACAATAAATCCATAAAGAAAAGCTAAAAAATGATTTGAATAAATAAATAAAATAAATGAGCAGAGAAATTAAAGCCGTTGAAATTTCTTCATTTAGTCGAGGAGTATTTTTGAAGTTAACTTCTTAGGCCGCGATATGAAGTTTTGATTGTGAGTAGAATTTGAGAAAATGGATGACGATGAAACGGAAGTTATGGCACGGAAATAGAAATTGTAGCAGACTTTCAGGCGTAGGCGTTTTCCTTATATCTCGGGTACCGCTCAAGCGATTTGGATAAAATTTGGCATTACAGATAGTATGATTCATTCTAAGATTATATGCGTGGGTGTTGCCACTTGGGACAGTTCACAGGGTTGCCACTTCTCTCAAATTTTTTTAAATATAAGCAAGATATGCCAATATTGCTATCAAATTATAGATATTTGCGACCGTATTCCAAATATGTAAATCTCAAGCAGGGTTGCCACCTAGGGATGCCACCTAACTGCATTTTATTTATTTTTATTAATATCTCCGGCACCGCTTGACCGATGTGGATAAAGTTTGGCATTCTCAGATTATATGCGTGGGTGTTGCCACTTGGGGCGGTTCAAAGGGTTGCCACCTATCTATTTTTTTTTAATATTGAGCAAGATATGCCTATATGGGTATCAAGCGAAAGGTATTTCCGACACCTAGTCTTCCTATCTTTCTTCGAACAACCCTTCTTACTATCTCCCTCCCTTTTGCTCTTCATTGCCCTCTTTCCTTCTACCACGCCCCTCTTCCTCTATATACCATTCGTATTGGCCCCTGTTAATTTAGGCCTAATTCTACCCATGTACCAAATTTTAAGGAAAAAGCACCAAATATAAGATATTTTCGAATGGATCGTTTCCCTGGTCCACTTCCCGGAAGTAAGATATACGAATACATTCTATTCATATTTCGTTATTTCTTAACTTAATAAGTTAGCTTCTTTCACGTGTACTGGCTACACGCGGTTTTTTTTTTTTGTAAGGATGACGATTTTTATACCGAGTTGTAAGTAAAATAAAATTAAGTTAATTAATAAATTTAAAAAAAAAATAAAATTAAAAATATTAAAAAAATTAAGTAAAATAAAAAAAATATAATAAAATAAATAAGATACGATAAAACTAAATAAAAAGAAAAAAAATTAAATAAATACAAAAATAAAAAATTTGTAAGAAAATAAAAAAAAAAAATTAAAAAAAATGGAATAAAAAAAATAAAAATAAAAATAAAAATAAAAATACTTAATAAAATAAAAAATATTACCTAATAAATTAAAATATACAACATAAAATAAAACGAAAATAAAAATTAAAAAAAATTAAAATAAAATGAAACGAATTAAAAGAATAAATTAATTTAAAAAAAAATTAAATAAAAAATAAAAATTAAATTAAATGGAATAAAGTTAATTAAAATAAAGTAGAATAAAATAAAATAATATTCAACAAATTAAGAGTAAAAAAAAAATAAAAAATAAATAAAATAAATGGAATAAAATAAAATAAAAAATAATAAAATAAAACAAAATAAATAAAAATCTTTTAATTGGAATTGAATAAAAAAAAAATAAAAAAATAAAAATATTAAATAAGATAAAATATAATAAAACAAAATAAATAAATTAAAAACATGAGATAAGATAACAAAAAAACTAGAAAAATAAATTAAACTATTTTAATTGAAATTAAATAAAATTAAAAAAAAAAACACATTAAATAAAGTTAAGTAAAGTATATAAATCCGATGTCAGCCGACTTCAGGCTCCCTTTACCATTGCTCCTGCATTTCCACGTAAAGTGGGCATGTTGATTGTTTTTTCCGCAAATCGGCACGTGATTGTCTTAAGACATGAATCCGAGTGCCAGCGAGTTAAGTGAGAATTTTCCGCTTTATATCACTGTTACTTAGTTAACTCATGCCACACTCAACTCCTTCGTCTCTCTCTGCTACAACTCAATCAAATACCGTTAACTTACCGTTTTAGGGTACTGAAGGGAATTAAACTAAGCGCAGAATATTCCAAAACAGAAGAAAAAAATTGCGCGTCATGGCTTGCATGTTGTCACGTTATAATATTCGCATTGATCCGATTTAAGTCATGCAGCGGCGCTCCGTCGGTTGGTTGTCTTTTGTTCTACCCAAAAATACCCCCTGCCCCCCATTAAAAGCAAGTGCGTTCTTATTTCCGTGCCTGTTCTACCACTTATTGCTTCGCGTTTCCTGCGAGTCAAACAGGCGCCCTATTGTCAAACGTTTTTCTTTTGCTTTCAACCCGCTTCTCATAAATCTTCAACCCTTTTTTGAGGGGGGTCGCTTGGTAAACGCGAGGTCGTTTACTTAGTCGATTTATAGGGTTAGGGTTAAGTTCAGTTGCGCGTTGTTGCTTTGTTTGGCTGTTGAGGCAGGAGCGTATTGCATGTCTAATATGAATTTTGAGCTATTACAGCTCTTATTGTTGTTGTGTTCCGGTTTTTTTTTTTTGCAATTTTTTTTTGAATTTTTTTTTTTTTTTTTGTTTTTTTTTTTTTGTATTGTTTCGCTAGTTTAGTTTGTTGCGGAAACGATATGTCGTTGTGCTGTCGTTTGGCCTTATAATCGATTAATTCGATTTAGATTGAAATTATGGTCTTAGAAACACTTTTTACAACAACATGCATCACGTTTAACCGTTGTTTATTGAATTTTTATTGCTCGAATTTGTTTTGGATCTATTTTAATTCGATATATGGATTGACTGTGAAAATGCTTTGGAAAATGTACTCTTGTGTGATTTATTTTTAACAAAGAAAGAAGAAGAACCCAATATTTCAGATAGATAGTAGTTATAAGCCATGGTTCTGGTATTCATAATAAAAAATTTTAGTAAAAGCTATCTATTTTTATACCCAGCGTACTAGTTATAGTACAAGGGTATATTAATTTTGTTCACATAACGGTAGTATGTAACGGCACAAAATAATCGAGATAGATATAGAGTTCCATATATGAAAGTTCTTAGGTTGAAAAGAGGAGTTCATTAAGCCATGTCCGTACTCTGTCCGTCCGTCCGTCCGTGTGTGTACACGATAACTTGAGTAAAAATTGCATGAAATTTTGTATACCGGTTAATTTATGGCCAAGGTAGGTTGCTATTGAAAATTGGCGAAATCGGATGGTAACCACGCCCCCATTTTCGATATCGAAAATTTCCAAAATCATACAAATTGACATATCTCGGCAGCTGAAATGGCTAAAATGATATAATTTTATAAATGAATCCCCCTGGTCATTCTCTTATGATTTTTTCATAAATTTTTTATAGTGGGCGTGGCACCGCCCACTTTAAAGGGAGGCATTTTTGAAAATTTTACTGTTCGTTTGGTTGGTACAAAGCATACTAGTATGGTTGGGAGTATACCTGATGAAATTGGATAAAATCGCCCTCCAACTACGCCCCCTTCGATATCGAAAATTTCTAAAATCACCTAAATTGACATAATTCGGTAACAGAAATGGGTAAAATGATACAATTTTATAGGTGAATCCCCCTGGTCATTATATAATTATTTTTTGACAAATTTTCTAAATTGGGCGTGGCCCCGCCCACTTTTAAGGGAGGCATTTTTGAAAATTCGACTGGTCGTAAGTTTTAAACTGATTGGGGTAGAACGATGAAAGTTGGTACAAAGCATACTAGTATCCTCGGGAGTATACCTGATGAAACTGGAAAAAAATCGCTCTCCAACCACGCCCACTGTCGATATTGAAAATTTCGAAAATCACAAAAATTGACATCATTTGGTAACGGAAATGGCTAAAATGATATAGTTTGGTAGGATGAACCCCCTAGTATTTCTATTATGATTTTTTGATACATTTTTTAAAGTAGGCGTGGCATCGTCCACTTTTCAGGGAGTCATATTTGAAAATTTCACGTGTCATAACTTTTAAACTGATTACGGTAGAACGATAGAACGATGAAATTGGTACAAGGTATACTAGCATAATAGGGAGCATACCTGATGTAATTGGACGAAATCTCTTCCCGACCACGCCCACTTTCGATATTGAAAATTTCGAAAATCAGATAAATTGACATAATTCGATAAGGTAAATAGCTAAGATAGTAAAAACTTTAGGTAAATCCTCCTAGGGCCTATATCATTGTTATCCCGTTCTGAAAATTGCCGCTGGGTATTTAATGTTCGGTTCACCCGAACCTACACTTCCTTACTTGTTATTTTTGTATTAAAAACAAAGATGGCCCCTTTTACTCACTTGAGCAAATGCTCGACTTTTTGGTTTGTACTAAGGGATTTTCTTAATAAAAGTTTTTTTTAAGTATTTCTTAAAGGGGGTCAATTTTGATGCTACTTTTCCCTGGATGAGAACCCGGTGTTTTGGTATGATAGGGGGATCACACTACTGATACACCACACAGAGGCTCTGATCGATACATATTTTGGAAAAAAATAGAAGGAGTGGTCCTAAGTCATTGAAACTCTACACACATGTGATATTTAAGCCATTTAAATAAATATTCTAAAAATAATTGAAATTTAATGCAAATTTTAATTTCAGCTAAAACAAGCATGATATCTTCACGAACCTTTCCGAGTAAGTTATCCCCACAAAAGGTATTGATTGTAACAAAAAAAGTTGAAATTGGCCGTTCTCTGGGGATACCTTCCTTTAAAATAATAGAACAGGGTTGCCACATCTCTAATATGTTGTTTAAATATTGAGTAAGCAATACCAATATGGGTTACAAATGAAAGTTATTTCCCGCGAAATACAAACTAAAATACTATCAAGTACAGTTGCAATCTAGGGTTGCCACCACATCGCAGTATATTTCTACATATATCCGGTACTATCTCGAGAACCGTTTGGCGGATTTCGATGAAATTTGGCACAGATTTCTATGACTATCCACTTGGGTGTTGCCACTTTGGGGCGGCTTACAGGGTTGCCACCTATTTCAAACAAATTTTTATTATGGAGCAAGGTATTTTCGACGAAATACCAAATAAAATATGTAGTTTCAAGTAGGGTTGCCGCCCATAGTTACGATTGTACCGTATTGCATTTGTATATTTTGGGGTCGTTTTGGAATCATATTTGAATTCTCTTAGGATTATTTTGGGATCACTTGAGGGTAAGTTTGGGGCTATTTTAGGATAATTTTGGGTTCAATTTTTGATCCTTTTGGGATAATTTTGGGATTATTTTCGGATCGATCTGGGATCATTTAAGAGTCTTTTGGGGTCATTTTAGGATAACTTTAAGATAATTTTGGTATCATTTTTGGTTGATTTTGGGTCGATTTTGTGATCATTTTAGGGTCATTTTGGGATCGTTTTGGACGGCTTGCCCGATTTCGATGAAATTTGACATAGAGATAGTACGCTTGATTCTAAGACTGTCCACTCGGGTGTTGCCACCAGCTCAAGCTCATATTTTGTCGAAGCCTGAGACCCACTTCTAATCAATATTGGGTATAAATTCTTTTTACGCAAAAAAAAAAAAAAAAACAAATTTCTCAACATTTCCATATTTGTTCAAATTTTATATTTTATTGATACACATGAATGGTCATTGGAAGCAGTCAAAATCAGTGCCGTTACAAACCTACCCAATTCCACACAGCAAAGCTTGGTTACCCACAATGGCCATATAATAAATTTTTTTTAGTGGGCGCCAAGAATGAATGTGGTGCCAAAAACAACAAATAAAAGCAAACAAAAGTTTCGAGAAAAAGTTCTCGTACGAAGTATTCAATTGAATTCATAAAATCAATCAGTGTGCAAACATTTATTTTCATATTCACAAATTTGGTCATACTTACCAGCTAGAGCCACGTCCATCACCCCATTGTAAAGATGAGAACCCCTCCCTTCTTTTTCATTTATTCAAATAAACACATATTACATGCATACATTTATGAATAGCAAACGTAAGTATGTATTTGTGTGTGCAGTTGTGTGTATGCGTTTGGGTTACCCACATCCCGTTGGGTCAGCTCGTTCATCATATGTATGAGATTTCCTGACAACCCTCTCATTTGTAATACTATTTGTTTTTTTTTTTTTTTTTTCTCTAAAAAACATTTGAATGCCAACACTGACGCCTGCTTTCATATTCACAAATTTACTGCATATTTTATCACCATTACCACACCATAAGCCCACAGGCATTTTTGGCCCAAAATTCCATATATCCATGCTTAAGCCACTTCCTTACCACATGCTCACACACACACACACACACACACACCCATACACATGTAAGCATATGACAATCATTCAGGCGACCAACAGTCATTCAATTTGCATTGTGTCTTTTAAGGAATGCCATTCCTGCTGCCAACCCACAATTTTTCCGCCCTTCCTTGCAAACAACTTCCCCAACCGCTTCTTCTTCCGCCTTTTTTTTTTTTTATTTGCTGCTGATTTCAATTTGTTTTCTAAGGGCAGCTTTTTGGTTAACCCTTTTTTTCTTGGTCGTAGCGCCCAAAACAAAAACAAATTTATTGGCAAGTTAGAAAAAATGTTGAGGCACAACAACAACATGGGTATATATGATATGGGTGAACAAAAAATGAAAAATTGTTTAAATAAATGGAAGAAATTTATGAATATGTTGATTCGTTGTGATGTGGCGTGTCATTTTCGGTTATTGATATTTACGAGTGGCCGAATTTGATTTGGTGGATTTTGAGTTTTTTTTGTCTTTTTACTTGGCTTATGAAATTGTTTCTTTTTCATAAATAGCGAAAGACAAAAAGTCGTATTTTGATGTTATATATATAACCCTTCGTAAAAGGCAACTGGTTTCCGAGAACCCAAACCATAGAACCAGCAGAAACTACACTCGGGAAAAAGCATTTCTTTGAAAAAACCAACCAGTTTATTATTTTCGATTTACTTAATAGAATCTAGGTGAAGGAGCATTGATACTATCCCTGTGCCAGAATGTCATCCAAAACGGTCAATAAGCTCCCGAGATAGTGGTCGCTTGAAAATGTCATCGTT
>CAXKVI010000005.1:98198896-98203896 GCA_964058755.1 Campiglossa producta
AAAACTAAATAAAAATAAAATAAAATGAAATAAAATAAAATAAAATAAAATAAAATAAAATAAAATAAAATTAAATTAAATTAAATTAAATTAAATAAAATGAAATAAAATAATATATGATTAGACAAGATCAAATAAAATTATTTTAAATAAAATAAAACTAAATAAAAATAAAATAAAATAAAATGAAATAAAATAAAATAAAATAAAATAAAATTAAATAAAATAATATATGATTAGACAAGATAAAATAAAATTATTTTAAATAAATTGAAATAAATTAAAATTAAAAAAATTACATAAAATAGAATAACAAAATAAAACAAAAATAAAATTAAGTACAATAGAAATAAAAATAACAAAAATTAAATAAAATAAAATACAAATTTTTCTACCCACCTTTATGAATATCTTCATGAGGATACGCATCTTTTTCGGAAAGCAGAATCCCTTATTAATTTAAACACTTGTCATTTTGGAGCTAAGGAACAAAACGAGTACTTAGATATTGTATAAAAATCACGAATGTTTTCTTTAGCACACATTTTTATGTAACTTTCTTTAAATCCATTTTCCTCAACAGACTTTAACGCTATTGATTTTTGGGCAGCAAACACCAACGACAACAAAGACAACTACATATGTATGGCTGTGAAGTGCCAATGACTTTTGCTCGATTAAAGTTTTGTTTGAAAGTTAGCAAAGAAAAAGAAAATTGCTTAAAAATTAAAAATTACTTACTTGCGACAAAACCCAGATTCGCCATGCTGCAGCTCTAACTAGGCGCGTTGTGGCAAAACTTAACTTCTTACACTTTCTTCAAAACTCTGCCGCCGCCGTCGCCACCTACAACCCTACTGGCTGTTAGCCACTTTCGCTGCACCCCGCGCAAGCGTACAAAACTAAGTAAAATTATTCAAAACTTTGCCGACTTAACCACCACGCACACCTAATGAACTCAAACCTTGGCGCTTGGCTGTCATGCTGAAATTTTGTGAAATTTTGCTAGCCTAAAACCCCGCTCGTTTGTGTTGTTCATTCATACTCATTTAGCACGCTTATTACACACTCATTCAAGTTTTTAACTTTGGCCGCCTTCTAACGTTTTAGCGCCATATTTTCGCTTTTAAGTACTGAAATTTCGCCAAAACAAAGCATTGAAATTAAAAAAAACAAAAACAAAAAAAGTAAAGTATTTAGATATTTTCGTATGTATGTATGTGTGTATTATTGGTGTTGCGGTGGCTTTGTATGTATGTAGTTGTTAAAGTCTGACAGCCGCTCAGGGGCCCGTTGGCGTGGGCGTATACGTAACCCTTTCTTGTAAGGCAGCCATTTTCGGTTTGTTGTTGTTGGCTAATACTCAGCCGTGCGTTGTGTTCTCAAACTTTGCCGCCGCTGTTGACGTTTGCAGCGCAGTCAAGCGGCTTTGACGTCATTCATGGCAAACTTATGAAAATTCAGTGAAAATTTAATACAACTTTTTCAGAACTTTTTGTTTGGGTTATTTTTTTGTTCTCGATTTTATTTTGTCTTCATATTGATGCCATTTTTGGGAAAATTCGGTGAACAAATAAATGTTTAGAACTAAATATGGACGAAAAGATAACTAGAATTTCATGTAGAATATAAGAAATGTGCAGGATTTGCCCGAAACCAATTAAAATACACAAAATAAAATAAAAGAACAAATATTTGCGACTCGATATATTTATCGATAACAGAGTTAACGGTCAAAGTTTATGTGGAATTTTCGCACAAAATTGGCATCAAACGAAAGAGGAAGACCACAGTTTTCTTTTGAATTTTGGTTCCTTTCGATATATTTATCGATAACAGTGTTATCGGTCAAAATATGAAGGCGCATAGACTTAGGAATTTTAGCACAAAATTGGTATCAAAGAAAAGTGGAAGACCACAGCTTTCATTTGGACTTTGGTTCATTTCGATATACATATTTATCGATAACAGAGTTATCGGTCGAAATAAAGTGGCACTTAAACTTTGGTACATTCGCACAAAATCGGTGTCAAACTAAAAGACCACAGCTTTCATTTGGACTTTCATTCATTTCGATAAACTTATCGATAACAGAGTTATCGGTCAAAATTACGTGGCGCATAAACTTGGGAGTTTTCGCACAAAATTGGTATCAAACGAAAGAGAAAGACCACAGTTTTCATTTGAAATTTGGTTCACTTCGATATTTTTATCGATAACAGAGTTATCGGTCAAAATAAGGTGGCGCTTTTTTGGAATTTTCGCACAAAATTGGTATCAAAAGAGAGGGAAGACCACAGCTTTCATTTGGACTTAAGTGCATTTCGATATATTTATCGATAACAGAGTTATCGGTCAAAATAAGGTGGCGCTTTTTTGGAATTTTCGCACAAAATTGGTATCATGCGAAAGAGGAAGACCACAGTTTTCATTTGAAATTTCATTCATTTCGATAAACTTATCGATAACATAGTTATCGCTCAAAATATGAAGGCGCATAAACTTGGGAATTTTCGCACAAAATTGGTATCAAACGAAAGTGGAAGACCACAGTTTTCATTTGGACTTTAAGTTATTTCGATATATTTTATCGATATCAGAGTTCTTTTGGACTTTGGCTCACTTCGATATATTTATCGATAACAGAGTTATTGGTCAAAATAAGGTGACGCATTTACTTTGTTATATTCGAACAAAATTGATATCAAACGAAAGGGGAAGACCACATCCGTCTTTTGGGCCTTCATTACGGGTGTAATAGTGAATTTTGGTAATGAATTTACCAAAAACTCTATATTGCGCAGAACGAAGTCTGCGGGATAATAATAAATAATAATTTCGTTTCACCTTTATGAAACAACTAAGGTATCTTTCGCTTCCCTGCTGCTCCACAATGATGCTTAACATAAAAAAAAACTTTAACATGAAAAATGTTGATTGAATGCATCCTAGTCACCAGAGAAATGCCTTGACATGTGTCGAAGTAACAGAAAATTGAAGAAAAAAACATAAATTCAGAAAAATCCCGCAGGTCATCAGTTGGAATTTAAAATGTTGTGGAATTGTCAGAAAAATATGTCAGCATGACAGTAAATGTGAATGTAATACCAACCGTTCAAACGCGCTGCATGACTGAAAGGTGCCATTTTTTCTTAGCGCCAAATTTGAAAATAAGTGAAATAAGGTATTTAAAATAAATTACACCATTGTGACCACAAGCGTCATAAGCAGCACAACAAAAACACATTCCCACACATCTACACACATACATACAAACCCATCAACATTCCTTGAATCGGAGATTATTTGATCCAACGACGCAGCAATCGGCAGGAGGCTTTCATTATTGTCAATGTTGGTGAATAATAAAAATGACAACAAGCATCATACAAATGTAAATTTTCAATTTAAATGCAAATATCAATTTGTCAATTTGACTCGGCGGTGTACTTGTACCCCCATCTGCCCATCAACGCCCTGCTGCACGCCCCCTCGCCCCTTGGCGTTTCACAAAGGTACACTGTTTTATGTTTGTTGTTATGAGTGTTGTTTTTGTAAATTTCTGGTTTATTGTTGTTGCATTTACCGTCCATCGGTGGCTTATTGACAGCTCAGCGGTCGCATATTTTCTTTTTTAAGTGTTGAACCTGAAGTTCTTGATTTCTTGTGACAAATTCAAATCATTTTGGTTGACTGTAATATTTTATTTAAGAAATTTAGAATATTGTCTGGGGTAACAGAATCTGAGTGAGCGTGTTATTGCTGCAGGGCTATTATTATTTATTTCGTATCTTCTCCTATATTTTTCTTGACGTTACTGCCAGTTCCATCCTTTCTTTCGTTTTGTTTCTAGACCGATAAATCAGATAAATTAAACTGTTTTCTCGCGGGAGGAGGAAATGCTTTATGCACTAACCGGGTTTAAGCCCTCGTGACTAGATGCTCTAGCAGCGGGACTCTCCGTGAGTGTGGGACTCCCTTTTTATCTTGAGGTATACCTAAACACACTAAAACCTAACCTCCCACTGCCCGCGCATTCTTCCTTACCTGGGACCGCGCTTAGCATTACTTCAGGTAAGGAAGCGCGTTACGTGTGCCCTGTGGCTACTTCACGCTAACTGGCTAGACAACCCTCTTCCCGCTTTTCAAGGAGGACGTTCCGCGCGTATTGCCTGACTATATCCCATCTGACATTTTCGGAGGTCATTTTTCGAATGACACTGCCCGGGGAAAGCTCGCCAATTGTCTCTTCCACCCGCCTTCTTTCTTGAGCGAATTGCTCGCACTCGAAAAAGGTGTGACGTACGTCGTCTATGGCTCCACAGTGCAGTTCGGGGTTTGAACCTTGCCCATTCTGTGGAGGTACTCACGGAAATAACCGTGTCCCGTTAAAAATTGGGTCAGGTAGAAATCGATTTCTCCATGCGGCCGATTCAGCCATGGTTCCAGTTCGGGGATGAATACCTAGGTCCAACTTCCAGCAGCACTGCCGATCCATTGCAGTTGCCACCGACGGATCGATTCACCTCGCGCCTGCGTTGCAGCAACGTCTATACGTACCTCTTTCTTTCCTCAGCGAGGAGATAGATCGGTATGGTCCCCGCAATGACCAGAACAGCATCTGCGGAGACCGTGCGGCATGCTGAGGCGATTCTCAGAGCTCCTCTGCATTGAACCATGGTGATAGCGGCCTGGTACTTCCGAAATTTCATTGCATCCGCCCAGACTTCTGCACCGTACAACAGTATAGAATCTGAAACTTTCTTATGCATGGCTTAGGTCCACCTGTGTTTGCCATTAGCCGACTCAGACTTGCAATGGTTTTCACAGCCTTCTCACAGGAGTTTCTTAGATGCTCCGAGAAGGTCAGCTTGTTGTCCAATTTCACCCCTAGATATTTGGTAGAGCGACGCGTTTCTATCTGTTGATGTCATGTTAATGAGTGTCGGAATCCCTTTTTTCGTTAGGATCACGATCTCTGTCTTGGCTGTAGCCAGGTG
>CAXKVI010000005.1:98206396-98213896 GCA_964058755.1 Campiglossa producta
TTTCGCTAAATTAATTTAGTTTTATTTTATTTTACTTTATATAATTTTATCTTAGTTTATTTTATTTTTTTTTTATTTTATTTCATTTTTTTTTTATTTACATTATTTTATTTTATTTTCTTTTATTCTTTTTCTATTATTCTATTTTATTTTTATTTATTTTTTTTAATTTTATTATATTTAATTTCATTTTATTTTATTTTTTAACCTTATTTTATTTACTTTTTTATTTAATTTTATTTTATTTTTTTTTTTTGTTTAATTTTATTGTATTTTATTGTACTTATTTATTTTTTTATTTTTTATTTAATTTAATTTAATTTTTTTTATTTTTATTTTTTTTATTTAATTTTTTTTTAATTTTCGTTTAATTAATTTAATTTTATTTTATTTTACTTTATATTATTTTATCTTAGTTTACTTTATTTTTTTTAAATTTTTTTTTATTTATTTCATTTTTTTTTTATTTACATATTTTTCTTTTATTCTTTTTTTATTAATAATTATTTATATTATTTTTATTAATAATTATTAATAATTATTTATAATATTTATGAATAATTATTCTATTTTCTTTTTCTTTTTTTTTTTAGTTTAATCAATTTTATTTTTTCGAAAAGTTGAGATTTTGTCATGGAATAACCATTTAGATTTGTTTACATACCATGAA
This sequence comes from Campiglossa producta, assembly GCA_964058755.1. NCBI lineage: Eukaryota > Metazoa > Arthropoda > Insecta > Diptera > Tephritidae > Campiglossa > Campiglossa producta. The sequence goes on from CAXKVI010000005.1 coordinate 98,207,067, forward strand.
AAGGAGCGATTGTTGTTGTTGTGCAAAACATTTCCTATGCAAATTATACTCACAGCAACATAGGCCACATTCAATACTGATAGCACAAATACGCCATTAACTCACATCTGCACTCAGCCCATTTGTAAAAAAAAAAGCTTCTTCGTTTTGGTGCTAAAAGTCAGTTTGTCAGGTTTAGCTTGAAGCACTGACAGGTTCACGCCTTTTTTCGTTCTTCACACCTAAAGTAATAAAAATGCAATTATGCGCCAGCCGCTGCCTGAACATGTTGTATTTGTTGTTGTTGCGCGCTCATTTCCATTTTCCACCATTTCCACTAGCAACTGTCCGCTCTCAGGATATTGAGCTATATAAAAAAAAAAAGGGTTGCGGTTGTGCGTCTAGCCACAGTAGCCACCAAGCTCAAGCGGTAGCAACTCTTTTCACAGGAAAAAATAAACTCATGAAACCAATAAAAAATTTATGCAAAAATTAAATAAAATACGAAATTTTTACTTACTGTAGCAAATTAACTCCTTTTAATGGGTAACTTTTACAAGCACCTGCTCGAGGTTGTGGGTTTTTCATCCTTTGATTAGGGTTGTAAGTGTGTGCGTTTATGTGCTCTCAAATGCAGTTACTGCTATTTTTTCGCTGGTTGCTTAGCTCACGTTTTATTGAGTTTCTTATGTTGCATAACAAGATTTTTTTTTTGGTGGTAAAAGCGTTTGATATTTTTTCTACCATTTTTTTTCTTCCTTCATTAGGCCTTCTATTTTAGAAAATAAAAATATTCCTTTGTGGCTCATACTTTTTTACGATTATGGGCGTGACCACAGTTTTTATAACAGTACTCCAAGTAAGTAGGCAGTTTGGGTAACATTTTGTTTTTATGACTCTTTTTCGAGTCTTCAAAGTACTGTTGAACAGTAATTCGCTGAGAGTATTTGAGGCTGTGTAGGTGTACGCTTAAAATTAGGCGTATATAGAGATCATTAAAGCATATTTGTAATGTCCTTTGAAAGAAGTTATTTCAAGTGCGGATATCCATAAGGCTCCGACTTCAACAAGCCATATTTCAACTACGCAGAGCCGTTAATCTAGCTCTCTTTAATCTTGGAAATCCGTACCTCAACCGCCTAACTTCGTCTGCAATTTATATACAGAAAATACAAAGAGTCCGATGAGAAACTTCTTTCCTCATAACGATTATTCCGAATTTCATTTGGGACCATGAATGTTAGGTCGTTTCAGTTGACCTGCCACTCTAAGTAGAAGGCATATTGCCATGCCAACAACCTCTCCCGTTGAATCCTGCCGCTAATGTGTACGTCAAACAGGCGTTCCAACATTTTTAAAAGAAACGAGAAGAGAAACAGCGAAACGAAACAGCTTACATGGACCATACCTATTCCAAAAATTGGGTATATAACACAACCTCTAGCACTTGGCATAGATGGGAGCCGGTCAGCTAAAGGAAATCTCCAGAGATCACGTATCATTGTACACGTATTATGCATTAAGGTCCAAGTGACTTGAATTACTTCACGGATTTAACGACCCAGTCGGAACAGCGAAACCGGCAGCTGTAGTCGGGGCGTCAGGAAAAGGAGCGTCCTCGCCTTTTTGCACAGAAATGATTTTTAAATAATCGAAGGAGGGCAGAATTTTGACCGATTGTACCCCCTTCGCCCCCAGGGTTTCGAAGAATCTTTTTCTAATCTCTGATTTGCCAACAAAGCTCCCAGTCAGATGGTAGTTTACTCCTCCTGGAGAGAAAGGATGATCTTGATACTCCGGTCTATGGCAATGGAATGAAAGTTGCATTAACCGACCATGTCGGAGTGAAAATAAGAATTCCTCAACTTCCGAAACATAGCCGACGATCTTTCTGCTATGCTAATGAAACACTGTAGGCCTAATAATATCGGGCGTGTTTCCAATACTGGATAAATCTGCTACATGAGCCATGTTGTTTTTGTTGTTAATAAGGCTGCCTAGAGTGTGTGACCATTCCGAAGATCTTCATCAAGCTCTTCCAACCGGAGTCCAAGGAAACGTGCAGTTTCAAAATGGGTTGGACTAGAGACACAGAGAGGTTAGAACAGTAGATTCAATTGAACAGTTAAATAGATGTAAAGTGCCATGGGGGACATACCACATGCAGGAAATGTGTCAGATATAGTATTATTTAGTCTGGATTAGTAAGTGTTTAACCAGACTGAAACTGGGCCATAGTGACTCTAGTCTCCCTTGGTAAGGTGGGTTCTTCTTCAGCAATATCGGGTGGAAGATTGTTTAAAATGGGGTTCACAGGCCGAGATCTGACAAAGGTATTAACCAACTCAGTGTGGATGTCGGTGAAAGCACGCTTATGATTCCGCAGGCACGGTAATATGATTCCGGATCTCGTCATAATGCTTACGGAGATGTTTCCTTATGTTTCTTGGGGGCGGGTCTGTGTCCAAAAGATCACCTGGATTTGGATGCCCTGGCTTGTGGCAGTTCAGAAGGAATTACCGCTCAGCATTTCCGCGTGCTCTCTTATTTTGAGCAGTTTTGCCTCTTGATAGATGTGAGACTCAGGAGAAATGGGGAGATATCCCGTAGCAGTTCTGATAGCAGTATTTTTGTAGACTTGTTACTTCGTCCAGTTGATGTTATAACATATTTGCACGGGTGCTGCATAGTCGAAGACCGGTCGGCCAACGGAATGCATATTGGAACGATTTTTCGTCATCCCTTGTCAATTTTGTAACAAACCGGTTTCGGCGATCCGCCATCTTCAGTGTTTGATTATATTTAGTCAGCAACGTGTCTTTATCTTTTCCCTAAGTACTGCCGGCAAGTGACTTGAAGATCTTGTTGCGAGCTCGTACTTTTGAGATAATTGCAGACACATGACCAGGAAATGAGAATGTATTATCCAACGTCACCCCCAATGACTTTGGGTGGCTGACAGTTGGTAGCTTAGTAGCTACATGAGCCATCAATAGATTGTACTGGTGCAGTTTAGGTCCAGTAACTTTTCCAACATTAGCTTAAATAAGGGCAGCAAGAATGCTTGTCTGAATCCGATTTCGGTTTCAAAGGACTCTCAGATATTGCAGCATAATATAATTAAGGACCCTTAAAGCTAAAATTATTTCCGAAACACCCACCCACATCCATCAAGCAATTATCAACATTTATATAAATACTTTATCTTAATTACAGCTTGTAACCATATCTCTATAGCGGTCAAATTCGACATGAAAAGCACGAAGGACTAGGCAATCATGTAGTTTACGACGCTGCCCAACACTGTCAACAGGTTAAATGGCCAACAGCAAGCAAGCGAGTGAGGCAAATGGCACGGTCACCACCAAACAATCAACTGTCAAACGATAACATTTCAAACGTCACGCAGTGACCATTTCTAGAAATAACAGGAAGAAATAATAAAAAAAGAGCAATGTTAAATTAAAACAAACACAAGTAAAACAACAACAACAACAACAACAACAACAACAACAAAAAGTATAAAATAAAAATGTGGGAAAGCGAAAAGTTGCATGTGAAAAAAAGTTTTTTGTTTTTTTTTTTTTTGTTTTTTTTTTTTTTGTTTGTTCGTCGTGTCGCTTAGCATTTTACAGTTACATTTACAGTTACAACTTGCTTTGACTTCTGTCATTCGCATTTGTTGTAGCAGACGACCCATTGACAGTTGGCAGTTGACTAATTTTCATGTTGTTGTTTGCATGTACTCATACCCATATATTTAGCTACTTTTTTAATTTTCCTTATTTTTCTATTCATTTTTATTTTATTTAGTCACTTATTTTTTTATGTTATCGCGTGTCAATTGTCGGTCATGAAAAAGGCTGCACAATTACATTGACTCAACACACAAACATATGTACAAACTGAAATGTTTTAGGCTGACTGGTTAGTTGACTGGCCGCATGGCAAACGTCATGCAATCAACAATCTTTAGGATCTGAGGAAAAAAAGGAGCATAATCGACAAAGTCAACATTAAATAAAAAAATAATCACTCAAATTTTTATTTGCTGTAATACTACACTTTTACTTTTGTATTTTGTATTTCTCACATTAAAATTACATTATAAACGTTTTTTCACGCCAACATATTATGGGAGGTAAAGGGTGTTTGAATTGCGTTGAGTACTTTTTAGTATCTTGATAATGTTGGCATCAAAAAAAGTACTGTTTACTTTGTTCCCTTCGTCATCCAGTACTCCAGACCATTCGGTACCATTCGGGGTGTAAAAGTAGGTCGCCTCCCAGTTGGTGCACCCTGGGTAACGCTAAATGACCTACATAGCCTACACGGCTAGTTTCTTGTATTGCCGGTTCTACGAGAACGGTACCAGTACTTGTGCTGTACCCATCGTGCCGAAACGACCCGGGCCGTTTTCTTATATCGACCCGGCCAAGAGCAATACACTCGAGGTGACCCTGTCTGACATTTTGGCAGGGCTACACCTCGCTACAACAACAACAACAACCATTCGGTACTGGGACACTGTTGTATTATTTGTACTTAGACAAGTAAGTCATCCTACATACCTCTATTTTTAGACCCTTTATACATTGAAATTTAAGTCTGGCCTTCATCCCGTGCTCACACTCCACTTTCCTACTACAACTGTATGTAAGTAATATCAGAGCTCTTATATTGGATTTCCTTACCCTTGTTCTGGCATGTCACACCAAACGGCCAGTTACGATTGCCGCGTGATAAACTTTGATTGCCATTTAATTGAATTTAATTAGGCTCGTTTGGAACATTTTTTTTTCTTTATTTTTTCGATTTTTTTTTTTTTTTTTTTTTCAGAAACTGTTTACACGGTCGCTGGCTCAACTGTGTTTGACAGTTTTGATTACATGATTTTTGACTTTTACAGAATTACAACAGAACATGTCATTGTTTTATCATACAGTACTTGGGTGACCGAGTTGGTGAGGTATTTTTAATTTTGTCGCATAGTAGTCCTCACAAACAAAGAATTAACGTTGTCTATGAGGCAATAATCTGAAATCAAATAGATAATTTAATCTGATCCAACTAACGCGGACCTCCGATAATATCGGGATTTTCCATATGGCAGGTTCCCGGAACTGACTTTCCTAGTGTTGGTGGTATCACAACGGGCCTTTTAATACTGGCCTAGGTGTGCCTCTGCGGCAGCTACTCGAACCCACCCACCCAACGCGGACCTTCTTCCTTCGGTCTCGATAAAATAATAGGTTAGGTTAGGTTCAAGTGGCTGCCGCAAAGACACACTTAGGCCACTTTTGAAAGGCCGTTGTGATACCATCAGCACTAGGCAATTCAGTCCCGGAACTCAGCCATATGGAAAATCTCTGAGTTGTCGGGATTCTCCACATAACCGAATCCCGTGACTGAGACTCTTAAATCGACACTAGTACTCCTCCTCGAATCATTTAGATGACTTCATGAAGGCCAGCAAGTCCTTTATGTCCAGTTCCGCGATCTTACGTTGGCAATCCAGGAAGGAAAGTCCCAAAAAGCACATTCTCGCGCCGCTTGAAGCCGGGCAGTTGTAGATGAGGTGCTCCACCGTTTGCTCCTACTCATCATGTTTGCAACTCCTACAGCATCGTCGGTAGGGCACAGCTAGCCTTTCTTTGTGCCTACCAATACGGCAGTGGCCGGTTAATATCCCTATTAATATGGAGATGTCTCTCCTTCTTACGGAGCGAATGTGTCTAGATCTTTCATGATCCAATTTTGGCCAGAGAAAATTATACACAAACAGCATTTTTTTAAAATATAAAAGGGGCTAGCCCACAAATTAGCGAGCTCAATGGTCATCGAAACCCACCCGATTCCGACGAGCTAGTTCGAGCTGAATATCGAGCATACGTGGTTCCACAGCAGCAAGTCCACCACAGCTGGGTGATGGCCTGAAGGGCATTGACCCTTAGCCAAAACACCTAGAGCAGGTATCACATTTAGTATCACATATGCTAGCGAGAAAATGCTACTGAGCTTGATGTCTCACCAAGGTAGAGGTACCAAACTCACAGATAATACTACTCGAAAAAAAAAAAAATCTCCAAGAATAAAAGTACATTTTCTTAATGTAAAATCTTCTTTTAAAGTGGTTAAATCAGAAATTTTGTAAAAGATTTCGTTTTTTTTCGCAAAGTTTTTTAAACTTTTTTTGGCATAGTGGCCAAACAACTGAAGATACTTATAGAGATGAAGCAAAAAAATGTTATGTTATATGAAGTAGTGGTTTGCAAAAATGAGAATTTTCATATTTTTACCGATATCTCGTAAACTAGAAAATTTCACTTTAGGAAAGGTCTACTTTATTCTTGGAAACTAAAATTGATCAAAATTTGTTGAGTAGTGTAAGCACAAACAATTTAATGTAGCGGAACGACCAAAGCAATCCCCAAATCTGAACGCCATCGAAAAGTTGTGATAGGATATAACTAAGAATTTTTATTATTATTTATTTGGACTTAAAATAAATTTTAAGACTAACAAATTAAAGAAATGATCACTAGCAGTTATTAAAAATAGGGCAATACAAAGTTACTTAAATAACTAAAACTTAACCTTAAACTTTGAAAGTTGTTTTTAATTAAGAATTCTACGATATTAAAAAAGTTGAATAACTATTTAAGGCAAATCCAATTAATTAAAATTGTAACAACATACGAATTATTTGTTTTATAATTTATACGAACTTTCTTAAGCACATCCCATATCGTGGCTATACAAATGAATGTATGTTTGTTTGTGTCCATACTTACTTTGAAAACAAAACAATTAAATATCAATAAATTTAACTTTGATGCATACTTGTCACG
>CAXKVI010000005.1:98218896-98233896 GCA_964058755.1 Campiglossa producta
ATTTTTTTATTTGCTCGTCGGCGGCGTCGGCACAACTGGATTTCCGTCTGTTCTTGTAATGAGTTGATTATGTTTGAGCTTTCAATGGAAATCCTGTGGCGGCTACAACAACACTACGAACAACAACATTTTCCTGATCTGCATCTCTTTATAGCATTTATAAATAAAATAAAATAGATTTTTGTTTGTCTTTCTGTGTATGAATGTGTGTGTGTGTATTAGCTCAGTCTTGCGGCAATCCGGTTTTGCTTAAACTGTAGCTGACTTGGCCGCTGCATTTAGCTTGGCTTGGCTTTTTAATATTCCACTGACACCTCATTGTGGTTGATGTTTTTGTATGCAAGAGTAGTGTGAGCGACTTGTTTTTTTTTTTTGTTTTTTTTTTTTATAACAGTCTAGGCAGTCTGAGTCTACTTTGCTTTGAATTTACGACTTCAAAGATTGGTAATTCTGTTTCTACTGCCGTTTCCTTCCTTGCTGCTGTTGTCACTGCTACTGTCACTGACGGCATCTCTGTAATTATTTATTTATTTATTTATTTATTTATTATTACGGCTTTTCAAGCCTAAAACTTAAAATTAAAACATTTATAATGTACTTATAAATGACTTATACCACTATGATTATGTGCTGTCAGAATGCACAGGATTCCGATCAGCAATCAACATTGGCCGTTAATGGACCAGTTATGGAACATTTATTATATGCTGTCGGAATGCACGCGATTCCAAACAGCACTCAGCATTGGCCATTTAATGGACCAGTTATGGAAACCTTGTTATTTTAAGGTTGGAAAGGACGTGTTTCCAATCCCCATTGTTTGTTTTGTTATGGAGGTTGGAAAGAACGAGTTTCCAATCCTCCTCAGTAATTTGCTATCAAGTATGATGAGCCTCTCTTTTTAGGTGGTTGGAAAGGACATGTTTCCATTCCACCCATGCTTCGCTTCTCTGAATATTTTGGAAAAAAATGTATCAAACGGTGCATATCAGTGTAGTTCAGAGTTTTATAGATTTGCCGGAACCCACACAAATAATCCCATCCTTGATCAGATAGACAGCAACAGTTGCAATGTCCTCATATCATTTCTCCGGTTATTACTGCGTTGTATGGAAATATGAACTCCGCAAGCGACCGATCATGAAAAAGAAGAACATATTGGTGAAAATTTTATCTTATTGGAAGGGATTTACAGTGCGCCATCAAGCACTTTTTGAACGAACGAATTAAAATCTGTAATTTCTTTTATGTGACTAGGTAGTTCATTAAAAGATTTCAGACCTTTATAAAATATATTTTGCTTGTCCATTTCTGTTCTAAAGCGCGGTAGCCTAAAATTATCATTTTCTCTGATCGCATATGAATGACTTTCACTGACATATATAAGTTTATCACTCAGATACTCAGGTAATATACCACGCTTCATATTAAATACAAATTTCATGGTGTGATAAAATATTAGCTGTTTAGCACTGACCCAACTGAGTGCGTCGAGCATGCTCTTTATTGGAGTATCATATCGACTGTTTAGGATGAATCTCATGGCTTTATTTTGCATAATCTGTAATTTGTCGACTTGTGCATCACTAGCCATAAAGAATATTGTTGGACAGTAGATAAAGTGTGGTTCTATTATAGATCTATATACTTTCAGCTTATACTCCTTACTTATATATTTGCATGTTCTTTTCCAGAATCCAATTTTTTTAGCAATTTTGGCAACTATATAATCAATATGATCATTAAACTTCAACTTATTGTCAATCTGAACGCCTAAGTACTTGAATATGCTCACTTCCTCAATCATTGTATTCATAATATGAAGCTCAATGTTTTGCGATTCTTTTTTACTTGTTCTAGATATTATCATAAAATTAGTTTTACTAACATTGAGTTTGAGTTTATTACTACAAAGCCACCTGTATAGTGAATCTAAATCTTCCTGCATTTTACTCATTGCTACCATAATATCCGATTCTCCTACTTCCAACAAAGCATCATCCGCAAACAGTCTAATTTTACTATGTTTCAATGCCGAGGTTATGTCATTTATATAGATATTAAATAGGACAGGCGCTAACACTGACCCTTGTGGCAAACCTATATTTATCGCTGCCTCATCGGAGACCACGGATCCTATAATGATGAATAACACTTTCCAGCCACACTTTCTTTTTTCAATAATCTTTTTTTTGTCATTTTACTACTTTTTTGTGTGTAACCGTTCCTCTTGGTTATTTTACTTGGTGCAAATTCATAATTTTCTTTTGCAATTAGCTGTCGCGTCATATTGCATGAGTTCCTTTTTGAATTATTTCCTCACAAGGAAAAGATAACTAGCGTTTGTGACACATTTACATTCTTCATGCGGTGATAGGGAAAAATGTCTGGCTTACAGATTACAATTGAGAACAAAAAATTACTACTCATGAAAGGAAAGGAAAGGGCAGGAGAGAAAGGAAAGGAAAGGAAAGGAAAGGAAAGGAAAGGAAGGAAAGGAAAGGAAAGGAAAGGAAAGGAAAGGAAAGGAAAGGAAAGGAAAGGAAAGGAAAGGAAAGGAAAGGAAAGGAAAGGAAAGGAAAGGAAAGGAAAGGAAAGGAAAGGAAAGGAAAGGAAAGGAAAGGAAAGGAAAGGAAAGGAATGGAAAGGAAAGGAAAGGAAAGGAAAGGAAAGGAAAGAGGGGAAAGGAAAGGAAAGGAAAGGAAAGGGAAGGAAAGAAAAGGAAAGGAAAGGAAGAAGGAATGGAAAGGAAAGTAAACGGAAAGGAAAGGAAAGGAAAGAAAGAAAGAGGAAAGGAATGGAAAGGAAAGGAAAGGAAGGAAAGGAAGGAAAGGAAAGGAAAGGAAAGGAAAGGAAAGGAAAGGAAACGAAAGGAAGAAGAAAGGAAAGGAAAGGAAAGGAAAGGAAAGGAAAGGAAAGGAAAGGAAAGGAAAGGAAAGGAAAGGAAAGGAAAGGAAAGGAAAGAAAAGGAAAGGAACGGAAAGGAAAGGAAAGGAAAGGAAAGGAAAGGAAAGGAAAGGAAGGAAAGGAAAGGAAAGGAAAGGAAAGGAAAGGAAAGGAAAGGAAAGGAAAGGAAAGGAAAGGAAAGGAAAGGAAAGGAAAGGAAAGGAAAGGAAAGGAAAGGAAAGGAAAGGAAAGGAAAGGAAAGGAAAGGAAAGGAAAGGAAAGGAAAGGAAAGGAAAAATAGGTCTTATTTAGTGCGATCATTGCAAAGTTTTTCGAGGACGAAAATTGACTAATTTCTGGAAGCCATGAGGTTTTGGGAAAAGTTGTGTAGCTCAAAACAATAAAATATCATTTTATCTCAAAGTAAATGACTTGTTCTTAATGCCGCCCACGCGAAATGGAGTTGGGAAAAGTTCCTTAAAGGGTTGAAACCCAGTCACATTCACTTCTGCACCATACCCAGACGCTCACGTCGACATGACAACATAAACAACAAATCGCTTTAAGTACGCGCTTCAATTCTTGAGCTTCACACTTACGTGCCGTAAGTAACCAAGAGCAACAACAACAACACCAAGTAAGAGTGTCAAGTTGTGGCAGGCAGGCAGGCCGTTAAAAGAGGCGACATTAAATGGAAGGAAAAGCTGCTTGCCTCCTATCACCACAGCACAAAAGACAAAAGGATTAAATTCACAACATTGGATTTTTGGTGTTAAGTGCTTTCATTTTAGGCGAACAACAGTGACAACAATACAAAAAAAATTCAAAATAAAAACAGCAACAACAAGTAAAATAATAAAACAGTAAAAGTATAAACAACAATAACAATAGATAACACCAACAACAACAAAATAACCAACGCCAATGACACCAAAAGCAAAATCTTGCACAACCAAAGCTTTAACTCAAGCAATTCAACCCGCGTTTTGATAGCAACGATTACAGCAACAATGTGTTTTGGTTGTTGTACAACGTCTTTAAATTTAAGTAAGAAAATAAAGCTTTTACTCTGTAAAGCGACCAAGAAGGTTGACAGTTGAGTGTTGATTGTTAAGGGTTCGCCACAATGAAGTGCCTTCTTAAGCCGACAATCAAGGACGCTCAACGAAAAATTGGAACACAATTGTAGAAAAGAAGATTGGCGGAAATCTTAAAGGAATTTTAAATTCGCAGGTTTTTGATTAGCTAAGTGGGAAATCAAATTTTTATACCTAACACAAATTAAAAGGCAGGTTGGTCAAATGCAAAAAATAATACTGGAAAATTGTTTCAACAAAATAAATACAATAAAAAAAAAATTATAAAAAAAAGATAAAGTCACCTCCATTCTGATGGCCTCATTATGTATCGCGAACGATAGCTCAGATGAACGATTCGTCTTCTCACAATATCGCATTTTCTTTAATTATTGCTTTTTAAGTCAAAGAATAATTTTAGCTAGTGTGTTTGCCCAACATTATCTACATCCCGAAAAAATTTCCTTGAACTGATTACGAATTCTATAAACATAAAGTGGCCCAGGAATCATGCCGAAATGGTAAAATTCCCGAAATGTCCGGAAAAGTCCCAAAGTGGTCCCGAAAGGATCCTAAAACGATCCCAAAATGATCCGAAAGCAATCCCAAAATAATTCCGAAATGATTCTAAAACAATCCCGAAAAAGTCCCAAAATAATCCCGAAATAATTCGAAAACAATCACGAAAAAGTCCCGAAGACCATCCCGAGGAGTTTTGAAAACAATCCCGAAATGGTCCCGGAAACAATTCCAAAATGGTCCCTGAAAGTTTTCGAAATGGACCCTAACAAAGTTAAGATTGATGTTTCCGACAGGGTGAATAACTGAGTTATTTTGGAACGATTTTCCGTCAATTCCGTCGTTCTCACGAAAATCGACACTGATGATGGCGCATTGCCGAAACTGGTTTGTCTCAAAACCAAATTTGACAAGGGATGACGGAAAATCGTTCCAAAATAACTCCTAACAAAGTTCTTCATATCCCCGAATAAAAGCCATTATTTAAAAAAAAATCTATTTAACGAACCAAAATAGCAGATTATGCGATGGATAGGCGAGGTGTAAGAGGTACACGCTGCGGGCTTAGAAATTCCTAATCCCCTTGGTTCTTGGTTCGATGACCAACAAAAGGTGATGAAAAATTTCTAAACACAAAGCCATTTGATAAGTGCCCTTGAGCAAGGCCGAAATTACGTAATCATGGTAGCTTGTAATTGTTGTTACTTTTCCATCTTGTTCACTAATAATAAAAACATAGAATAATTTAAGAAAAATTATTCACAAACGGTCAAAAGTCCACCAAAGTTTCAAAGGCGATATTGTCGTTTGACAAAATTTACAACAACCGCATTACCTTTGTCATTGCGAGGTAACCGTCGACTCACTCTATTAAAAATCGGATTTCAAGTGGGCGTTATAAAATTTTGAACGACTCTATCAGGGTTGGGCATTTTTGCACTACCATTAATTTTTTAGTGATAATTTTTTCAGTGATAGTTAAAATCAAAAACCACTATCACTAAAAATTTGGTGGTAGTGACTTTCGATTTTATTTATCATTATTTTTGGACCCGGTTTTTGGTAGAATTTTGTTAAATTGAGTCAAAGGAAGTCTTTCTGCATGTTTATGCCAAGTTTCGTTGGAAAATTCGCTGTGGAAGTGTATTATTATAAATTCGACCCCCCCCCACTATTACTAAAAATTTAGTGATAGTGATTTTTGATTTTAACTATCACTGAAGAAAAGATCACTAAAAAATTAGTGGTAGTGCAACAATGTCCAACCCTGGTCTCTACAAATGTCAATTTTTTTCGTATAGAATAGTGAGGCAATTCACAATTGAAAAATTTATATTGGAAACCATGGCAGCAAAATAAACCTTACAACGATTCGACGAATATGAGACTATTCTGAATTGGCCAAGTGTATTTTAATTTATTTACAGCTCATTAAGTGAATTCTCTTTTCAGGTTTCTTTCTCCTCCTCTTTCCGTTCTCTTTATTCTCCTCGTGTTTCCCCTTTATCCTTTTCCGTTTATCTTTGCTTTTCTCCTGCTCTTTCTGTTCTTCGTTCCCATTCTCCTCATTTTTCTCCTTCTCTTCCTCTTTCACTTTCGATGTTTCTTTCTTTCCCTCCTCTTTCTTGTTCTCTTTCACTTCCTCCTTTTCTTTATCTTCCTGCTTCCTTATATTTCTTTTTCTCCTTTTCTTAGTTCACTTCATTCTCTGTCTTTTACTCCTTCTTCTCTTCCTCCATATCACTTCTTTCTCTTCCTTCTTCTTTTTCTCTTTCTCCTACTCACTTCTTTCTCTTTCTCCTTCTTTTTATCTCCACCTTCTCTTTCCAGTTTTCCTTTTCAACTTATTTCTCTTTTTCTTACTCCTTGATTTCTTTACTTCCCTCTCTTATTTTCCTTATTTTCTTAGTTGTCTTCCTTCTCCTTTTTTCCGCCTTCTTCTGTTCCTTTCACCTTCCTCCTTTCTTTTTTTTCTCTTTCTTTCCCTTCGCTTATTTCTTTTCTTCTTACTCTTTCTTCTCTTCCTAGTTCTCTCTCTCTTTTCGTCCTCCCCTTTCCCTTTTTTCTTTTCTTCTTTCCCCCTTTTTTCTTTACTTCTCCCTCTTCCTCCTCCACTTTCTCTTTCCTTCCTTATCTTTCTCTTTATGGTCCTTCTTTTGATTCTTCTTCTTTTCTTCCTAATTAAAATGACTATGTGGATCAAGGATCCCTGCAGTTCACTGGTTCAAAATCTATATTTTATTCCCTACCAAGTCAAAGACTTATCTAAAACCTTCTTTGCTTGGACAGAGCTCGCGCTGGTAGATACGTCACCGTTGAATCTGACCATTTTAAAATATGAAAGACGTCGAGATATGTGGCGGAACAGTTCGTGAGCATGGTGTAACGTAGCGGGGTTGGTAACGAGAAACAAGTTTGGATCGATGAACACACAGGGAGAGAGTATGGAGTCTATCAAGGGGCCTTGCTACTTACCACGTTGGTTTCTCTTGGGTAGAGCATCCATACAAGCAAGAAGGCGGATGGAAATAGGGATAGTATAGGAGATCGGAGCAGTTGTACGTCGGAGCAGAACTTGCTCCTTACTTATTTCTTCAGTAGAAAAGTTGCATAGAGGCCTTTTGAGTTGCGCTGCAACACCTCTAATCTTCCTCTTCCTTTTACATTACTCTTGGGGCTAAGTACATATTATTTTCTTTCAAATAATTATTCTTTTTGTGTGCTACACCTAAAGATCTTGTCTTGTGGTTAGTGCTGTTGGCAGACAATGTGGCATTGAGCACAGAAACCACAAGCATCAAACACCTCCCTCCGTCGAACAATAGCTTGGCTCCCCGTCAAACTGCTCCTTTGTTAAGGCAGTCGAGTTGTCAAAAATCCATTTGAACTCAGTACACATTGTCAAGACGGTTTTACTTATTATTAAGAAGTGTACTCGTTTCGAAATACATAGCTCACTTTGCCCTCCTGCCTAGGTACACCTTCCTACCACCTAACGTAAGGCAACATCTCCTAATATCTTAGTATGCCACCACTGATGCCACCGCAACCGTCGCTCATTCGCATTTTCGTGGTTTTTCAATGAAAGTCCTCACACCACAGGTAGCGTGCTCCACGCAAAATGTCGGTCGAAGCACGCGAGTTACATATAAAGACAATGACCCTCCTAGTACATACATATCATTTTCTGATGATATAGATAAATTCATTAACTCAATAACAAAATCGAAACCAACTTCCGGTCCCATTTTAACATGATAATGCAGCATTGCACTATTCAGTAAATTCAAGCTAAAACTTTATACCTAAAAATGTAGAATTGCAGAAATCAATTAATTGTAATTTGAATAAACAAAACCAAGCATTTCCACTTAAAGATAAGTAAGCATTTTCTACACTAACAAATAAGCATAGTTAATACAAATGTATAAGTTACATTTTAAGTAAAAGAAATCAATAAAGTCAGTCTGATGTTACCACTTCAAGCGGCAGCTCGCTTTCAACAAAATAACTTTCTTTTTTAAAAAGTTCGGACGTACTATAAAGTACGCAGTTGGCGCAGTCGGTAGGATTTCAATACAACTTGGAATCCAGTGATCGAACCGTAAAAGAAAATAAAAAGATTCGTTAATAAAATAAATATAGTAAATTCTGCGATTCTGTAGCCAACTCAGGAGTTGACCAGACCCTCCAGAATTATAATCCTTAAAACACTTAACTACAAAAAACGAAAATATTAGTGCAGTGAACATAAATCCTTGTTATCACCACTAAAGAACAGAAAAATTTTAAAAAGCAAAAATATTAGTGCAGTGAACATAAATCCTTGTTATCACCACTAAAGAACAGAAAAGTTTTAAAAAGCAAAAATATTAGTACAGTGAACATAAATCCTTGTTATCACCACTAAAGAACAAAAAAAAAAAAAAAAAAATTTTAAAAAGCAAAAATATCAGTGCAGTGGACATAAATCCCTATTATCACCACTGAAGAACAGAAGATCAAAAATTTTGAAAGTGCAAAGGTCAGTGTAGTGGACACAAAACGTAGCTTACACCACTGAACCGAAAACAAAAAGGAAAAAACAATAATCATCATTAAGCGAATCAACCGACAGCGAGCATTTGACGAAGTAAGGATGGCACAGGCTCAAGAACAGTCAAATATGTCTCCAGTAGAACTTGTAGAGGAGCTAGCGAGAAGACAACAACAAATCGAGCAACTTCGAAGTGCATACTTGGAACTACAACATCAACAACAACAAAGTCATGGTACCGACAGGGCTAATATATTCAAAGCAATAAATAATCTACCAACGTTCACGGGTACAGGTGAGATAACCGTAAACAGTTTCTTCAGCAGCGTCGAATACTTTTTATCTACAATACACAATGAAGCATTAAAACGAGAATCGGTACGTACAATATTCTATAAGACTATTCAGGGTCAGGCAAAAGATGTTGTCATAAATATATCCGAGCCAGACAATTGGCAACTAATTAAAGAAACGTTAAAATTGAGATATAGGCCAAATGTAGAACCCCACCATATATATAGGATGATATCCAATCTAAAAGTAAATACAGTGAATGAGTTAATTGTTGAAATTCAAAATATTAAATACAAAGCAGACGAACTGACAGTTTATTATAGGGGCGAACATTACATTGACTTGACAAACGTGGACAGTCTATTAGTAAACACAGTAAAAGAAATTACTCAGGGAACGCTACTCGACAAAATTTATGAGGAAACAAATTTAAATCAAATTTTAAGACTTCTGACTAGGAGAAGATTTGAAGACGCATGTATTAGACCAGAATACAGAAAAATAGCCAGAGACGACAGGAAATATAATAGACAATACCCTAACAAATCAAATAATTCAGATCATAGATATTATAAAAACAACTACAATCAACCTAATGTCAATGCAAATCAAGGGCAAGCTAATAAAGATAATTTGGGTCAAGTTAGACAAAATCCCCAAACATATGACCAGAAGAGATGGGTTAATAATTCGGGACAGTCTAAACATAATCCCCAATATATTCCTAAAAATAAGGAGTATAATGAAAATAATTCGTTTCAAAGAAGACAGGATAATAGATCAGGTCAAAGGAAACAAAATATAGAACCAATGGAGGTAGATAACGTCGAAGTTAATTGCATAGGGACTCAAAGAGCAGGAAACCATTGTCCAAATTATAGCCAAGATCGCTTAAATGAGGATAGGCAAAGCAAAGGAGAACCTGAAGACAATTTTTGTGAAGAAGTAAATACAATTTTTTTTTATGAATCAGCCTCGGAATCCTTACCAAAAATAACGTTAACAATAAATACAAGAAAATATGTAGCGCTAATAGATACGGGAGCAACACTAAGCCTTATAAATAACGGCATAAAAGATTTTCCAATAAAAAATTTAAAGAATCCAATCACATTTAGTACCTTAACGAATAAGGACACAATTAAATACGAAGCACATACAGAAGCACCCGAAGAATTTAATTTACCAAAAAATGCTAGAGTAAGATGGAAAATGACACCTTTAACAGAAAGAAAATATGACTTCATTATAGGGTTTGATATTTTAAACTATCTAAACGCAATCATAAATGTCGAAGAGGGAAAATTAATCCTTAATAACAAAGAATCGCTAATTTTAAATAAACCACACACATTTAATGAAATTTGCACACTAGAAACAAATGAAGAAAGGATTGGAGGAATACAACTAAATCATTTAAACCCAGAAGAATATGAGGCAGTTATCAAAATTCTAAAACGTTTTAAAAATTTATTATTTAAGGAGGGCGATAAGCTAACAAATACTACATCAGTGCAACATGAAATAAAAACAACTTCAAATGAACAAATCAATTCAAAGTTATATAGATACCCACCACAACACGAAGAGGAAGTTAGGAGGCAAATAAAAGAAATGTCAGAGCAGGGTATTATAAGAAAAAGTAAATCAAAATATTCAAGCCCACTTATTATAGTACCGAAAAAAATTGACAATTCTGGTAAAAAGAAATATCGGTTAGTAGTGGATTATAGAAAATTAAATGAGGTCACAATAGATGACAAATATCCATTACCAAATATTGATTCAATCCTAGATAAGTTAGGAAGAGCTCAATACTTTACTACAATAGACTTAGCGAAAGGGTACCATCAAATATTAGTAAAAGAAGAAGATAGAGAAAAAACAGCGTTTGTCACTCCACACGGATTATATGAATTCATAAGGATGCCATTTGGTTTAAAAAATGCTCCAGCCACATTCCAAAGGCTTATGAATGAGATCCTAAGAGAATATATTAACAAAACTTGTGTCGTATATTTAGATGACATATTAATCTTTAGTACTTCCTTACAGGAACATGTCAAAGCAGTTACGGAAATCTTTAGTGAACTAGAGAAAAACAAGTTAAAAATTCAGGTAGATAAATGTAATTTTTTAAAAAAAGAGACAGAGTTTTTAGGACACATTTTAACCAATGAAGGAATGAAACCCAACCCCAATAAAATAAAAATTATAGAGGGATTAGAATTGCCACGAACAGAGAGGCAAATTAAAAGTTTTCTAGGAGTCACAGGATATTACAGAAAATTTATTAAAGACTATGCTAAAGTTGCACAACCAATTACTAAATACTTAAAAAAGGGTGTAAGGATTAACACCAAAGATCCTACATATATTGAAGCATTCGAAAAACTTAAAAATTTAATTAAATCTCATCCAATACTTCGATTTCCGAATTTCGAAAAGAAATTCACGTTAACAACCGACGCATCAAATTATGCGTTAGGGGCGGTACTATCCCAAGAAGGACACCCAGTTTGTTTTGCATCAAGAACACTTAATAATCATGAAAGAAATTACTCAGCAACGGATAAAGAATTTCTGGCAATCATCTGGAGTGTAGGATATTTCAGACCTTACCTTTACGGTAGAAAATTTAAAATTTTAACTGATCATCAACCGATAAAATATCTTCATTCAAAATACAAAGGGAAAGACATATCTCCTAGACATCAAAGATGGCTTTTAAAACTAGGAGAGTATGATTGCGAAATAGAGTATTTAAAAGGAAAGGAAAATAAGGTAGCTGATTTTCTAAGTCGATTAGAAAATGAAAATGAAGTAAACGAAAAAGAGAAGTCGATTTCAGAATTTTTTTCCAAAAATACGGAAGATGATTGTTCCGATCTGAATATAATCGATAACATAGAGGATAATGTAACAATTGCTACTATACATTCCGCAGAAGAAAATTTAGGTGACTACTTTCCTATCAAAGAAGAAATCGTAAATAAATATAAAATGCAAATAATCCTAACTAATAATAAAACTGAAGAATTGAAAATAATTCACGGAAAAAAGCAAATCTTTATAGCAGAAAATGATTTTGAAAATATGGGCGATATATTTAGAAGGTATATAAAGAAAGGAAATATAGGAATATTTTCTGAGCTCAGCGATCACAAATATAATATAGTACAGGAAAAACTAATTTCTATGTATTCAAATGATAACCAGCTTAAATTTATTAAATGCACTCACAGAGCACAAGATATAGAGACAGAAGTTGAAGCTATTAAGCAAATATCCTTCTATCATGTAAAAGAAAGTATGCATTCGGGTATACAAGAGACATATAATCAAATAAAATATAAAATTTATTATCCAAAAATTATGGAATTAATTCAAATAGTAATTAATCAATGCGACATATGCAAAGAAGGGAAATACGACAGGAATCCGATAAAAGCTAAATTCTATTATACTGAAACTCCATTAGATAAAAATCAAATTGTTCACGTAGACACTTATGTGATGAAAGGATTCCGGTTTTTAACTATAATAGATAAATTTTCTAAATTCGGGGCAGCATATCCATTAAATGATAGGAATCCCATTACAATAATCGAACAACTCGAAGACCATTTTGCAAAAATAGGGAAACCAAAGAAAATAATAGCAGACAACGAATTTAACGCATTAAGAATGAAAGAATTTTTAAGTAGTGAAAATGTTGATTTGCATCTTACTAAACCAAATAGTCACACGGGTAATGCTGATGTAGAGCGATTACATAACACAATAGCCGAAAAGTTTAGAATATTATATAAAGCAAATAAAAACACGCCTATTAAACAGTTAATCCAAAAAGCAATTAGGAATTATAATGATAGATACCATTCCACTATTAAATGTACTCCCAATGAGGTACACCTAGGTAAAGTAGACATACAAAAAATAAAAAATAATATAGAAAATACTAAAAGAAAAATAATAGATAAACTTAATAAAAACAGGATAAGTTATGAAGAAAGGAGAAAAGAGGGTTTTATTAAAAACTATAAAGCACTCAGACATAAGGAACAACCTAGATATAAGAAGGCGTATCTAAAGAATATTCATCCCTGTAATATAAAAAAACCTCTTAAATTTTCAGAAATTCCTAACGATAACGATGATACTACTGACATGGATATTTCTAGTTGAGGGATCACTTACAACGACAAAATTAACGGACCAGGTAGGGTTTGTTGACATTCAAATAAAGACAGAAGATATAGTAAAAGATACAGACATAGTAATACATGTAATAAATTTAGAAGAAATAGGCAGTATAATAAAAGAAATGACCGAAAATATTAGCTTAATGAAAATTAAAAACAAAGACATATTACAAACAGAACTTATAGACACTAGAAATAAATTACGAACATTAATACCAAAAAATAGAAGACTAAGAAGAGGACTAATAAATGCAGTAGGAAGCGTATCCAAATGGATATTCGGGACGATGGATGACGACGATAGAAAAACAATTCAAAACCATTTCCTACAGACGAACGAAAATTTAAATAACCAAATATATGTAAATGAACATTTTAACTTAGCATTAGAACAATTAAAAAATATTGTGAAGAGCGATAGAAGAATAATTGAAAAAGAATTTAATGAAATTAATAAATATGTAAATGAGGATCATGAACAAAATATGTACTTGGAACAAATTGCGAAAATTCAGTTGTTAAAAAATAAAATCGAACAAATACAAGATAATGTGGTATCAGCTAAATATGGAATACTTCACCCAAACATTTTAACAAACCATGAAATAACGAAATACAATATAGATTTTAATAAACTCAAATATTTACAATTAGGGACAGCAACTTTAAATAATACTTTTCTTATATTAGGAATCAAAATACCAAAATCATTTATACAAGTAAATATAAGAAAAATCATTCCCATTCCTAATAAAGAACAAAAAGAAATAGAAGCGAAAATAGAGGAAATTTTTTCTTATAAAAATATGTCAATACAATACCAAGAAAATAAACACTTCAAACAACTAAAACCTAGCACCCATTGTGTAATAAAAAGTAATTGTAAACTTGTGACAAATAAAGAATTAGAAGTTATATCTCTTGATGAAAAAACAATAGTTGTAAAAAACGCAATTGATTTGATTGTAAATAACACATGCAAAAAAGATTACGTTACTCTTAATGGAAATTATATTTTAAAATTTAACAACTGCTCATTAAAAATAAATGATTATTATTTTTCCAACATTGTCGAAACTGTAGAAGAAAATATTGTAAGCATGAAACATGAAAATATAAAAAATTTTACACATAAAATTACATTTGAAGAAATAGATCAGCAAAATAAATTGTATAACAAAAGCATTTTTCAATTGAAATGGCATAGTCAAATAACATATGGATTAAATATTTTTCTTGCAATTATGATTTTGTTGGTTTTTGCAATTTTGATATCAAAGCACAAATACATTAAAATTAAATTAAATAGTAGAATTCAGGAGAATTCTAAGCTAAAAGGGGGAGTAGTTACATATAAAGACAATGACCCTCCTAGTACATACATATCATTTTCTGATGATATAGATAAATTCATTAACTCAATAACAAAATCGAAACCAACTTCCGGTCCCATTTTAACATGATAATGCAGCATTGCACTATTCAGTAAATTCAAGCTAAAACTTTATACCTAAAAATGTAGAATTGCAGAAATCAATTAATTGTAATTTGAATAAACAAAACCAAGCATTTCCACTTAAAGATAAGTAAGCATTTTCTACACTAACAAATAAGCATAGTTAATACAAATGTATAAGTTACATTTTAAGTAAAAGAAATCAATAAAGTCAGTCTGATGTTACCACTTCAAGCGGCAGCTCGCTTTCAACAAAATAACTTTCTTTTTTAAAAAGTTCGGACGTACTATAAAGTACGCAGTTCGCGAGCTTCTCAGCTTAAGCCAACATGACAAGCAGGGCAGCCAGCGAACCAGCCAGCCGCCTTTGGGAATTTAACCCATTCGTCTTGTTCGCCAAAAATCGTTGCTTACGCGCCTTCTTCTGTTGTCACATCGTTTGTTGCTTTTTGTTTTCATATCAAATTGTTTTTGTTGTTGGTTTTTGTTTTCGTACTCAGCACTGCCAAAGGATTACTCAATTAATTT
>CAXKVI010000005.1:98238896-98443896 GCA_964058755.1 Campiglossa producta
GCCAAAAAATTTGTTCCCTGCTTTTTTGGCGTAAACTAAGGGAAAATCGACCGTCGACCAGTGATGAGCAGCAAAAACTAAAAATGAAAGACCAAAATAAAGGATGCGCCACAGCAAGCGCCACACATTCAAAATTACAAGCAACAATAAAAATTTAGGTTGCTGCATACAAACTCTCATAGAACACAAACACTCCCGGAGCAAAGTACCTAATCTACATTTGCCCACAAAAAGTTCTAAACGCGGAAACAAATCGGATGCTGGGCAAAAAAATTTAGAAAATAAATAAACAAAAAAGGGAAATGTGTCGCAACGCTGCTAAGAATTCGCAATTAACCAGAATAAAAATATTCATCCTGCAATGACAGCAACGTGTTGGGTTTGTATCAGGATTTACAGCGTGAAATTAAAAATTTGAAGAGCAAAAACAAAGAGTCAGGGGAGGTAAACAACAAAAATTTCTAAACATGCTGCTGCACTATGAAATCACTATAATGAGACGCGTTTTGCTTTGTATAACAGTTAGACCGCTAAAGGAAATGGCATAGTGTGAGTGCAATTTCTCTGAACTCTTAGCACTTAAGGGAAGTGGGGTAATGTGCAGTTATTTCTCAGGCAAACGGCTTGTTTGTCTTCACCAAACACGTGCTTCATAACCCACACATATTGAAAGGTGTTTTGTGTGAGTGAGTTGGTTTTGTAGCACAGTTTTTCGGATTTTGAGAGGAGAAATTCGGAGTGCACAGCACGTGCTTCAAATCAAACAAAAAATCGAACAGAATAATCTTATTTTTAAAATTCATACTTATTTCATTTTTCATTATTAATTTTTTTGTTTCTTAGAATATGTTTGTATTTCATAAATTCTATTTATTCTTTTATTTGTTTAATTTTTTGGTTATTTTGTTATTATAATTTTTTATAGTATTTTATTTCATATTATTTTTATTTTTTGTTTTATTTAATTTTTAAATTTATTTTTTTTTTTTATTTTATTATATTTTTTTTTATTATTATATTAAATTTTTTTATTTTATATCATTTTGTTTTATTTTATTTTCTTTTTTTCTTTTGTTTATCTTTTTTATTTTATTTTTTCCTTTTTTTATTCTGAGTACATTTATTCTGAGTTCAGTTTATGAGATATCTGCATGAAATTTTGTATGTGGCCACCAATTTGTAATATAGGAATCATTTGTCGAAACTGGCGAGATTTATTTTATTTTATTTTATTTTATTTTATTTTATGTATTTTATTTTATTTTATTTTATTTTATTTTATTTTATTTTATTTTATTTTATTTTATTTTATTTTATTTTATTTTATTTTATTTTATTTTATTTTATTTTGTTTTATTTTATTTTATTTTATTTTATTTTATTTTATTTTATTTTTTTTTTAATTTATTTTTTTTTATTTTATTTTATTTTTTTTATTTTTTATTTTATTTTGTTTTATTTTATTTTATTTTATTTTATTTTATTTTATTTTATTTTATTTTATTTTATTTTATTTTATTTTATTTTATTTTATTTTATTTTATTTTATTTTATTTTATTTTATTTTATTTTATTTTATTTTATTTTATTTTATTTTATTTTATTTTATTTAATTTTTTTTTTTTTTTTTTTATTTTTTTTTTTTTTTTTATTTTTTTTTTATTTTTTTTATTTTATTGTATTTTATTTTATGTTATTTTATGTTATTTTATTTTATTTTATTTTATTTTATTTTTTTTTTATTTTTTTTATTTAATTTTATTTTTATTTTTTTAATTTTTTTTTTTATTTTTTTTTATGTCTTATTTTATTTTATTTTACTTTATTTAATTTTATTTTATTTTTTTTATTTTTTTTTATTTTATTAAAATTTATTTTATTTTTTTTTATTACGAAAAGCATTCCAGCTCACAAATGTTAGTCCTAAAAGCCGGCGATTCCCCACAACGAAACGTTTGTTTACATTTTGCAAACAAAATCGCCAAGGCATAGAGAAAACGGGCCAGAAAGAGAAGCCAATACAAATACAGCTCAGCTGATGAGAAGATATTTTAGCTTTACTACTTCGCGTAGCATACTTTTAGGCAATTACCCCAGTTATTTGAAACCAATGTCTCACACTTGCACACATACCAACAAAGCTGCTCCCATATGACGCCAAACACCACCAAGAGTAGTTTAAAAAAAAAAACACGAGTGAGCAATGGAAGCGAAGAGGGCGCACGACACAACAACTGCGCTAGCAAAGAGTACAAAACACACACACAGCAACAACAAACCAAATATGAGCTACCAACAACGAACGAATAAAATTGGGGTAGCAACAATAATAACAAACACACTTGTTGTCAAGTGAACACAAAGCCGACTGGGGAAATGCGCCTTGCGGGTGAATGAAAAAGGACGTTGGTGGTGTAGAACAACAAATTTTGAACTGCAATTTCACATTGCGTTTTCAAAGTTCGACAACTTTGGAAAACTCTGCTCGGGTAGTTTGATGTCAGTTAGCTGCGAACTTAGAACAGGTAGAGACGCGCGCGCTTTTTAGAGAGTTTCCTATGGCGGTGAAATTTGGTTAACAAAACAACATAAAAAAGTTTTGTTGAACTGAAATTGAAATTGAAGCTGAAAACGGAAAGCTATGAACGTAACGAACTCTTACATATAAATAAACATACGCTTCGTGAAATATACGAGCTTGTGTGTGTATGTGTGTGAAGAAGTGTGTGTTGCTAGTGCGTTGGAAAAGTTGGTACTGAATGCCGTACGTACGCTGATTGCTTCAGTCGAATTCCATCGAAAGCATCCTGCAGTCGGACGCGTTTATTGCCCGCATTAGACACCCACACACGGTTGCATTAATAAAGTAGTGAAGAAGTGAAATGAAGTGAACTAAAGTTTTGCAATAAAACAATTTATGACTTCAGTCAGTCGCTGTCTTTATGAATATTACTACTAGTCTATGCGGTTTTTGGGTAATAAAGACACAACTCCAAATCAACAAAGTTATAAAAACTTAAGACGCAGGCAAGCGATAAGTTTTGCAAACAACACCAAAAAAAAAAAAAACAAAGTTATAAAAATCAAAACTTTGGTGACCTCAGCCAAACGATTAGAAAACAAACAAAAAAAAATATTTCTCAAAAAGTTTCAAAGTTTGCATACTTTGCGTGTTGTTGTACTCGTGCGTAACACTGAAACCGAATGTCCGCTAAAAAATTATTACTGCCCGCTCAACTAATTGATCAAGAGTAACGCGTGCTCTACATTCACGCCAACCAAAAGTTGTCTGATAAGCGCTAAAAAGTTGATTAAAATAGTGAAAAGTTGTGCGCGTAAAACTTTTCGGTCGATTTTGCGTTTGTGTTTTTGGAAAAGTTGAAAGTTTATTACGCGCGCGTCATCGTCGTCGTCGTCGTCGTCATCGTCGTTGTCTCAGTCTTGTACTTTGCGCAAAAACTTTGCAGCCAACTTTTTAAAGTTTTTAACCAAACAAAGTTTTGTGTTTATCGGTGAACACAGAGTTGAATTTGAAATTATTTTGTTGTTCTTTGGTGTTTTGGCATGCAAAAGTTTAACGACGGCATAGTTTCTGCTCACAATCCACTAGTGTTATAAAAAATGTGTTGAAAATATTAAAATAAAATATTAATTTAAGCTCAATAAAAAATGTGTCACCGAATTAGTGCATTCATGCCCAGTGTTCATGATAACAAGGCTTAAGCATTAGACAACAATCAAAATCAGCATTCTATTAAGTGCTTGTAAAAATCAGCTGAGCAACCAGCATGCATAAATGTTGAGACAAATTCTTGCACTAAAAACTTGAGCATCAACAGTTTTCAAGCGAGCAAGCCTTTTAGGTAAAGGAATTTCATTTTTATCAGCAACAACTTGTATTTATTTAACACAAAATGTCTCACCCTTTTCGAGTGTTCACTATGCAGCTTTTTTATAAAAAAAGCGCAAAATCAGCAGTGAAATTTTTTTTGAAAATTCAATGCAACAAGAAACAAAAATTTAAAAAAAAAAAAATTGTAAACTAATTCTCCTTTAATGATTTCAAAATTAATTATCTTAAGTTATACATAAAATCTTATTTACTCTATCAAGTAAAAGGGTATTCAACATTTTTTTTTTTTTTTTTTGTGGCGAGTTTACTCACATTTCACCCGTTAACTAAGGATTTGCAATTTCATTTGAGGCACTTTGCTCCAATAGGAGTTGAGCGAAATGATTATGATGATGATGATGATTTCCCAAAATGCACAATGAGTTCTAACTGATTGGATGAATTTTAAATCGAGAGTTATCGGTGGTATATATGTAACGTAACTCACCACTGTGAGCATGGTCATACAAGTGTTGTCATTTTTTGTTCGAAGTATTCCCCTTCACAATATACAAACAAAAGTTAAAATATACACGGTTAAAAATTTGAGTCTAAATTTTCAACTTTTTTGGACTACATATCGTCGCTCCCAATGCAGACTAGCATGGTTCGTTCTCTGCATAGAAAACTAGCATAGTTCGCATAGAACTGAAAATAATAATAATAATATGGCCAAACCGAATTTGGATTCAAATTTAATCTAGACCAGTTTTCAATTGACTAAATGAATCGGGTTTCAATTTTAAACCAGAAAAGTCTTAACAATTTTTTAAAGAAAAATAATTTTTTTGTCCCTTGGCTGGAACTTTAAGCAAGACTCTCCGTAGCATGCCCGACTGCTCTACCACTAAGCTAGAACGCGCACATAAATGTTGAGGGGAAAATTCGATCTTAGAAAAGCTCTCAAAAATAAATGAAAACTAAACAAAAATTGTAAACCGAAAAGGTTTTAATTTTAAACCGAACTTTCACAGGGTTAAAAAAATTAGCCCAGATTTTAGAACCGCCTAAGGCTTAAACGTTTTTTTAAACAAATTTTTGGAACATTTTAAACCTTCCAAATAGCTACAAAGATTTGCCATTTTTTTTTGTTTTTTTGGTTTCGATTTAAGATCTAAGTGAAAAGGGAGTCAAAATTTTTTTTTTGGTTTTTTTTTTTTTGAAAGTCATTAAATTTTGCCCACAAAAACTTTGTCCAGCGGTAGAGCAGTCAACTGTAACTCCTGAGCGCTTCCGTTTGAATCTTGCCAAGTGCCACATTTGTATATCTTATATGTTTGTAAGTATGAGAAGAAGAAGAGATAGACCCACCCATAAGTATATCGATATGATCAGGACAATGAGCTGAGTTGATTGAGCCATGTCCGTCTGTCCGTCTGGTTGAACGCAATCAGGCTGAAATTTGGTGTGCAGCTTTCATTTTATGTGGGATTAGACAATTGTCGGAACCAACTATATCGGACCGATATTACATATAGCTCCCATACAATCGATTGTTCCAATAAACGGTTTAAAATTAAAAACTTTTCGGTTTACAATTTTTGTTTTGTTTCCATTTATTTTTGAAAGCTTATTCAAGATTGAATTTTGCTTACAACATTTATGTGTGCGATGTAGCTCAGTGGTAGAGTAGACGGGTATGATGCGGGAAGTCTTTTTCTTTAAAAAATTGTTAAAACTTTTGTGGTTTAAAATTGAAACCCGTTTCATTTAGCCAATTTTCTTGAAAACTGGTCTAGTTTAAATTTGAAACTAAATTTGGTTTGGTCCTATATGAAGTCAAAAGAAGTTTAAAATTTAGGCTCAAATTTTTAACCGTGTATATGAAATAAATATAAACCGACTAATTTTATATATTTACAAAATTCTGGCTTCAAAAGAAATATTTAAAAAAAATGTTGTGTCTTTTAATAAATCTGAGAAGATTGCATCAAATAATAAAAAAGGAAGTGAGGCGCTCGGGGACTGCCGCGGTAAAGCTATTGCATATCACTTTTTATCAACTTATGCAATCATAGTATTTATGAAAACTCGATAAGCATATTTATGACTTTAGAGCAGTACAGCCTTAACCTGTTAATAGTATAGCCTATACAGCTCCAATTTTATGTACAACGTCACACTGTTAGCTTACAGATCCAATTTTAATGTAATATAATGTACAGCTCCAATTTTATGTAATCGGCCTGTTGCTAACATTAGTACAACGTCATACGCCTAAATATAGGCAATGCTTATATTTATTTTTGTCAAGTTATGTTGCTAACGCCGAATCTTTTAATATTTTTTTCATTTCACTCCCACCGCCAAGGCCTGCGATAAAATCTATGCAATAGCTTAAAAAAAGTGTGTATATAAATCAGTACTGCGTTTCTGTAACTCAATTCGATCGATCGTCTCGACTGAAATAGTCGATTTGACGTCATATTGACGTCACACTCTTTTTTTTTGTTTCTGTAAAAAAAATGTTATTTTGTCGATTTACTTTCTCACTTGCTTTTGAGGTAGTGACAAAAAAAAATTTTTTTTTTTCAATTTTGAATCGAGTCGAGTGTTACGACATTACAATCGAGAATTTTGTAGATTTTTTACAGAAACGGGGTACAGGATTGTCTAGGAATTCTTTACAGAACTTCTTTATACATTTTTCGAAACTGCAACAGTGATCTGTTCGAAGAAAGAACCAATTACTAGTATTCATGAAGCTTGTTCAAATAATCTTTCCATTTTGTCAGAAAAAAGGTGCAATGTCTAAAATTTCCTGAATGAATGCTACATAGAAAAAAAAACTGACTTAGGCTCTGTTTTTCCGCAGACAGAGTTTATCCCATACAAGTTTCTCGTTTAAACCAAGTTTAAGCTCACAGCGAAGTTTAAACTTGCACTGAAAACCGGGCCTTAGTTAGATATAGGGGTCTTATTGCGAAACAATCTTCTCACCCACATATATAATCAGGCTGCAATGTAATGATGTGTCCGAGTTTGATATAATGTTTAAGTGTAAACATTTTTTAAAACTTATATCGCAGAGATATATGTGATATCGTCGGTGCTATGGTGGAACAGGCTAACGCGCTTTATAGGCTCCTGCCGCCAAAACTAAATAGTATTTCCGAAAATAACACAGCCACACAAAAAATTCGTATACCACTGAACATTTGACATGTTTTTTGAGGTTAGAAAGAAATCCAGACGTGCTGGACCAAAACGTCAAAATACATAGGGAAAGGGTGGTCTGATCCCCCAACCCTGACACTTTTTTTGTCGGGCTGTGTAATTCATAGTTTTCAAATCGCCACACTACTTTTCATTTGTGAGTTAAGCTGCTTTGAAGCGCCAGCGACGATATATTTTCAAAAATGTCACTAGGATTAATTTGGGGTAGATTTTCTGGGTCCATTCTTAGAAATGCCCAATTTTATTTTATTTTAAAAATCAAAAAAGTGAAATAAGAAAATATATGAAAGAAGATATGGAGGCGACCGCCGTGGTGTAGCGGTAATGTGGTCGGCCTACTACAACAATTGACCAGGTATCGACTCCCGGTCAAACCCACATCACAAAATTATTTAGAAAAAGCGTTTTCTAAGCGGGGTCGCTCCTCGGCAGTGGT
Source organism: Campiglossa producta (assembly GCA_964058755.1). Lineage (NCBI taxonomy): Eukaryota > Metazoa > Arthropoda > Insecta > Diptera > Tephritidae > Campiglossa > Campiglossa producta. The sequence goes on from CAXKVI010000005.1 coordinate 98,246,402, forward strand.
TTGGCAAACTCTCCGAGTGTATTTCTTCCTTGAACAGCTTCTCAGCAAAAATTCATTTGCTTTGCATATGCCGTTCGGAGTTGGCAAAAAACTGTAGATCCCACCAATTTGTAGGAAAAAATTGAAAGGCAGCACCGCACAAATTGGAAGAGAACCTCGGCACGAAAATCTCGTTAGAGGTCATCTCATAACCGGTTGGTATATCGTAGCTGCGCCTGCAAAAACAGATATTCTTTTTTAGTGTTTTGTTCAGGAGAGCAAAAAAACTGGAAGATTTTCTGCTAATTTTGTTTCAATGACATTAATATTTATTTTTTACCGACTTCGCCGTTTTAAGAATTTGCGCCCTTTTTTAGCGTAAATCTGTTTTTGCCAATGCTTTTAAATCAAAATGGATATCTGCTTTCAGGCGCAACGACGATATGATAGAGGGCTGATACATTAGCGCTAATTCCGAATTAACTCCGCTTTTGGGAGTTAACTTGCGCATAATCTTCATTATAAACTCCCAAAAATGAAGAAGATTTGAACAGATTTCAGAAAACGAGCTAACGATTTCACTGCTACTGCCTTAGATAAATATAAACAAAAATAGCAAAGACAACTACCAAAATTACAATTTACCGTTACTGGACACTAGAGTCACCAAAAAATAAACAATCCCCAGCGACATCTAGTTTTAAATAGCAAGTAATACAATCAAAGCACTAGATGGCGCCGATTGTTAATCCTCAATTTTGTGTGTGTCAGGGAAAATTTTGGATCTGATTAAAGAAGATTTATTGGATGGCATTTTTCTCTAGGTTAGAAGTGAAGCGATGAGTAAATCGAATCTTCCGATCGGTGGGTATTAAATTGGAGAGCGTGATAGTATGCATAGCTTCAAAATTTCAGATTTTTGACTTAGCTTCCTTTAGTGCTAGGTGTGTGATATAATAATTTTAGGGATACGTATATAATTTTTGGCGAAGGCCTTTTTAATGATTCTATGTATATCGAGGACTAAGTTGAAGATAAATCGGTCTGTAAAATGATGTTTTAATTGGACTTAAGGCGAAGAGCTTAAACAAAACTTTCGTGTGAGAGACGATTGACTAAATATATCACAAAATTGTGTAAGGTGAAGCTGTGGAGCTATACGTTTCTCTGAAAGGAGTATAAGCAATTTTTTTCGCTTATCGATGGGGGTCAGGCCTTAAGCCAAGAGCTCAAGACGATCCAAACTTTTTGTCAATTATTGCTAACTATTTTGTTAGAAACCAAGATACAGATTGTATTCAAATCAGATCTCTTAGTTGATTAGTTTTATTTTAGTACCAAATACAAACGAATTAAAGTAATATATTGATAAGATAACCTCTATAAATGATTTAAAAATTTTATAAAAAATTAACTTTAACATAAAAATATGTTTAGATTCAATATCGTCATGGCTTTGTCCAAGCGACCACTGTCCAAGGAAACGGCACTTGCTGAAAGCAATAACAACAATAATAACAATAAAGTTGAAGAACATGAAACCGCTGTGAAACGTAAAAAGCGCTCCAGTAAGGATGACGAATCAACAAATAACAATAATAACAACAACAACCACAAAATCGAAGAAAAGTCTTCAATATTACCCCAAAAGAAACGCGCTATAAACAACAGTAACAGTGCCAACAATAATTCACACAAGACATCACCGTTGGATGTGGCAGTGTTGCAAACCTCGGCAGCCACCACTCCAAATACAGTGCCCTCACCATCGTTGAACATAACAACAACAACAACGCCCACAAAAGCAACCGCTGAAGATCAGGACGATGAAACACTAATACGCGAGACACAGGCGGCACTTAAAAGCCTCTCGGGTAGTTGGCCTGCCGAAGCACGTAACAATCTATATCGTCTGCAGGATCAGGATGAGAATCCGCCACCATTTCAAAATCTCTTCGAAGAAAAACAAAAGTATGGCATACAAAGCTTAGAGAAAGGCAAAGACACACAACTTATGCAAACTGATCTTTTACGTTTCCACAGACAAAAGGAGAATGATCAGGCGCGCATCAATGCACAATATCCCGAACCAAATTTGGATGAACGCAAGCGTGCCAACAACGCTTCAGCCTTCACGCAGGCATCAGCATTTAAGCCACCAAATGATGTGAAACGTAACGGCCTAATACCATATCCAACAGCAGCTGCTGCAGCCAATCAACCACAGCCACCACCACCACCAGCACCATCACATTATCCTATTTATGGTAATAGTAATGACACAGCTCCTACATATCTCAACTACCAGCAACATCCACATATGGACCCTGCGCACACCATACACTCGTCGTCTTCATCACGTCCAACAAATGGTTTCGATATCGCCTCACATATTGGTGCTAATGATGGTAAAGTGACAGATCACAAACCGCCCATAACGCCAAATGGCGTAAAGTCACATGAGTCAAGTGGCGTTGGTGCTGGTGTTGGTCATGGCTTAGCAGTGACAGACACCAAACACTACACCACATTACAGCCAGCTGGTGTAGGTAGTCGCGCGGCTACGGTGATGCAGGATATAGCACGTGAAGGTGCTGTGTCAGCAGTTACAGCTGTTGGTAGCAACAACAACAATGCAAGTGGTGGTAATGGTGCAGCGCTCAGCGTGCCACCGCCCACATATTCGCCGGGCAGCATCCATCGTGGCGGTGAGTAGCGATACTTAGATTTATATATTTTATACTACGTATGAAATGTTTGTGTTTTTTTTTTTGGTTGATTTAATTTTTTCTTATAAAATTGGTTTTAATGTTGTTTTACTTCTTTTTTTTTCTTATAATTTCCCTGCAATGAATCGGCGAAAATATGTACTGAAATTCTTGTTGCATTGAGTTGAACTCCTATTCAGCCACTATCAGACCATTAAAAGTCACAACACCACCTTAAGATAGGCACCTAAAAGAAAAGTTCTGTTATGTAGGTTTTTAGGTAGTCTAAGGGGTTTTTAAGATGTTGCCTGAGTATTGACTTAGTTCTCGCCGACTCCATACTTACATGAAAATACTTATTGTTTTAACTACAAATTTATTTTATTGATTTGTTTTTTCAGGTCAGTTGAGAAGCACTTCCTACTCTTAGGCGACCGCCGTGGTGTAGCGGTAGTGTGCTCGGCCTACTACACCAATATTCGGGGATCTCAACCCAGTCAAATCAACATCAAACAATTCTTTAGAAAAAGTTTTTCTAAAACGAGATCGCCGTTCGGCAGTGGTTTAGCAAACCCTTCGACTATATTTATGCCCTGAAAGCCTTCTCAGCTAAAATAATCTACTTTATAGGTGTCATTCAGAGTCGGCAAAAAACAATTGATCCTGTATAGCCTTTAGTTTTTTTTGGGAGTATCTCCACTTTTGATATACACTCGATTTTCTGTATACATTAGGGTGGTCCTTATAATCAAATGTAGTATTTTTGCCAGTTTCGCCCCCTTGGTGATGGTTTAGGCGTGTCGCATGGGGGTCAATTTTCAGATTGCTCTATGGAGACTCAAAGAATAAAAGTAATTTTTCTTGTTATCAATAGTACTACGAAGATATGATATGTTGTTGTTGTTGTTGTTGTAGCGAGGTGTAGCCCTGCCAAAATGTCAGACAGGGTCACCTCGAGTGTATTGCTCTTGGCCGGGTCGATATAAGAAAACGGCCCGGGTCGTTTCGGCACGATGGGTACAGCACAAGTACTGGTACCGTTCTCGTAGAACCGGCAATACAAGAAACTAGCCGTGTAGGCTATGTAGATCATTTAGCGTTACCCAGGGTGCACCAACTGGGAGGCGACCTACTTTTACACCCCATGTCGGTGTCTTTTACACTTATATGTCGGTGTCTTTTGTTTTGAAATTTTAGTCATACCAATTGTAATACATTTTTGAGATTTGAAAATACAAAAGGTTTAGTCCTCTTAATAGACTTTCAATGTTTTGTCGATATCTGAGCTTCCATTTATGCTGTAAGAAATGGGTTGCCTTAGTTTGGGAACTTGCACGCCACCTTTGCCAGGAAGCTAGTTGAAAGTCGATCACAAGATTCCTATTTTCAAACCAATTTTCGAAATATCTCGATACGTGCACCACCTACCGGAATTTTGTTGATGAGAAATTGAGGCATTGTTACCGGGTTGCGACAAATGTGTCAAGTTTCACCTCACCAGCTAACCGGAAAGTTACTCAAAAATCGATCGCCAAATGCCCTCTATGTTTTGAAGATTTTCAATTATAGCGACCAGCGCGCCACCTATCGGAATTTCAATTTCTAAAAAATGTAGTGTCCCCGTTCCCGTAACTACGTGCTAAATTATAAGTCTATAGGTTGCCAGGAAGCTAGTTGAAAGTCGATCACAAGATTCCTATTTTCAAACAAATTTTCGAAATATCTCGATACGTGCACCACCTACCGGAATTTTGTTAATGATGAATTGTATTATTATCAGGTTCTGATAAATGTGCCAAGTTTCTAGCATACCCAGAAGGTACTAAAAAATCGATCGCCAAATGCCCTCTGTGTTTTGAAGATTTTCAATTATATCGACCAGCGCGCCACCTATCGGAATTTCGATTTCTACAACTTGTGTAAAATTCCGCAATTTCGCAACTGTAATTCGTAGCAACTTTAAAGATATACGCAGATAGCGCCTCCTTTACTCACAACTCGTCATCATTTCAAAACAAAATGTCAATCAAATAGTGATTTTCATGTTTGAGCTAATACGCCACATTGAACAAAACCAGCAAGAATACTGTTACATATAAGCATATGTGCCGTAGGCTGATCACAGCCATCGTACATTACTCATACAACATGTACGCCCTGCGCCTAAAATACCTACGCTTCAAATTCCACTACAGCATTGCGCCTAATAATCATTATTTGTGCGTTTTTGCCGGAAGCTAAATACAGCTTGAGCTAATGACTTATTATTTTCATAATGGTGGAAAAGAGACGTCAAATAGGAAGGGTATATTCTGGCTCTATACAAAGATAAATGGGATGGGAAAGTCATAGAGGAAGGCACGTGTATGCAGTGACACCGAACAAAACTATTTAAAAGTCATTCAAATTATTTAAAAACAAAAAAAGAGCTGAAGCTAACTAAGCGCAGTACGCACATGGAAAGAACTAATTTATAAGTAAATGTATGTACAAAGGTTAAATCAGAGAGGGTGGTGAGAGAGAGCTAGGGCCCCTAAACAAAATATCTACATATCTTGGGAAAGGGAAGGAAAGAAAATGAAAGGAAAGACAAGGAAAGAAAAGGAAAGGAAAGAAAAGGAAAGGAAATGAAAGGAAAGGAAAGGAAAGGAAAGGAAAGGAAGGAAAGGAAAAGAAAGGAAAGGAAAGGAAAGGAAAGGAAGGGAAAGGAAAGGAAAGGAAAGGAAAGGAAAGGAAAGGAAAGGAAAGGAAAGGAAAGGAAAGGAAAGGAAAGGAAAGGAAAGGAAGGAAAGGAAAAGAAAGGAAAGGAAAAGGCGGAAAGGAAAAGAAAGAAAAGGAAACGAAAGGAAATGAAACGAAAGGAAATGAAACAAAAGGAAAGGAAACGAAGGGAAACGAGACGAAGGGGAAGGAAAAGAAAGAAAAGGAATGGAACAGAAAGAAAGGGAAAGGAAAAAACAGGAAAGGAAGGGAAAGTAAAGGGATGAATAGAAAGGGAAGGAAAGGAAATTAAAGGAAATAAAAAAAGAAAGGAAGGAAAGGAAAAGTAAGGAAAGGAATAAAAATTAAAGGAAAGGAATGAAATTAAAGAAAGGATAGTAAAGGAAAGGAAAGGAAAGGAAAGGAAAGGAAAGGAAAGGAAAGGAAAGGAAAGGAAAGGAAAGGAAAGGAAAGGAAAGGAAAGGAAAGAAAAGGAAGGGAAAGGAAAGGAAAGGAAAGGAAAGGGAAATAAAAACTGACTGATCGGAACATTTGAAAATTTTATTTTAAAAAAACTTATTATTTGAATGTTAAAATTTTGAGAAAACTTCAAAAAGCAAACTTCAAAAAAAATTTGTTTAATCGAAATCTTTTTACTTGTGATCCTCCAATTTTTAAATTCTGAAGCTTTAACCCTTCCCCAGCTTAATGTTCCGCTACGCCCATGCATATTTTTAGGCATGCCTGAAAAACTATTCCTAAAAGCAACTTCAACAATTAGTTGTTTGTATTGTTGTTGTTGTTTCTTGCTTAGCCTAGGCATTTGAGCTTAGTGAAAGCTAAGCACATTTCATCCTTGAAAGCATTAATGTCGACATAATGACAAAATAAATATGCGTAAGTGGTTTTTGAAGAGACGTGTGCTAAAACACACACTACAACAACAAAAATAAAACAAACAAAAATTTAAGCATCATAATAATAATTTATAAAACGGCTGCCTTTTAACTGTCGGTTATTAGTTTGGGAAAAAAGTTGAATTTTCTAAAGTGAAATTAAAAGCGTTGGCGGTGGCATATGAGCAACTCTTAGACACACATGTACACACACACACACTAACATACAATTATTCTAAACATCATGCGTACGTGTCTAATGTGCGCTAATGACAATCAAGTTGAGAGCTATGAAAAGAGTTCGAGGGGTTTTTGTAAGGTTTTCTAAGTCTGAGTTTAAGCACTCAATGAGTACTCCTTACACAGCAAACAATAGCATTAGAAGCCCAAACGACTTGCCTATTCAAATCTATCGCTCTGGTAGCGTATGTGTGCAGTTAAATAGAGGGAAGTAAGCGTCTTCTGTTCTAAGGTTAAATGCCAACAAAATGCACAAATAATAATAGTTCTTTTGATTGTGATAACAATTTCTGTTATTATGGCACTTAAGTATTTGTATGAGTATATGAAATTATGCTTATAAGCATACAAAAGTTTTACATAAATATATACATGTGGCTAGAGTTGAGTGAGTGCTTGGTAGGCAGACAGAATAAATACGTTGTAAGTGTGTTTTTTATGTTATTTCCTCTTCTTTTGGTGGTTTTTATATAATCTCAGCTTAAAAGCTTTTAAAAGTTGCATTTTAGTATTAAAACCATCTTCTTATAATTAATTAGAATTATTAGAAGAGATCGGATTCGTATAGATATAGTCGTTCCCTTGTCGGAGTCATGAATGTGCAAATTTTTTCCAAGCAGACACTATGGCGTATACGTAACAATTTTACACATTCGAGTTTCTGGCACCACGAAAAATTTAGAAATTTAATTTTTAAACATTTTGGTTGCACCAAAAACATGAATGTGCTACAGATTCATGCTTCTGGCACAACGAAAATTTTTAAAAATTTAGTTTGGAATCTTTTAAAAGATTAATGTGTCGTATCTCGACAAGTTTAAGGAATATTATAGTAAAAACTATATCAGTGGAAAGAGTATAATGAGAATAAAACTTGCAAAAATATATTTATATCAAAAAGCAAAATTTCACATTTTGCGAGAACAATAAACTTTCAAATGCGATTCCCCAAAATTTTAATTTTGGCACATTCATGCTTCTGGCAAGCGAGCGACGATATCAAAGTTGTTTTATTTAAACGCATACCCTGTTTTTGACCATTATGGCCCAAAAACTATCATGACAAAGTTTTATGAAGTTTGGACCACGACAACCGGTGACGACTTGCAGTTAATATACTCGTGTTACTCATTTTGTCGTATCCTTACCGCTTAGGAGTTTCATTTAAGGAGTTATGGGTATCCACTGAAAGGTGTTTTTGCGAGCCTGAACGTAGTTTAAGTTTTATTTCGAAAACTACAAAATTTTAATATTTGGCTCATACTCAAACGATTGTGCAACAAATCTCTACTTTTGATTTTTTTATAAGGACAACAGGATCCAGATTACCAGATTTAAAAAAAAACAACGTATTTATGAGAAAATGAACTTCAAATTTAAAAATTAGCTTGGAAGATTGTGTAAAAATATATATACAGGGTAGGCATATCAGAATTCGAAAAAAAAAAATTGGTTCCATATATTTTTGGGGCGATCTACTGTCCACGTGTAATTAAATTAATTTCACAAAAGTAATCACAGATAAATCAAGAACCGTGCTCTTTTTTCGAAGAAGATTGCTTGTAATTTTATCAAGATACCTGATAAAGAAAATTTTACTCATACGCCGTGTATGGCCTATAAAAAGTGCACTATAATTGCAACATTTCAAGAAATACACTATTATTTTCACTACAAAACATATTTTTATGCAATCTTCTAAGCTGCTGTTTAAATTCTAATTTCCGTAATTTCTCGTAAAGACGTCATTTCAATATCCTGGTAAAGGATCCTGTTGTCCTTATAAAAAATTTAAAAGTAGAGATTTGTTGCAAAGTATTTTATTAATGGACATGATATTAAAATAATATGATTTTCGAAGCCTTAGTGGACTTTTTTTCGATACAGTGTAAGCAACAACAACTTTTTTTAATTAAAATTTTCCAGTAATTTTAGGCATTTTGAGGCCAATCTGCATAATAATTTCTAATGAGTTTAATTTTTGCATACGGCTTTGTAATGAATAGAGATCGAGATAGAGAGGCAAAAAAAGGCAAAATCAAGCGCCTGAAAAAAACTTTGTAATTTTATTTGAAAAAAAAAAATAAATTGGGAAAAATTGGGTTAACTGTGGCAACAATGCTAGCATAATTTTAGGCGTTTTATGTTGGCCTATTTGGACTTTGTAAATACAAATTTCAGCTCAGATATCTTCCTGAAACTTGGCGCATAATGCTAGTGACTGCTATAAACATCCTCGCCCGCTTCTAATACACAATTTTTTTAAAACAAAAACAAACTATACATATGTACATTACTTTACTTAAAATAGCCTTTAACCGCCTAGACGATTTTGGCCGTCCACATATGTACATATTTGAGTGAATAAAAAGCAGCCATTGCCAAAATTTTATTATCCTAATGTTTTAAGTGTATGTGGACAAAAAAAATAAGGAAAATGTTTTATCAGTTGACAACAGGATCCAACTCCATAGACTTTTTATTGGTCATAACTTGCCAGCAGTCTGTTAATAAAAACGACATAAACCTCTTCTCTCTGTAATCATTATTTTGTGCTCTCTAGCTTACTCTCGAAGCATTCCAAAAGGTTGTATTACATTTTCATTAACATATTCGCTAACAAAAAAATGTTACGTATACGTCATGTCACTTTTATGAGAATTTTAAGTGACCTTTTGTCATTAAATCAATTGGGGCAAATATGGGCACACATTTTTTTCAGGAATCAATAGAAAATATTCCAAACTTTAATTTTTTTATAGTTAGAATGTGTAGCACGTTGGAGCACACAAACCTTTTGTCTATCCGAAGTAGAAAAAGTAGCATTTATAAAGTATAATTTGTGCTGTCGAAGAAGACATTTGTTTAAGTGATAACCTCTACTTCTTCAACCTATATTCATGTAAATTTATCATTAGCAGCTCCAAATACTGTCTTTCTGTTGTAGTTTAAGTTGCCAAGAACCACCTTTACTCCCACAAAACAAACACTTAAATATAGCTCAGAATAAAATACACTTAAAGCAACTACTTCACGTATGTTTTTACAATATTTTGTCTATTCATAGCATCATCTCCTTGCTAACAAAAATCGACTGGCAATTTTTGCTTATTTTCATTAAATTCTAATTAGTAAATGTTGAGCATTAGCATGTCACATCTACCTCACCGATGTTTTCTATAGCTGAGCTTCACTTAAAATTCACTACAAGTAAAGGCAGCCATCCGTTCAGTCAGTGTCGACTGTCAAGTATGTAGCTCTAAGCATGTATGTATGTGTGTGTCTCAATTTATCTCAATATTCTTTTGTGTTCTTTAACCTCGCACGTAATAGACAAAAATATTTTCTAAACATTTTCCATAACCCACTTTTAACCCCCTCTAAATAATTTTGATATGAAAAATGTCACCCCTTTCACTGCTATTAAAGACAAATTTACACACACACACATGCACACATGCGTGAATACCTGTTTGTAATGTAAATGGGTAAGTGAATGTGTGCACGTCTCATACAAGTCCTCATTCCTCTCTATGATATAGTAAATTTTTGCCGATCACTTTGCTTTTTTGTTTTTGTATGGCTGAGAGCATGTAAATAATGCAAAGCTGTTTTCCATCAAATTTTAATTTATTATTTAGTAAAAATGCCAAAAAGCACTCGAAAGTATACTCATTACAGGCGAAATGTTTTTAAGAATTTTTCAGGTATATTACACACAAGCAAGTATTCAAAAGTTTCTTGGCACTACATACATATACGCACTGCACTGTCTAGGCTGTCAAGTATTTTAATTAATTAAAAAGCAAAAATTAAAGATAAAACTGCGCAAAAGTTTTATAAAAGTAAGACTCGTATGAAAACACTTACAAATTCATTTAAATAAACATAATTAGTAGGGTTGTGGCGAATAGAGATTTTGACGGATAACCGGATGTCGGATAATAAACCATAGAAATACATACATATAAGCGATACATTTTATGAACTTTATATGTATAGGATTTCCTACTTACTCACATTACTTACATTTTTATACCCAGCGTACTAGTACAAGGGTATTATAATTTTCTCCACTTAACGATACTACCTAACGGCACAAAATAATCGAGATAGATAAAGAGTTCTATATATGAAAATTCGTAGGTGGAAAAGAGAAGTTGATTAAGGCATGTCCGTCGGTCCGTCCGTCCGTCCATCTGTCCGTGTAGGCGATAACTATTATTATTATACAGGCTACTTTCGGGCCAAGGTAGGTTGCTATTAAAAATTGGCGAAATCGAATGGTTTTTCGATATCGAAAATTTCGAAAATGACATAAATTGACATATCTTGGTAGCTGAAATGGCTAAAATGATATAATTTTATAGGTGAATCCCCTTATCATTATGATTTTTCCATAAATTTTTTTTAAATGGGCGTGGCAGCGCCTATTAAGGGAGGCATTTTTGAAAATCCGACTGTTCGTGAATCTTAAACTAATTACGGTAGAACGATGAAATTTGGCACATAATAGTATCGTTGGGAGTATACCTGATGAAATCCCTCCAACCACGCCCACTTTGGATATCGAAAACTTCGAAAATCACCTAAATTGACATAATTCGGTAACGGAAATGTCTAAAATGATATAGTTTGGTAGATGGAACCTCCTAGTTATTCTATTATGATTTTATGATACATTTTTTAAAGTAGGCGTGGCACCACCCACTTTTCAGGGAGGCTTATTTGAAAATTGCACTGGTCATAACTTTTAAACTGATTACGGCAGAACGATGAAATTTGATACAAGGTATACAAGCATTATAGGAAGTATACCTGATGAAGTTGGACGAAATCGTTTCCCCACCACGCTCACTTTCGAAATGGAAAATTTCGAAAATCATATGAAAACTACCGCTGGGTATATAATGTTCGGTTTACCCGAACTTAGACTTCCTTACTTGTTTTGTTTTTCTTTTATCTCATATAATTTTTTAATTTACTTTTTTCTAGGGTGTCATTTTCTTCAACTTCAGTGTTTTCGTTACTTTTCGTTCTTTTAATTTCCTTTAAATTCCTTTTCTTTTCTTTCCTTTCTTTTTCTTTCTCCTTTCTTCCTTTCCTTTCCTTCGGTTTCCTTTTCTTTTCTTGCCTTTCTTTCCTTTCCATTCCTTTTCTGTCATTTCTTTTCCCTTTCTTTCCTTTCACTTAGTTTTCTTTTCTTTCCTTTCCTTTCCCTTACTCTTCTTTCTTTTGCTTTCCTTCCCTATCCTTTATTCCTTTCCTTTCCTTATCTATCTTTTCCTTACCTTTCCTTTCCGTTTATTTTCTTTTCTTTCCTTTCCCATCCTTTGCCGTCGTTCCCTTGTCATTTACTTTCCTTTTCTTTTTTTCATTTCCTTTCCCATCCATTGCTGTCATTTACTTTCCTTTTCTTTCCTTTCCTTTTCTTTCCTTTCCTTTTCTTTCCTATCCCTTATTTCCCTTCCTTCCCTTTTCTTTTATTTCCATTTCCTTTTCTTTCCTTTCCCATACTTTGCCGTCATTCCCTTATCATTTACTTTCCTTTTCTTTTCTTTCCTATCCTTTCCTTTCATTTTCTTTCCAATCCCTTATTTCCCTTCCTTTCCCTTTCTCTTCTTTTATTTCCATTCCTTTCCTTTTCTTTCCTTTCTTTCCCTTGTCATTTCTTTTCATTCTTTTTCTTGCCTTCACATAAAAGCTATTTTATGTCGTATTCATCCAAAAATATTCTCAGGTTACCACCTGGGGTTGCCAGCAGCAGTTACTTAAATTCGAATTTGGGAATTTCCTGTTATACTTTTTTTTTGCATATAGGTTAATATTACGAAAACAACTTGACTTATTTGGATGAACTTTTGCATATTCTATCCTTTAAGCTGTCCTACTTAAGCGTCGTTTTTACAGGGCTGCCACACATTTGAAATTTTTAAAAATTGAGTGAGATATGCTGGTGCGCATTTGACTTTAACCAAAATTTGTTACGTATTTTACTCTGTTGACGCAATTTTAAAATTTTTTATTAAAAATAGCTTGACAATTTTAATTAAATACTTACCACTTAAATTGTTGCGATTTTTTCTTATTTGTTTTTTGTTTTTTTTATTAATTTTCATAGTATTAACATATTCACGTCAAACTTATCTAATAGGTTGTTTGTAGTGTTTATATCTTTCCTTCACCCGATTCGTTACAGATGGCACCAAATGCCCAACACCAAGCTGTAACGGTCAAGGACATATCACAGGGCTTTACTCACATCATAGAAGGTATATAAAATTTTTACAAGTTGTTTTAAGAAGAGTTCATATGCAACATTTTTGGTTTCGGAATGTCATTAACTAAGGACCGTTTAGTCATCTTACCTTTTATTTTTAAGTTCACTATAAATTTATTTGACCTTTCCGTCTTCCGTTAGTTGACATAGGGGTGATGAGAAATGAGTTTTTTTTTCGAAAAGGATTTGATATATGAAGAACTTTTTTGTCTTGGTAAAGGTTTATTTCAAGTTGAAAAATTGTTTGACTTGAAAAAGGTTTCCTTTGACTTTAAAAAGGTTTCCTTTGACTTGAAAAAGGTATCCTTTGACTTGAGATAGGTTTCCTTTGACTTGAAAAAGGTTTTCTTTGACCAGAAAGAAGTTTCCTTTAACTTGAAAAAGATTTCCTTTCACTTGATAAAGGTTTCCTTTGACTTAAAAAATGGTTCCTTTGATTTGAAAAAGGTTTTCTTTGACCAGAAAAAGGTTTCCTTTAACTTGAAAAAGGTTTCCTTTGACTTGAAAAAGGTTTCCTTTGACTTGAAAAAGGTTTCCTTTGACTTGAAAAAGGTTTCCTTTGACTTGAAAAAGGTTTCCTTTGACTTGAAAAAGGTTTCCTTTGACTTGAAAAAGGTTTCCTTTGACTTGAGATAGGTTTCCTTTGTCTAGAAAAAAATTTCCTTTGATTTGAAAATTTTTTGATTTGACTGAAAATAGTTATTTTGATATGGAAAAAGATTAATTTTTGTTTATTTTGAAAAAGGTTTCCTTTGACTAGAAAAAAGTTTCATTTGACTTGGAAAAGTTTCATTTGACTTGGAAAAGTTTCATTTGACTTGGAAAAGTTTCATTTGACTTGGAAAAGTTTTCCTTTAACTTGAAAAAGGTTTCCTTTTCTACTTTAAAAAGGTTTCCTTTGACTTGAAAAGCTGTCCTTGAAAAAGGTTTCCATTGACTTGAAAAGATTTTCTTTGAGTTGAAAAAGGTTTCCTTTGACTCAAAAGGGGTTTCTTTTGACTTACAAAAGGTTTGATTTGACTTAAGCCTATATAACACTTCGTTTTTCCTTTGTATTTTTTCTATATTTTTTCTGTATTTTTCATAGAAAACATCAAATCACAAAAACAATTTACAAAAAATACAAAGAAAAATACAGAAAAAAACTGGAAAAATACGTACTGTCATACAGGCATAAAAGAGTTTTTTTAATTTGGAAAAAGCTTAATTTTTTTTAAATCGTTTATTCGAAAATGTTATTAGGTGACTAGTAAACCAACAACACGTCAAAATGTTTTGGGTATGGACTCTCTTAGGTTTTATTCCTCAACTCGACTACATCTTGGAAGAAAAATATTTAAAAAGTGATAATATATGTAGTATACATAGATTATATAAAATGTAGTATAAACAAATTAACGCATTTTCTGTATGAATTTTACTTTCAATGCTTTCCTAGCTTGTCGGGCTGTCCCAAAAGAGACAAAGTCACCTCGGAATGTAAGTTGAAAACAAAAAAAAAAAAAATTTATTAATGTAATAAGTGTTTGTAAAGTGTATGTATGTATAAGGCATGATCGTTAATATAATATCTACATACTCGTACACAATTAGCAGATACATATATGAAAAAGTGGGTGGATGAAGGTGTTTTATTTCAAATTTCAAGCTTTTTTCTACTGGAGCAAGAGCGACATAACAGCTTCATCCATGCAGGTCTTTACTTATAGGATTTATTGTTGTATGCATGTATATAAATGTTAAAAATTTTTGTTTTTAAATTATTTTTTCTAATATTTTAGGGGCAAAAACCTTTAAATGAGGTTAATGTCTGAATATCATTGTTCCCGGGATCTGGTTCAAAAACACCTTATCTCAGTTTAAAGTGTTATAAATGAATGTTCTCAGTGCCTAGATAAGTTGTCTTCCACTCAGCTGACTGTATTAACTTTATGGCAAAAAAAGAGTAACAGCCAAAGTAAAGTTAGAAAGAATTTGCTTTATTACCAACATAGTGTTCCAGATTTTTTACCGCACGAATTGGTATGACTTTTGTTAGACAGACATTCAAAAATTTCAAACAAAAATTTTTAAAAACAAACCATGGGCGGATGCACGGCGGTGGTTTTTAGGTTCAAACCCTTCCCTTCGAAAATGTCATATTTTTCACAGTAATACAGCAAAAAATAAAGTAAAAATCAATCAAAAAATATAGTAATAGTTACACAAAAATATAGTAAAAATTTAATAAAAATATAGTGAAAATTACACAAAAAATATAGTGAAATTACACAAAAATATAGTAAAAATACACAAAAATATAGTAAAAATGAATAAAAATATAGTGAAAATTACACAAAAAATATAGTGAAATTTCACAAAAAAATAAAGTAAAAATTACACAAAAATATAGTAAAAATACACAAAAATATAGTAAAAATGAATAAAAATATAGTGAAAATTACACAAAAATATAGTAAGAAGCTACTCATAAATATAGTAAAAATGACGCAAAAAATATAGTAAAAATTACACAAAAGTATAGTAAAAATACACAAAAATATAGTAAAAAATTACCCAAAAATATAATAAAAATTGCAGAAAAAATATAGTGAAATTTACAAAGAGATATAGTAAAAATTACCAAAAAACATAGTAAAATCACACAAAAAATTATACAAAAAAATACACAAAAATATAGAAAAAATACACAAAACATATATTAAAAATTACACAAAAATATAGTACAAATACACTAAAACATAGTGAAAAATGACTCTTAAATATAGTAAAAATTACACAAAAAATATAGTGAAATTTACCAAGAAAAATATTAAAAAAATTACACAAAAATATAGAAAAATTCACAAAACATATATTAAAAATTACACAAAAATATAGAAAAAATACACAAAACATATATTAAAAGTTACACAAAAATATAGTACAAATACACTAAAACATAGTGAAAAATTACCCATAAATATAGTAAAAATTACACAAAAAATATAGTGAAATTTACAAAAATTACCAAAAAACAGTAAAATTACACAAAAAATTACACAAAAATATAGAAAAAATACACAAAACATTTATTAAAAATTACACAAAAATATAGTACAAATACACAAAAACATAGACAAATGACCCTTAAATATAGTAAAAATTACACAAAAAATATAGTGAAATTTACAAAGAAAAATATTAAAAAAATTACCAAAAAACAGTAAAATTACACAAAAAATTGCACAAAAAATTACACAAAAATATAGAAAAAATACACAAAACATATATTAAAAATTACATAAAAAATTAAGTAAAATTACACAAAAAATTAAGTAAAAATTACACAAAAAATATATTAATAAAATTACACACAAAATATAGTAAAAAATACACAAAACTATACTAGATTACGCAAAAAATATAATAAAAGTTACGTGACACTTTGAATTTGACAAATGAAGGTATATACTTTTTTGAAAAACAACCCTAATGGGCGAGTTTTGAGAAACTTTGAATCAAAAATGTCCTTAAAAAAGATTGAGCGCCCCCCTTCCCAAATCCCTGGATCCGCCACTGCTCGTTCCAAAAAATACAAAAATATTTTGCTAGAGTCAACTTGGCAACTCTTAAGTTAACGATTTTAACTTTAAAAGCTCCACACACTAAATTTGGCTGTTATTATCTTGACATGGGATTCACTTTGGTTCTTTTTTTTAACGGGGTAGAGATTATGGGGAGACTGCTTATAAGTAAAGGATGCTGCTTGGTTTTTCTATACTGCCTAACTGACATCTCTTCGCGTACAAGTTCTCTAACAATATTTCTAGTACTTTCCAAAGTCTCCCAAAAACTTTCTAACTAATGGCTAACAGCTGATCTAAAATCTTTACTACTCCACCTTGACTGTCTCTGACGCTCTCTCTCTCTCTCTATAGGGGTATATCTACTCATGCATATACAAAAAATGTTCGGCTGTTATGAATGCCCCCATCACCAGTACATATGTATGAGTTTAATCGATCACTTATCAGTAGCGCCCTTCACTAACTCTGCCTTTTGCTCACTTGCTGCTTGCCTATAAATAAGCGTGAATCTATGTATAAGTAGAATATCTCTCCAAACTCTCCAACTGTCCTACTCTTTATCTATCGTAGCCTCGGAATTGTGTGGAATGCGTAATACATATTGATCGTAGTAAAACGGTTTAACTCGTGTTGTATATCTAAAAATTATTCCATACAATTTTCCAAATAATAATAACAACAAATTCTCTCCTGCTCTCCCCACACAATAACATCATGTGTGTAGTATTGATCTTACATGAGCAAATTCTAAAATGTCCTACACCGGGATGCAATGGGCGTGGTCATGTGCAAGCACATCGTAATGTCCATCGTAGTTTATCGGGTTGTCCGAAGGCATTGAAGCGCGCTGTCACGAGAGTAGCGTTCACGGAGAGAAATCCAACGGCGCGCAAAACATTTGAGCAATTAAGTAAAGCTGCAAAAAGTTTTGTAGAGAGTGATCATAGGAAAGAGCGAGGTAGTTCAAATGCTGATCTAAAACAATTGCAGCGAGAAAGTGATAAAGGTTTGTCGTAAATCCAATTCTTCTAGGGATTTAATAACTTTTTTTAATCCAAAAAATATTTCTCTTAATAATCTCTACCCCTTTTTGATAAAAGTTTCCTTACATTTTTTTTTTTAGATTTTCCAATTTTTGTTCAAGCTTTTTTTGGCAAAAAATAGTCCTTTAAAAATTTTCTGTCTCATGTACCATGTCCGCATCTCGCTCACTCACACTCTTTTCTCTCTTGCTCACCACAGCTGTGCTAGATACATTCAAAACTGAACCGAAAGAGCTACAACATTTGGATAAATTGAAAATTACAACAAATCAATACTTGAATAACAACAACAACAGCTGCATCAACAATAATAACAACGGTCATAGCACGATCGGTAGTAACAGCAACACATCCGCTAACCAGAGCACGAAGGACACAACTACGGCAACGTCAACCACTTCCAACTCGAGTGCTCAGAGCAACACAATGCCAATTATAAAATCTGAATTCAGTCCTATCGCCAGCGTTAAGTCTGAATATAATAAAAGTCCAATGCATCCATATATGAGCAATGCGGATACGACTGCTGGCGGCGGTGGTGGTGGTGCAGGAGGCGGTGGTAGTGGCCCAACTGACCGTTCGTCCAATAATACAAACTCAGACAATTTGCACGCGCCACACTTGAGTGGCATACGAAGTGCGACCGGAACACTTCAAGCGTCCGGCTACGTGAGCATGCAACAGCAGCAACAACAACAACAGCAGTCGACACCAACACATTCAATGGGTGAACCACATCCCCAACAGCACTCACAGCAGCAACACTCGCAACAACAACAAAGTCCACATCATACCCACCAACAGCAGCCGACTCTGCATCAACAGCGAGGTCCATTCATAGATGGTTCGCCATCAACTCTAATGATGTCCGCTGGCAATGGCACATCCGATAGTGGATATCGCACCGATGGTGGACATCATGATGATGCACAACAACAACACCAGCAGCACCAACAGCAACACCAACAACATCATGAGCACTATGACCATATGCGTTATGCTCAACATATGGTGAATGGTGGCGGTGGAGATGGAAGTCTTATCAAACCATCTTCTTCCGCTTATGGACACGAAATGCTTAGCGCGAATGGTGCACCCAATAATGGCTCGCTATCGCCGAATGAACGTGGCGCCTACGATACAAATCCACCCACATCGCTCTCATCAGCAGCTAGCGCTGCAGCATATGCTGATGCTGCAGGCGTTTCCAGTGTAGCTGGCATGCCCACCGCTTTTGAGCGCTACGATCCCATTTGTAATGGCCAGCGTCAAGGACCACCCTCAAATATGTATCATTATTTGCCACAGTCCGCAGATGATTTACAAGCGCAGCAGCACAAGTATTTGCAAGAGCAACAAATGTTAATGGCCAAGGCAGAGCATGATGAACTCACCAATGGCGGTCCCATATATCCGCGGCCAATGTATCATTATGATCCGAGTATGGGTCCATTGCCACCAGGGTTTTCGGCTATAAATTTGTCTGTGAAAATGGCAGCAGCACAAGCTGCAGCAGCGGCGGCCGCTTATCAAAATCAACAACAACAGCAGCAGCAGCAGCAGCAGCAGCAACAACAACAACAACCACCCCAACCGAAACAGAGTGGCTCACCATCACCACCCGGCGCACCAGTTGTAGATTTGTCAGCGCCTGCTTCGGTTTCGTCGTCCAGTCCGCATGGTTACAATTCACCAGCTTCACATCAACAGTATACGCAGCGTATGGGCGCTGGGAGTCCACAGCCGGGTGCGAGTCCGAATATTGCCAGTCCACAAGTGCCAAGCCCGCAAGGACAAACGTTGGATTTGAGCGTGACCACCACACGTCTGCCACACAGGTGAGAAGAAAATGTGGTTTTTTATTTTACTTTGTGTTATTTCTTTTGTTTTACGTTATTTAATTTTTTTTTTTAATTTTTTTTTCGGTTATATTTTTTTTTTTTCTATTTTTATTTTTTTAATGAATAGTATTTTTTTTTTTTTTTCAATTTTTTTTTTTTCTTTTTAAAATTTTTATTTTGGCTGTATTTCTTTTCTTGTATTTTATTTCGTTGAATTCTATTTTGGTTTATTTAATTAAATTTTTTTTTTTTTTTCATTTTATTTATTTTTTTTTATATATTTAGCTATCACACAGGTAAGGTAAAAACGTAGTGTTTTAGCGGCTAAGTTATGTATGAACTAAGCTTTAGAGTCTAAGAAATTTCTGACAATTATGGATCGAATAGTAGAACTAAGTAGGATCGATAACAAGGTTTATGTAGTCGTTTAAGAGGTCCTGGCTGCAGCTTTCATTCTTTAGGTACACACTCTTGAGCTATTGTCTTTACTGCAGAAAGTCTCGAAAGAACTGAGTACTTACCAAAAATTGACCTCTGTCATGGGAAAAAGACTAAAAATTCTTTTGCTGCTCATCCCCCAAAAGACTGCTTCTACCAACTTACAGCTCTCTGCTTTTACTCTCAAGTCTCTATCACACATTTGCATCGAACAACACACGTCTTTAGCCACATACTACCAACCTTTCCTCATCCACTCAATTAAACCTAACCTCTCAAACAATCATTACGCAATACAAATTCTTGATTAACCAAAAAAATATTTTTCTCTCCATCTCGTTTCAGTATTTTAACTAGTCCACAATATGGCGCACATCCCGACGGTCTAGTCGTTGGCCACCCACAAGGTTTTGGTCCAGGTGTACCCCCGACAGGCGCAAACGGTGCGCCACGTTCACCACAAATGGAACCCGTCGATTTTAGTGGACCTCCACGACCACTCGGTTTTGGTCTCGTTGGACATATAGGCGGCCCCAGACCGTATAGTCGTGAATCCACGCCTGATAGTGGTGGCTCACATTACATCGATAGCTATCGTGATCCAAGTGGTAAGTATCCTAAGTTTCCAAATCTTCCCACAAATAGTCGGCCGGTTAACATAAGACAATCATTTATCCGAGCGACGAAATATATACTCATACAGGAGCTCACGTCTCCTTAAACTTTCACAGACAAGTGATAACACACTATTTTTATGTTCCTTCTTCTCTTCTTCCGTTCCTACTTTAATAACTTCCAGGCTATTCACCTCATCCTGGCTATGGTATGGTTGTACAGTCTGATTATCCCCCAGCCGGCTATCACGGTTACGGTCCAGCCGCATATCAATGTAGTAATCCATATGCGACTGCTGTCGGTCCAGGCGGATATCCGACACCAGTATCAGGCGGCTACTCACCCAGTCCAGCATCGTGTTATTCCATGCCACCACCACAACATATACCGCAACATGACAAGACAAAGGATAGGTTAGTCGAATGGCAAGTCAAATCACTTTACTACTAACAGCTACTTTATTACTATTTTTTACTATGCTTTGTTTTTGGCTTTGCTTGAATTTGATTTATATTAAACAACATATTTACTAACCCTTTTAAGTGCATATATGTATGTATACGAAGATGTGTATGCAGGTATAAGTATTTGAGCAATTTGCATGCATGGGGGTATTTGTAGAGATGTTAGACCTGAAAAGTTGCAGAATATCTTTTCGTGCTCAGCTATGTAAGTTCCCGTTCGAAAGAGAACTCTGGCGCTCGCGTGTCAAAGCAATTGAACACTCAAAGAGTTTTTCAGACTTGTGATACCTTTTTTAATTCTCTAATTTTTAATTTCATAAATAATTTTTAGCTTTTTTCTATTTTTTATTTTATTTATTTTTTATTCCATTTATTATTTTATTTTATTTTATTTTATTTTATTTTATTTTATTTTATTTTATTTTATTTTATTTTATTTTATTTTATTTTATTTTATTTTATTTTATTTTATTTTATTTTATTTTATTTTATTTTATTTTATTTTATTTTGTTTTATTTTATTTTATTTTATTTTATTTTATTTTATTTTATTTTATTTTATTTTATTTTATTTTATTTTACTTTATTTTATTTTTTTATTTTATTTTACTTTATTTTATTTTATTTTATTTCATTTTATTTTATTTTATTTTAATTTATTTTATTTTATTTTATTTTAATTTATTTTATTTTATTTTATTTTATTTTATTTTATTTTATTTTATTTTATTTTATTTTATTTTATTTTCTTCTATTTTATTTTATTTTATTTTATTTTTTTTCTTTTATTTTTTTTTTTTTTATTTTACTTTATTTTATTTTTTTTTATTTTTTTTATTTTTTTTTATTTTAATTTATTTTATTTTATTTTATTTTATTTTATTTTATTTTAGTTTATTTTATTTTATTTTATTTTATTTTATTTTATTTTATTTTATTTTATTTTATTTTATTTTATTTTATTTTATTTTATTTTATTTTATTTTATTTTATTTTATTTTATTTTATTTTATTTTATTTTATTTTATTTTATTTTATTTTATTTTATTTTATTTTATTTTATTTTCTTTTATTTTCTTTTATTTTCTTTTATTTTATTTTATTTTATTTTATTTTATTTTATTTTATTTTATTTTATTTTATTTTATTTTATTTTATTTTATTTTATTTTATTTTATTTTATTTTATTTTATTTTATTTTATTTTATTTTATTTTATTTTATTTTATTTTATTTTATTTTATTTTATTTTATTTTATTTTATTTTATTTTATTTTATTTTATTTTATTTTATTTTATTTTATTTTATTTTATTTTATTTTATTTTATTTTATTTTATTTTATTTTATTTTATTTTATTTTATTTTATTTTATTTTATTTTATTTTATTTTATTTTATTTTATTATAGTTTATTTTATTTTATTTTATTTTATTTTATTTTATTTTATTTTATTTTATTTTATTTTATTTTATTTTATTTTATTTTATTTTATTTTATTTTATTTTATTTTATTTTCTTTTATTTTCTTTTATTTTATTTTATTTTATTTTATTTTATTTTATTTTATTTTATTTTATTTTATTTTATTTTATTTTATTTTATTTTATTTTATTTTATTTTATTTTATTTTATTTTATTTTATTTTATTTTATTTTATTTTATTTTATTTTATTTTATTTTATTTTATTTTATTTTATTTTATTTTATTTTATTTTATTTTATTTTATTTTATTTTATTTTATTTTATTTTATTTTATTTTATTATATTATATTTTATTTTATTTTATTTTATTTTATTTTATTTTATTTTATTTTATTTTATTTTATTTTATTTTATTTTATTTTATTTTATTTTATTTTATTTTATTTTATTTTATTTTATTTTATTTTATTTTATTTTATTTTATTTTATTTTATTTTATTTTATTTTATTTTATTTTATTTTATTTTATTTTATTTTATTTTATTTTATTTTATTTCATTTTATTTTATTTTATTTTATTTTATTTTATTTTATTTTATTTTATTTTATTTTATTTTATTTTATTTTATTTCATTTATATTTTTTTTATTTTATTTTATTTTATTTTATTTTATTTTATTTTATTTTATTTTATTTTATTTTATTTTATTTTATTTTATTTTATTTTATTTTATTTTATTTTATTTTATTTTATGTTATTTTATTTTATTTTATTTTATTTTATTTTATTTTATTTTATTTTATTTTATTTTATTTTATTTTATTTTATTTTATTTTATTTTATTTTATTTTATTTTATTTTATTTTATTTTATTTTATTTTATTTTATTTTATTTTATTTTATTTTATTTTATTTTATTTTATTTTATTTTATTTTATTTTATTTTATTTTATTTTATTTTATTTTATTTTATTTTATTTTATTTTATTTTATTTTATTTTATTTTATTTTATTTTATTTTATTTTATTTTATTTTATTTTATTTTATTTTATTTTATTTTATTTTATTTTATTTTATTTTATTTTATTTTATTTTATTTTATTTTATTTTATTTTATTTTATTTTATTTTATTTTATTTTATTTTATTTTATTTTATTTTATTTTATTTTATTTTATTTTATTTTATTTTATTTTATTTTATTTTATTTTATTTTATTTTATTTTATTTTATTTTATTTTATTTTATTTTATTTTATTTTATTTTATTTTATTTTATTTTATTTTATTTTATTTTATTTTATTTTATTTTATTTTATTTTATTTTATTTATTTTTTTCTATTTTTTTATATAAACCCGAAATATCAATTTCCTTACTACTACCATTGCTATCACCTGCGTATGATTTATGTGCACATACGTCCACCCAACTACAAATAGTTCAAGCAACCCCTTTGAGCGTAGCAGCATTTGTCGCCGGACCACACTGCTGGCATTTGCAGCAAAAGGAAACGTTGTCCGGAAAGGACACTAGTCTCGTTATTACTTTAATGAAAAGAGCAGGGCCAAGTGTCCTTGTTCATGATGTATGTGCGAGCAATCAAATTGGATGACATCGAAGAGGTAGCGGAGTATGTGGTATGCTGGCATTATGGAAAATATTAAAATATGCAATAATGACACTTATCAGACGACTTTGCCATTGACAACAAAGCACCATTGTGAGCTGCCAGTCGAACATTGTCTAACCTAACGACAACGATAATGAAAAAGAGTGATGGAAACTGTTGGAGAGTGAAGAATTATGCTGAAAATGTATCCTTTTTGGCAAATTTTAATATTTATAAGTAGTTGGGGATCTGGTAGCAAACGGCAAAGGGGCAATAAATTGAAATTAGGCACAAACGAGCTAGTGCTCAAACTGGACAGGTAAAGGTATTGTATCAGTGTGAAGCCAGTTTTGGTGAGCAAAAGCGGAAAATTAGTTAGCAAAGTGTAGAGTTAGATGGGACCTACAGCTACTATCGCACATTGTCTGGCACTTTGATGGTTAGATAAAGATTCTGTTTTGGTGTGCCAGTAAAGTCAAAGATTATAAAGAAAAGTTACTACGATTTGTCTCCTCGCTAGTTGCAACCCTGCTCCCTCGAACAGAGTAAAATTTGAAATCCAATTTGATAACCAGCTTTTCACACACACTTCATCAATACATTTTGCTATTGCTTTTGCCTTTGGTATAGTAGAAGAGGCATCCAGCAACACTTTATTGAGTCAAACGGATTAAACTTTTTTAAGTGTGCTCACTCAAGTGTACGCTGACCAATTGATAGTTGGGATCAACGGGTTTAGCTGTTGCAATTTTCCAGCACACAAACACACACTCAACATACAGACCATAGAAGTGCTGGTGGCTGCTGTGAATGATAAGTTTCCAATTTGTTAGATAAATGTATAAAACCAAAAGGAAATATTAAAGAAACTTCTGTGAAGAATTGATTATCCATTGCTATTTGATTTGTGCAATTTCGATTGGTGTCTGCAAAGGATTACGAAGCTAGGAGGAATTTGTGCGCTTTTTCGCTTTTAAGTTTTCATTGCATGGTTGCTTTTTTGAAGAGGGATTTTTTGTGTTTTTGTTGTTGGTTTTATGTTTTCTTTCATTAACTCCAATATTCTTTTTGTCTCTCCTCTAATTACAGTTTAACGGGGTGTACGCGTAGCGATCGCAATCATTTGCAACCACACTCCCAGGAACTAAAGTGTCCAACGCCAGGCTGTGATGGTTCTGGTCATGTCACTGGCAACTATTCGTCGCATCGCAGTTTATCGGGTTGCCCGCGCGCCAACAAACCTAAAAGTAAACCACGTGATGGACAAGATTCGGAACCGCTGAGGTGAGTGAATTTATCTCTACATCTCTACATATAACAAAATAGTAACAGGTCGATGTCTGTACATGGCAGATATCGACAAAAAATTGATTGGGGGAAGCATTATTAAGCGAGTAGAATCCAAATGAACAATTTTAAAAATTTGTGTATGTCTGTATGTCTGTCTGTCCGTATGTTTGTGGCCGTATCACTCTGAAAATAATGAATGGAATTGAATGAAACTTGTTTCGTTGGATTGCTCGACGATCAACATAAAATTGAAGATGTTACTTTTTCGATATCTCAACCGGTTTTGGAGTTATCGCCCAATATGTGGACAATGTCTGTCTGTATTTTTGTGGTCGTAACACTCTAAAAGTACTGAATGGAATTGTTTCGTTGGATTGTTAGACGCTCAACTTAAAGTTTAAGATATTATTTTTTGCGATATCTCAACGGGTTTTGGGGTTATCGCCCAATATGTAGACCACGGGTGACCAAAAATGTCTTAGTACAATGTGGGTGGTGTCAAACGAAAGGTGTCAATGAGTGTTATAATATGCGATGTGATTCATTGAAATATCTGAAATGGTTTGGGGGATTTCGATACCTCGACCGGTTTCGGAGGTATCGACGAATATTTCCACAAAAGTGTATTAGTACATTATGGGTATCAAACAAAAGGTGTTTATGAATGCTGTCATAAACCATTTGATTAATTTCAATACCTAAGCTACGCATACGAAGTCGCGGGCGCCAGCTAGTATAAAATAAAATAAAGTTAAATTTTATTCGAAAAAAAAAATAAAAATAAATAAAATAAAATAAAACAAAATAAAATAAATTTCAAAAAAAACAAAACAAAATTAAATAAAAAAATAAAAAATAAAAAAATTAAAACAAAAAATAAAAATAAAAATAAAAATAAAAATAAAGTTAAACCAGAAAAAATATAAAAAATAAAATAAAAAATAAAATTAAAATAAACTTAAACCAAAAAAAAATTACATAATTTAATTGGGCTTTACTCTATACCAAATTAAATTAAATTATTTTTCTGGGATAACTTTGCTTTCATTTTTTTTTTTATATTACATTTTATTTGCTTTCATTTTATTTACTTTACTTTTATTTTAGTTTGTTTCATTTCATTTAATTTTACTTTATTTCTTTTTCTATTTTATTTTATTTTATTTAATTTTTTTTTTATTTATTTAATTTTTTTATATATTTAATTTTATTTTATTTTATTCTATTTTGTGTTATTTTATTTTTGTTTATTTCTTTATTTTATTTTTTTATTTAAAAAAGATATTTTTTTTCTTTGATCTTGTCCTCCTTTTTCATTTTTGTTTTGTTTTACTTAATTTTTTTATTACCATACACCAAATTTTACTAAATTCGTAATTCTGTCTCATTTCAGGTGTCCCATTCCTGGCTGTGACGGCTCTGGCCATTCGACAGGCAAATTCTTATCACACAGAAGGTAATTTCCCATAACTCTTTAACAGTTATCTGCCTTTAAGTAATTATTTACTTGCTTCTCAACTCATACAACCTGTCTTTGTCTTACTCTGACACACTCTCTCTCTTTCTCTCTCCCCTTCTCATTACAGCGCCTCCGGCTGTCCTATCGCGAATCGTAATAAAATGCGCGTACTCGAAGCCGGCGGCACCGTAGAACAACATAAAGCAGCCGTCGCTGCGGCGACTGCTATGAAGTTTGATGGTGCGTATGCTCAACATTTTGGTAATGTCTTGATGAACAACTCAACTGTTGGAACACAGCACTAACTCAAAACCATGTTTGTTTCGATTGTTTTCTTGCTTCCGAATGCAGGTTGCGGTAGCTCAGCTAGTCAGGGTATGAAGAAACCTAAATTTGATGATGTAGCAATGGTCTATCCAAAGGGTTATACAGGTAGGCATAGCAAATTTATTTAAAAAATATTTACGAATATTTTGGCTTTGTTTTGAACACCTCTAAGAAGTAAATTAAATCACATTTAACTTTGGGTTCCTTATTTAACTACATGTGTGTGCGTGTGCTAATAAATTAACAATATTTTTTTTAAACTTTTTGTTTTTTTTTTAACTTTACTAATCCATTAGTAACTAAGTTGATTTTTATAATTTATTTTAAATTTTTTAATTTTTTCCAAAAATTGTTTTATTAATAATAACACTATGCAACAAAATTTTTGACAACGTATAATTATGTCACTTTAACTAATTTTTAAGGCTAAGGGGGTCGCAGGTCCTCAAGAGAACATAAAATACATCGTTACTCTCCTGAAAAAAAATTTATTTTGTTGCATAGTGTAATTTATAGTCGTAAAAAATTGTAAAAGTTACATACATATATGCTCTTTCTACACTCAAAGTACTGACTATTCTAAGTATATCTAAGCAGAAAAAAAAAATATATTCTAATATTAATTTCTAATTTTTCTCTCATTTTCTTTCTTTTTCTTATTCTTTTCGTTTCATGTGGATTGTTTGTGTTTATAGATTACGCCACGTTTTGTATCGGTGCTGAATATCTGCTATAGAATGAACATTTTTATTAGTAAAACTATACATAAAATGTAGTTGTCTCGTATTAAAAAATATACAAAAAAAAAAAATAACACTCAGTACCTTATTCAATCGTAAAAACATTTTTTCCGAAACAAAACGAACCATATTGAATCACCTACCCACCGATTGAATGACATGACCAAAAAAAAACAAGGTAAGCGCTAATGCTCAGCCTCATTTAATTTCTACAACGAGCTATTATTTTTTCGGTTCTCCGTTTCTTAGTCTATTTATACCTCTCTGTATCGCAGAGTGTCTTTTTATCAATTTTCTTTTCCTTTTTCCTTTTTTTTTTTTGTTTCCTGTTTCCGTTTCCCTCTTCCTATGTATCACTCTGTGTTGCTCTGCTTATATCTTATATTTTATTTCTCTTTTATTTCCTATTCTCAGTGTATGGTTTTGGTTTCGGTTTTCCTGTTTTTCCTTTTCTCTTGATGTTTCTTTGTTTCCGTTTCCCTATTATTGTTTCTTTTACTGTATTTTCTGCTTCTGTTTTTTTTTTACTGTTTCTTTGTTCCTGTTTTCTGGTTCTGTTTTCTGTTTCTAGGTTCTAAAAACCTATCTTCTTTTCCTTAAAGATTTTCAGAATTTTATTAAATTTTTCATTATTAAAAAAATAGTAAAAATATATAATCTAGCTTTAGTAGAAGGTTTTTATAATTTTTTAGTACTTTCCAAAACAGGTCTTTACAAAATAGTTTACCGTTCATAACCCTTTTCATTCATGTAATATACAATCAAAAATTTACTGGTTTTATTAATGCAGTTTTAGAATGCATTCATTTAATCCTTTTTGTATAGCTAAAATATTTAGTACTTCTCGCTTTAGTTCATGCGTTTCGAAAAATAGTTCAACCTGTAAGCTGTGGTAGCTATTCGCCTTGATTTCCTCTATTTTCAGTGTATACTTTGTTTATTCAAGTCAAAATTTCAGAAAACGCTTTCCCTTGCTTCTATTTTTAGTACATTCATTTTTAGTACTTTTTCTATTATGTGATTTTTTAGAACAAACCTCTATATTCATGATTTCTGCGTTTTTAAGACGTTCATACTTGTTTTTTTGTTACTACTTTTTAGTACAAATATTTTTAGTACAACATTTTTTTTAATTAAGCACTTATCCTTTTTTAGCATTCTTCATTTTAGTACAATTAACCGTTCTATATTTTCATTTTAGAACAGAAGTTTTAAAATTTATATAATTAAAACTTATCTCAATGATTTCAAAAGTGTTTAGTACTTAAACATTATATGTATACAAAGATATTAGTTAGCGATTCTTATCTTAGCTATTTTTATGTTCAAACAATTCATGTAGTGTTTATTGTACAGAAAGTAAAAAACATGTTATTTTTAGTACTAAATTTGTTTTTGCCTTCTTTTAATTAGAAATAGTTTTATTTTTAGTACATTATTAAGTATTTTTTTAGTTAAAATATCCCACTAAATGAAATTGTAGTTTTTACTTCAAAAGTTTTTAGTACATGTGAGTCTTTGAAACGCATAAAGACTGGAAACACTGGGGGTACTTGCTTAACAAGTACTAAAGCTTTGAATTCAGCTTATTTTTTCCTTTTTCAGTTAGTTAAGAATTTTTTTTTAACTCTTCCTCACTCCACTTATTTTCGTTTTCAAATTAAAAAAAGTCGGTTCTAAATTACTGCTTACTTACTCTTTGATTTAATTAAGAACATGTAGTTAAGTTTTAGAAAGCATTTGTCATATTAATTTTATTTTAAAATAGAACGACCAAAGTTTTAGTACTTTATTTTTAGTACACATTTTTTAGCACTTTTTAGTACTTCTATTTTTAGTACATTTTTTAATTGTTTAGTACTTTTGTTTTCAAAACATTTTAGTACATATTTTCAATGTACCCTTTCACGAAACACAAGTCTATTTTACGTTAAAAGTTTTTAGTACTAAACTAAAAAATCTTAAAAACCACCTGAAACCAAGAAATAGTTTTGATTTTTTTGAAATTTAGCACACGCGCACATATTAATTTCTTTTTTTTTCAACACTTCTAAAATAAGTTAACTACAACCAGTATTTCATACATTTTTTTTTACTAATATTTTCTCTGCCCTCTCTCTTCTCTTCCGCATCCACTATCTTTAGGCATTGACATGATGATGGGTGGTATTGGCTCTGCAGTCTCTTCATCCGCCTCCGTATCTAGTAATCTAAGTAACAGCAGCAACAACAATAATGCTTCCGTTGTTAGCTCCAGTGCTGCACTTGGTAATGTCTCTTCATCTGTTACTGGTACCGCCACATTACCGGATAGCTTACAAGGCAATAATACTACCAATAACAATGGCACAAGTAACAACTCCGCCAATAATAATAGCAACAACAACAACAACAATGTGCCCTCAACTAATGGCAGTAATGGTGTTGGTGGTAACGGCACCGGTGTTGGTGAAGATATAAATACGCTCGAAGCTGAAATATCTGAATTGCAACGCGAAAATGCACGCGTCGAATCGCAAATGATGCGTCTTAAATCAGACATAAATGCCATGGAATCACAGTTGAACACCAGCGATAGGGTACGTAGGCTCAGGTTCGTTGAGGCAAACTAAAAAACCAATAAGTAATTTATAAGTATGTACTTAATTACATTTTTTTCTTGCTAGTTTTTAATATTGTATATATGAACATGGGTACATATATGGGGTGTTTCGTGTCAATTGAAAACTTTAACTAGTATTGGGTAAAAATTTATATGCTCTCACTAAAAGCAAAAATTTTGCGATATAATAAAAAAGTAGCGGAACGACTCATATACCCCAAAGCACTAATATATCCCACATATGAGATAAAGTGGCCACGTCTTGGTCGATATTTCAGAAAGGAGATCCGCATATGGGACCAAGATTTACCTACTATCTACCCATAAAGTACCCTGCAGGTGTCTAGGATTCGGACGCCAATATGGCACTTAAAAGCAGGAAGTACCTGCAAAAACCCTTATATTGACAAACAGGCCCATGCTTACACTTTTTCCCTTCCGTTCACGACGTCACGTTACAACTGCAACACTACGTTTCGGCCATCTTAAATTCGGCCATGGTTGCCCCCACAACACAGTTTTTTTTTTCAGGGACCGAAAATAATTGTTATTCAGACGAAAAGGTTACGCGAAAATTCCCCTTATATATTTTAGAGAATTTTTAAACATTAGAGGTATTTTATTTTGGACATCGTAACCAATATAAATGAGAGATATATTTTTTTGGTTACGAATAATCATTAAGTCAACCAAAAATTTTTTTGGTTAATAATAATCATTAAGTCAACAAAAATAACCATTATCGTAAGTAATAAATAAATGAAATGAAATAACATAGCAACATAATTTTCCATTAGTAACTTTTATTGGCAACCAAAAAAATTTTTGGTTGACTTAATGGTTATTCGTAACTAAAAAATGTTTCTCTCATTTATATGGTTATATACCAACATAAAGTATATCTTACGGTAATGGTTAATAATAACCAATATTTTAATACATCAGCACAAATGGTTAAATGGGACCTTTTTATCATATTTCTTATAACAGTTACGTCCCTGTTTTTTTTTTTTAAATCACACCAGCGGTAAAAGTATAGACAGAAAAAAATGAGCTGGGAATGGATAAGAATTGACCGTGATTTTGGTTGAATCAACAGATATTTTGGTTGATATAACTATGTTTTGGTTGATATAACCAAATCACTGTCAATTCTTATCCATTACCAGCTCAAATTTCTCTGTGTGTAGTATGGTGGCAATTCTGTGTCAACTCATGACGTAGCAGTAAGCTGATTCTGTCAAAACTGGCTAGTTCATTCTAACGGTGTCGCTTTTGGCATAGTCTCCTCTCTTTGGTTTATGTTAACAAGTATCATTTTACACCCATATGACCTTCTAGGGTCACAGCTGGACTACATTGGGTTTCAAGACCCCAATCAAGTAGGCATATGACATATACTCTCAAACCTATTCTCGAATAATCCGACCATACTTACTTACAAAATTTCTCATAAAAAGGACCAAGCTAAGATAAATTAAGTCCATGATGTATTTTAAGAGCTCATTCACAATCATCATCATCGATTTTGGCCGTTGGCTATCACAGCACGCCAGTCATTCCTTTTTAGCGATAATTAATGCCAATTGGAAACCCCGAGGGAGTTCAAGTCATCCTCCACCTGTTGTTTCCATCTCAGTCGAGGCCTCTCTCTTATTCTGCTGCCGAATTCGGGTGACGATATGAAAACCTTCCGTGCTGGAGCTTCTTTGTCCATTCGCATAACATGACGCAGCCAGCGGAGCCTTTGGGCTTTAATTCGCTGGACTATGGTCAGATCTGCGTAAAGCTCGTACCACTCATCGTTAAATCTCCTTCTATACTCGCCCTTGGCATCATGGGAATGATCATAGATCTTCCAGAGAACTTTTCTCTCAAATACTCCGAGGGCCATATCATCTTCTCTTGACATCTTCTCTTCACAATAGAGCAACTTTTTCCTTCAAGTCGAGCTACTTAGTTTCAAGGGGGTAAAAAATATATTACATACACATATCTATGGTATAGATATATATCGTCGGTATTTATGCAAAACAACGTAACGGACAAATGCAAAACACATAAGGGACACCGGGGCTTCTGGGTACCCGGATCCATTCACCCATCACTTTGTTCATATTGCCTTTCAGAAGCTGATGGTAGGGATAGGGATAGGGATGGGGATAGAGATAGGGATTGAGATAGAAATAGGGATCGGGTTAGAGAAACATGCAGGGAAGTAAATTAGTGGCAGGACAACGTCTGCCGGGTCAGCTAGTCTATATATATAAAATTTGATCTATTTATGTACATATGTATGTATATAGCTTATGGACTCCAAAACTACTATACCGATTTTCATAAAATCGGGATAGATTAGTAGGGTTCTGGAGAGTGTTTCTGTAAAGTATTTTTAGGGAAGCGGAACCGGGACCGCCCTGTTCGAAACTATCGTATAAATGGCTGGTTTTACTTGATATTTGGTATGTAGGTAGCGTTATGCTTTGGTTAAAGTATGGTATGATTTTTCTTCCGGGAAGTGGACCAGGGATCGATCTGTTCTAAACAATCGTATTTATGGATCAATTTGCATGAAACTTGGTGTGGAGGTAGCTATATGCTTAGGTTAATATATAGGATAAATTTTCTTCCGGAAAGTGGACCCAGGACTGACTTATTCTAAACTTTCATATAGTTGGTTGGATTTACTTGAAATTTGGTATGTAGATAGCGTTATGGTTAGGTTAAAGTGTGGGATAAATTTTCTTCCAAGAAGTTTACCAGGGCCCGATATATTCTAAACAATCATATTTATGACTCGATGAGCTTGATATTTAGCGTGTAGCTGGCGTTTCACCTTGATAAAATATGAGATAATGTATCTGCCGAGAAATGGTAAAAATTTTAAAATGTTATTTAGGTGTTTTTTTTTGGCATAGCAACGCACGCCGGGTATTACTAGTATTGTATATATTTTTTCAAAATTTTTCAATTCGGAAAGTTGAGTGAGCTTGATCCTTTAAATCTATCTGAAATGCAGAAAATTCCAAAAAAATATTAAAACTACAATTTAACCCTCAGCCAACTTTTGTGTACATTTAACTCTTTAATAAAAAATTGCCTAAAAAGTTTGCCTTTAAAATTTGAAATCTCTAACAAAATGGCGTGCAAGTAAAACTCAATACCAAACAATTCGACCCAGTAGTGGGACTTTGACTTAAGTTATTAATAACTTTTTATGCCAAAACTTCCTCACCATGACGAATGCAACAGAACTTTAGTTGTTAGACTATAAAAATAACTTTTCTGCTCCAAATTTCGCAAAACGTTAACAGCGCAGACAGACACGAAAGCGACCAACGATGGCAGCGACGTTAGCAGCAACGGTATCAGGACACTAACCGCAGCGACTTAAAACGTGTGAAAGTGTCTTGCCAAAACAAAACAAAAAAAAAGCAAGCCAGACGCGCGCAACACGTAGCGAGCGGAAGTTTTGAAGAAAAGTGTAAAAAGAACTTTTTCATAAAAATTAATTGATAAACTTTGATAAAAGCATAAAAGTTAGGTTAAGTAAATTGTGCCAATTGGAAGAGGGTGGTGTGGAAGTGCGCTGCTTAGCGGTTAGTAGCTGTAGTTGAATATATGAGTCATTGCCAGAAGTTGGTTGGAGAGGCGCTGGAATTTCCTAATTCCGCTCAACCGCATACCCCTTGCTCTACAGTCACTTAACTAAGCGTCCGTCCTCTACTTTAGCTGTCTGCTAAGCGTGAATCTATGGCATAAGTTTGTTTGTGTGCTTTTGTACTTTGTTGGTAATAATTTAAATAACAAAAGTTTGTAGAAAGTAAGGAACAATTTTTTTGTTTCGAAACTTTTATATGTTTGATGTTTGGGTTAAAGCGCTGATGTGCGCTGCGACGTTGACGTCGCTGTTTACGTTATTACTGCTAGACAGCAAAAGTTAGCGGTCGCTGATCAAAAGTTAGAAAACTCCAAGTTTTGAGTTGAGTTTTGGTGTGAAAGTTGTTGCGCCTTTTGCGCCAGCCGTCGGCAACAACAATATATGTTTTTTTTGTTATGTAGATTATAAATATGTTCATTTATGTTGCTATCTCTTTCACACGCCTTGTTACTTGTTAGAGTTCATTGTTTGTTTTTTTTTTTTTTTTTACTTTTGTTTTCAAAATTTCGGCAATGTCCTTGAAAACTTTAATTGCAAAGTTTATAAATAAATTCACACGAAATTTAAATAGGAAATATGCAAAAAGGGGTACAGGAATTAAAACGAGTTATTCTATATCGTCGCGCGCTTGCCAGAAGCATGAATGTGCCAAAATTAAAATTTTGGGAATCGCATTTGAAAGTTTATTGCTCTCACAAAATTTTAAAATTTAGTTTTTGACATAAATATATTTTTGCAAGTTATATTCCCATTAAACTCTTTCCACTAATATAGGTTTTAGTTTGTTATTCCTACAATTCGTGTTTTAAAATTTTCAAAGTAAACTTTTTTACATTTTCGAAAATATTTAAAAATTGAATTTTTATATTTTTTAAAATATTCTCACGAATGTGTAGCAAATTTGTTACGTATACGCCATGGTGTCTGTGGTTTAGTGCAATACATTCTTGTTTCTGGCTCAACGAAAATTTTTTAAAATTTATAAATTCAATTTTTAAACATTTTCGTTTCGCCAGAAACATGAATGTGTAGCACATTCGTTATTCTGGCACAGAGATTAAACTACACATTCATGAAAATGGCATTGCAAATTTCCAGGGGTTCCTTGTCCTTTGGAAACCCAGGATTTGCGTGAACCGTAGAGAAGGGAGAGATTAGTCACATGAGCCTATTAGCTGTAATTTTAACGTGATTCTAATTTTTAAAATGTTTTTTTTTCGATTTTAAAAAAGAAACTGGGATCTTGAAATTGTCACCATTGTTCAGTCGCGATGACAATACTCTGTTTCAGAAATACGAATGTCAGCTTACGGGGCTGTTGCATTATTTTCTTTCAACTAACGTCCCGTAAACCTAGGACCTTGATATTACCATCATCGTTTAGTTTTCTACGCCCACAAAATAGGACACAGGTCACTATTTTTCAATTAAAACCCTGCTAGACATGGATTACAGCACCCATCAGTTTTTTCATATTGCCTTTCAGAACCTGATGGGGAGGAACAGGGAGAGAAATAGAGATAGGGATTGAGATAGATATAGGAATCGGGTTAGAGAAATAGGCAGGGCAATAAATTCTTGGCAGCAGGTCCTTGCAAAACTGTAAAATTTAAAGGTGTGAGACGCATACTTTTTTAAATGATCAGTTTTCAGTATTAATTTAAAAAAAAAACTAATTAATTAAATAAATATTTACCATCATTTAAAACTTATTTCATAAGCTAAAAGGCATTTCTCTACATCTTTTGCCATTCCTAAGTCTCCTCAGTAGATAAATCATGAAAATATATACCTACACTGAAAACGCTAAGTACACTAACGCAAGGAGAAAAACTTTTCTTATTGAAAAAAAAAAAAAAAAAAAAAATATTATCTAAACATAGTAAATGAGGTAAATAAATTTCGTAAATGAGCAAACGATGATACCTATGTACAGATACTAGGGTGCCTCTTTTTTAATTTTATTTTATTTTATTTTTTAACTTTTTTTTATTTAAATTTTTTGTTTAATTTAATTTTATTTTATTTTATTTTATTTTATTTTATTTTATTTTATTTTATTTTATTTTATTTTATTTTATTTTATTTTATTTTATTTTATTTTATTTTATTTTATTTTATTTTATTTTATTTTATTTTATTTTATTTTATTTTATTTTATTTTATTTTATTTTATTTTATTTTATTTTATTTTATTTTATTTTATTTTATTTTATTTTATTTTATTTTATTTTATTTTATTTTATTTTATTTTATTTTATTTCATTTTATTTTATTTTATTT
Organism: Campiglossa producta; assembly: GCA_964058755.1. Lineage (NCBI taxonomy): Eukaryota > Metazoa > Arthropoda > Insecta > Diptera > Tephritidae > Campiglossa > Campiglossa producta. The sequence goes on from CAXKVI010000005.1 coordinate 98,282,572, forward strand.
TATTTTATTTTATTTTATTTTATTTTATTTTATTTTATTTTATTTTATTTTATTTCATTTTTTTTTATTTTATTTTATTTTATTTTATTTTATTTTATTTTATTTTATTTTAATTTATTTTATTTTATTTTATTTTATTTTATTTTATTTTATTTTATTTTATTTTATTTTATTTTATTTTATTTTATTTTATTTTATTTTATTTTATTTCATTTTATTTTATTTTATTTTGAGCAACGATTTGATCCCACATTTTATGATTCCAGTAGAAAAAATTGTTGTTTTTATTCAGGAAATGAGGTAGTCTAATGTTTTGCTGAACCTATAGCTACTTATACGCAAAGGAGCCATGCAATCAAGCAAGGTATACCCTATATAAACACACGCACATACTTACATCCCAAATATAAAACTTACAAAATGGCGTTGTGATGACAGCTTAAATGCGACATGATTTCCAAGTGGAGGCCAAACAAACTTCTCTCGACCAATGAAAATAAGCTTTAATGCAATTTGGATGCAATTTCTATGCTGAGGGCTGGACGCAATTGTTGTTATTGTGCGCAGCCAACATCCCTTGACAGCAATATAAAATTGCATATTGCATGATTGCATATAACTATTTGAAGGTGTATGTGTGAGAGTAAAAATAAGTGCAGAGCGAATGCAGTGGGGGAGATGCGTTTCCTCAAAGGAGACGGCTGTGTGTGTGTGTGCGCGCGCGAGTACATGCGCGCGCAAAGTGTTGCATTTGGAAAAGAAGATGAAGCAGAACCTACTATTCCCATGGGGACAAACCACCTACCAACGCATAGACCCCACCAGGCTTCGGTAACAAATTTTGCTACAGCTATTTTACTATTACTGCCATTTTTATTGTTGTTTTTGTTGACTTTTTTGTTGTTGTTCTTGCTGCTGCAATCATCTGTCCCTTTTTAATCGTAAACAAATCAACAAATCGCATTTCATTTCGATTCGCTCCTATTCAGTCGCACACCAGCAAAGCCCAACTCACACTCACACTCATACACAAACATTCAAAGCTAAAGTCCTCCAAAAGGGCGCCACATCATAATCATTCGTTTGTTCGTTCGATTTGTGTGCTTGTAACCTTTTGGCCTCCCATGAGATATACATATGCATTGAAATATGTATAGATGTGTGCATACATGTGTGAGTTTGTGTCGAGAAACGAAAAGAATATACAGCAACAACAAAAGGAGGCGCCTTGCTGCTGTGATGGAGTGTGGGGTCAGAGCTTTTAGCCAACTACAGCTCAGCATTTTATGTATAAAATATTTCCAGTCGCACTGCTGGTTGTGTGTGTGTATCCAAGAGCGCCACACCATCACACTCACACCTAGCTAGAGTCCTCTGCGGACAATTGGAGCCACCACCACACAGCTGCTCCCCACTGCAATAAAAGTTAGTAGAAATGTTTGCCTACTTTCAGGCGCATAAGAGCGGTGTACATTTTTTCTTGTTTCCTGCGTTATTCCCACTTGACTAGCTCTGTATGTGTGTGTGTGTATGTTTGCATGAATGCTTGTGTGCCGTTATGTACAACGGAAATGTGTAGGTATTCTTTTTTTCTTCAAAATATTTTTTTTACTTTTTCTTTACCGATTTATTTTACGTTTTTTCTTTACCTTCGCGTCTTTTGAGCTAAAAATGACATGTTGCTATTTCACTCGCACTGCTGTGCTATGCCAGAAAAAAAATCTACTAAATAAAAAATGTCTACCCTGAACGTTGTGTAGGTCTTTTTTTTATTTTTGTTGTGTGTGTTGGACTTGGAGTAAGTTTGTCCCTAAGGCCATTTGTTGTTCTCACCGTTGTGTGGTCCACAAACTTGGCGGTTATGATTTGAAATATGGCTGGGTGTCTCATAGTTTTCTCTCTCTCACTCTACAATACACTCTCCTGCTCTACCCCTTACTTTTCCTTTGTAGGGTCCTTATTATGCATCAACGAACCGTTCACAAAATTGAATTGAATTAAATTCAATTAGATGAATTTATTAAATGATGCGGAAGAAAAATGCCAGCATGGAATATGAAGTCGCCTAATTAATGCGGATTATACTCTTCGCTCCTTTTTTTGTTTGTTTTTTTGTGCCAGGAAGGGAATATTTTAGCAGGTGCCAAGTTGAAAAGAGTTTGAGGGGGTTATCCTTTAGTTGATGGCGACTTTATTTTCTACTAGTTGAGATAGTTTTATTTTATCACATCGCTTATTTCACTCTTTACCACCTTTCCTTTAATACCCATAGGTAGGTAGGTTCAAGTGGTTGCCGCAAACTTAGGCCAGTTTAGAAAGGCTTGTTGTGATACCACCAACATTAGGAAAGTCAGTCCCGGGGCCCGGCCATACGGAAAATCCCTGAGTCTTTGGGATTCTCCACATAGCAGAATCCCGGGACTGACACTCCTAAACCGACACCGTTACTCCTCCTCGAACCACTTAGATGACTTTATGAAGGCCACCAAGTCCTTTATCTCCAGCTCCGCGATCTGGCTTAGGCTATCCAGGAAGGGAACTCCCAAAAAGCGCGTTCTCGCGCCCCTTAAAGCCGGGCAGTTGCAAATGAGGTGCTCCACCGTTTCCTCCTCCTTATTATCTTTGCAACTCCTACAGCATCGTCGGTAGGGCACACCTAGCCTTTCTGCATGCTTACCAATAAAGCAGTGCCCGGTTAAAACACCTATTAATATGGAGATTTCTCCCCTTCTCAGGGCGTGAATGTCTCTAGATCTTTTATGATCCCATTTTGGCCAGGTTTCTTTCGATATACGATACCCTGGGGATTGTTTCCAACTTTCGTTGGCTTGACGGGGTGTGTACTCCTTCAGAATTAGCTTGCATGTGGCAAACGGCATACATAAGCGCTCTTTATCCCAAAGAACCTACTTGGTCGTACCCTGCCTAGGAAGTTCGTCTACCTTACAGTTTCTCTCAATGTCCCTGTGTCCCAGGACCCACGATAGGTTCACGCGGTTCTGTTGAGCCATCTCTTAAAGAGATCGACGATAGCTCAGCGTCAGTTCAGAGTTGAACGCATAAGAGCCAAGAGCTTTGATGATAAGATTACGGCCGCTGATCAGCCTGTAAGACACTGCAGTGATTAGGTAGTCTGAATGAGAGCTCAAGTTCCAGATCTCTTGAATAAACCCATCCTCCAACTCTGCCGTCCAACTTCGAGCCGTCGGTATAAAAGGAAATTCCGCCAGAGTAGCGGGACTCCGATCCGTTCTCACCCATTCTTCCCTGCTGGGAATGTTTATTTTAAAACAGCTATCTCCGAATGTTGTGGTCGCACAATGATCTGTGCTCAGCGGAAGAAAACTGTATGATGCTAAAATACTCGTCCAGTAGTGCCTGCGCCCCAGCCGGACGTTTCCCTTAGAGGCAGAGCCGATGTTGCTGCTACCCGGTGCCCTTACACATCGATTGGCAAAATCCTACCTACTAAAAGCTTATAGGCGACCACATCTAACTGGTCCTCCAAATGGTTTATAAAAGCTTAGTCAGTGCGACCTAACAAGAAGACTTGAGTCGAAACTTCATCAGCGCAACTAAAGTAGAACTGTCTAAAGAGGTTCCTTCCTCCTAGTCCGTGTGGGAGTTTGACGAAAGTTCAAAGTCAGGATGAACAGGCAGAGTTAAATAAAGTTTGGATGGAGAAAAATAGAATCCAGGCCTCTTCTTAGGCCCGGTTTTTTAGTGCAAGTTCAAACTTCAGTGCGGTCATTTTGTATGAGAGAAACGCTAGTCAACTTTGTCTGTGATTTTAACTTGCACTGAAAAACCGGGCCATAGGTAAATTATGAGAGAAAACCGGCCGGGATTACATAGAGAAGGCAAGAGTTTTCACTAAGCTGTTACGATGTGTGACAGAACTCTATAGCAGATCAATTGGGTTCCGAGTAGAGTATGGTCCAAAGAGTTGGGGGAGGGGTAAAAAGACTCAACTTTTTTTTGGGAGAATGGATTTTTATAAATATAGCCTAAATATGATAAGTACGTATGCACTTAATACCGAGCACTTAATTACAAAGCTAAAACTCTCTTGTCAGAGAACTCAATTAATAATATTTTTTCTGTTTTCTTTTCTTCTTCTCTTATCTTCCTCTCTCAATAGGAGAATTCTCCGCTGAGTACTCATCAACAGCGTAGTCTCGCTTCGGTGACTATCAATGCTGGAGGAGCAACAGCTCTTGGCAGCGTCTCCTCCAGCGCCACAAACGCGTCCCCGCACAGCAACCATCACAGCAACAGCAACAACACCATCGCTGGAAACGGTCCCAACAACAGCAACAACGGCAACAATAACATCAACATCGGTAGCAGTAACACCGCCGCCAGTAATAACTCCCAAACCAGCACCAATCTCACGCACACCCTCACCGGCAATCACACCGGAACCATAAACAGTCACAGTGGCAGCTATTTAACACCACCACCAAGTGTTGGAGGCATCAGCACACCCACCTCAACGTCGAATGGCGCACCTGCCTCCAGTTCCTATTATGAGAGTTTACGCAATAATGTCATCACCCTACTCGAACATGTACGTCTACCACCACCTGGCAGCAGCAGCAGCAGCAACGGCGGTCCAAACGGTATGAGCACAAGTCCGCTAGATAGCAGTAATAATGTAAGTAGCACCAGTTTAGTTGGACATCATCCATCCAACACAATTGGTAATGGCTTATCTATTAACACCTCGGGTCTACCCGCCACGCCCGAAGTGTTGAGTAATCAACAATTGACCAGCGCGTATGGGCCATCATCACACTCTTCGCATCCCACACTCATACCGCCAAGTCCCCTCTCCTCAGCTTCGATCGCACCCACGAATGTTGTAAGTGGTGCTGTTTCGATGTACGCCGCTCCACCACATCATTTAGCTGGTACACATCCTGGTATGTTGGGACCACCACCGCCGCCACCACCTCACCACAGTGCAGCAATGCCACCACATCATCCGTATACGATGCATCATCCAGCTAGTTATGGGCATCATGAACCTTTCGATTCGTACATATCGAAATTGCAATCACTTTGTGTGCCACCCGATGTATATGCGTTACCCGATGATGGTAGCCGACCGATGTATGATGCAGTTAAGCCGAGTTTGCATCAAGATTATACGCTGATGCCAACGCCGATATAAACTTGGATGAGTAGAGGAGCGTGGGAGCGTGAGAGAAGCTATTATTGGGATTAGTTGGATAAAGATAAAAAGGAATTTGACTCAGAGATAGTTGTGGTCCCATCAACATCATCCATCTGGATGAACGCTGTTTTATCTTTAAGGAGGAGTTTTTTGGACAGCAGATACCCTACGTGAATCTGAATTTGTTTGAATTACGATTTATGCAGGCTAATTCTATATATCATCCGGGAATTTTTTTCCATAAGATTTGTGTATCCCCTCGGAAAAGTTCCACCTAACTAGAGAATTATTTTGATTACAATTTGAAGGGATTATACTTTTCGACAGCACAGACTCGGCGTTAATCTTGAAGGGATGATACATTAGCGCGATTCCGGAATTAACTTCGTGTTTGGGAATTAACTTGAGCATAATCATTATAAATTCCCAAAAATTAAGAAGATTTGAGCAGATTTGAGAAATTTGTGCTGGCAGCACTCTTCAGATGAATAACAAAACCAGCAAAAAACACAACCAAAACTACACTTTGACCGCTACTGGACGCTAGATGTCGCCAAAAAAATAAACAATTATCAGCGACATCTAGCTTTAAACCGCAACAAATTCAACCAAAACGCTAGATGGCGCCGAGATGGTGGATTGTTAGTCTTCAATGTTGTGTGTATCAAGGTAAAATTTTGATCTGATAAAACAAGATTTATATATATTATTCGAATTAACTCGAAATTTTGTTTGGGTGACTTTAGCTCTGAAAAGTAAGACTTTTCAACAGGACAGACTCTACGTTAATTCGAATTGGATATGTGACTCGAGTAAACTAGGAAAATATGGTTAAGTAAAAAAATGTGTTTATAATAAAATTAAAAAAATAGTAATAATACAAAAATTAAAAAAAAAAACGGTATAAAATTTCGGCTTAGTAAAAAACCCAAAATAAAAATAAAAATAAAAACTTATAGTTGAAACTGTAAATAATATTAATAAAATAATTTTTCTGTTTAAGGTTGATACTTTTGTTTTGTAAATATATTTTATTTTTTATTATTTTTTTTTTTTCAAAAAAATTATTTAAAATTTGTCGAAAATTTATGTAATAATTTAGTACTAAGAAAAATAATCAATAAAAAGCTGTAAATAGTATTTTTATTTATTTATTCATTTACATAATTACAAATATTACAACCACTACATCGTAAGTATGTGTGCTAAAAATATTAACACAAAAAAACTAAATAAATATAAATTATAAATTAAAAATAGCATACAAATTATCTCCAACAAAAAGTATACGAGTCAAATTGCCACATTTCATGTGGTCTGAGCGCTAATAGTAAATAAAGTAGATATTACGAGTACAAGAGAGTAGAAGTTTATCGAAAGCAGGGTGTGTCAAGTATTTATTCTTTGGCTGCATATTTTTTTTACTTTGTAGCACCCTGTTATCACTTCTGATGTTTTAACCCGACACCGCTACATTAAATTAAATGTTTTTTTTTTCTTTTTGGAGATCCATATATCTTGTAACTTACCTTTGCTGTTGTATATAAAATTTTTATTGTTGGTTTTTTTTTAATTACTCCATATTGTTGTTAATTGTTTTTGTAGCGAATTTAAACAATTAAAATGATTGAAGTATCAATCAAAATGTGTAATATTTTAATATATATGTAGCTAGTTTGTAAAAAACGAAAAAATAGGAAAAAAGGAGGTGGACATAAATAGTTGATTATAGTAGTACCATTACAAATTCGTAAAGGGCTCACATACCTAATTTGAGAAGTAACGAACAAATGCAGAGCTCACAGTGGCGGTTGAAAAAATAGCATGAAAATTTGAAAATATCGAGCAATCTAGTTGCTTTTAAGAGTTTTCATTAAAAAATATATTTTGAGCTGTAATCTTATAACTTTTAACGAACTAAACTTGTATATTTGCATATCCGGTACTATCTCGGGAACCACTTGACTGATTTGGAAGACTATCCACTTCGGGTTTGCTACTTAGGGCGGTTTATAGGGTTGCCACCTATCACAATTTTTTTTAATTATGCAGCAAGATATGCCAATATGGATATCAAACGAAAGGTATTTTCGGCGACATGCCAACTAAAATATTTTCAACTAAGGTTGCCACCTTTCCACAGTATATTTGTATCCGATACTATCTCGAGAATCGCTTGACCGATTGGAATGAAATTTAGCATAGGGGTAGCATTATGGATTCTAAGACTCACCACTTGGGGCTGCCACTTGGGGCTGCCACTTGGGGGTTTTACAAGGTTGCCACCTATCTCAATTTTTTAAATTATGCAGCAAGATATGCCAATATGGATATCAAATGAAAGGTATTTTCGCTGACATACAGACTAAAATATTTTCAAGTAGAGTTGCCGAGGATTACCATTTTACCGTATTGTATTTGTATATTTTGGGATCATATTTGGATTATTTTCGGATCATTTTAGGGTCATTTTGGTATAATATTTGGGCTATTTTGAGATCATTTTGGGTTCAATTTAGGATAGTTTTGGGGCAATTTTGGGGTCATTTTCGGTTCATTTTTGGATAATTTTTATATCATTTTAGGGTCATTTTGTGGTCATTTTGTGGTCATTTTGGGATAATTTTTGGATGATTTTTGGGTTATTTTGGGATTCAATTTTGGATCAGTTTGGAAGCATTCAAGGTTATTTTTGGGTAATTTTGGGATTATTTTAGATTACTTTGGGATAATTTTGGGGTAATTTTCGGATCATTTTGGATACATTTAAAGGTCTTTTTGGGGTTATTTTGGAATCATTTTGGGGCCTTTCGCATCATTTTTGATCTATTTGGGATCATTTTAGGGTCCTTTTCGGGGTAGTTTTGGGATCATTTACGTTACAAAATTTTCGAAAAAAAAATTGTTAAATTTTTTACTTCAATCCCTGATGACGGAAATTTATGTAAATAGTTAAATAATCATAACTTGCGTTTTCGAGTTTTCTGCTATTTTTTCACACGCTACTGCGCATTGCCAGAAATATGAAAAACGTTTGCTGTGTAGTAAAAAAAAAAACAATGTTTTAATAAAATAAATAAGCAAATAAAATCAACGTCGATATCAATAAAGTGCAATAAAAGGATTTAATATAAGAAAATGTTAGAGTAATTATAATAAAAAAATATTAATATAAATTATTATAAAAAAATGTATAATAAAAAAGAAAAAAAAAATAATAGATGTATTTTGGAACGGTTTTTCGTCATCCCTTGTCAATTTTGGTTTTGTAACAACCCGGTTTCGGCGATCCGCCATCTTCAGTGTTTGATTTCGTTACCGAAACCGGTTTGATACAAAACCAAAATTGACAAGGGATGACGAAAAATCGTTCCAATATATACATATCTAGTATCCACCCTGTCCCAAAAACACAAAACGAAATTATCTCAAAAAAAATAATACTCAATATTATAAAACAAATTGTATGTATGTATGTATATTAAAAAACACGAAAAAATTTAGTATTCATAGACACTTAATAAAAAAACAGAACTACGTAAAATATAAATAAAATACAATAAAACTGTAAAACAAATGAAGAAATGATAAAAAAAACTATAACAAAAAAAAATATTTTACAACAGAATTAAGTTCACAAAAAAAACATACATATAGTAAGCTACAAAAAAATATATTTCGAAATAACTGCAAATTAAAAAGCAACAATTTTTTAAAAACAAAGCACAGCGCAAAGTATTTTATTGTATTAATAAGCCTATATTGTGTATTTCGCAAAAAAATTTAATTTCAAAAATTTAGAAATAGTAAAAAAAAATATCAAAAAACCAGCTTCGAGAATACAACTCTGTAACGCGTACACAGAAAATATTACATTTTACATGCCAATAAGTCCAACAAACAAAAAAAAAATATAACGGAAATTTCAGTTCATCCAATTGTATTTAAAAAAAAACTGCATCTAGTATTATTAATTGTAAGTAAAAAATAAAAAAAATATATTATTCATAAAAGTAAATCCATTCATATGTAAGTACATAAATTCACAACAGAAGTAAGCCAAAAGCGTATTAAGTAATATTTAAATTATTATTATTATAGATACATACATAATATAATAAAAAATTAAACAAAAATAATTCAATGTTGAAAAAAACTAATTTAGTGATTAAATAAATAAATTGCAACAAAAATATTGAAATCGTACCATTTGTTTTACTGCCTCTGCGCTGAAGAATATCAGTTACACGCTAGTCATACCATCAGGTAAGTCTGGGTTCAGACTAGGCAACTAGTTACTCGGTAGGGCTAACGAGGGCGATGGATTATATTTCACTCGTCGCATTAAACGTAATCTCTTTTTATGAGGTATTTCTTACTTCAAGTTATTGAGCGATAACTTTCTCTCATTCCTGTAAGGCGAGCTAGTGAGCCTCAATCCCTGATGACGGAAAATACGTTAACCACACTATTTTGATAGAATCAAGCCCTGAATATGTAGAAAATCGAAGGAAAGAAACAGCTAAACTACTTAAAATAAAGTATCTAATATATAAAAGAGGATTTTAACATGGTGGAGTTCTTAGTTCCATATGCGAACCTGGTCCGAGATATTGACCTAAATGTGAACTAGGTGTGACTCAGAGAATGTTTGTACGATATGATATATATATCAAATAAAGGGTGTTGGCGGGGCTTTTAACAAGGAGGGGTTCTAAGTCTAATGTACGAACTCGTTTACCAACTTACTTAAACTTAAAATAGCCTTTAACCGCCTAGGCGATTTTGGCCGTCTAACATGTTTCGCCAGTCGGCTCTTTGTTGAGCCAACTGGCTGCTATTGGAGACACCGCGTGTTCTCAGATCTGCCTCCACTTGGCGGGTGCCGATAAGAATACCTTCTGGGCCGGAACGTCTTCGTTCATTCGCACCACGTGACCTAGCTAGCGAAGCCGCTGGGTTTTAATTCGCTGAACTATGTCAACGTCTGCGTAAAGCTCACACAGCTCATCATTATATCTTCTTCGGTACTCGCCGTCGCCAACTTTTAGGGGTCGATAAATCTTTCGAAGAATTTTTCTCTCGAATACTCCCAAAGCCACCTCGTCAGAAGCTGTCAGTGTCCATGCTTCTGCACCATAGAACCCGGTTCCTAAATGTGGACCATATGTGACCCTGGAAGTCATGTTCTTTTAGGAAAACCTGGCCGTGTCACCACCAGTATGTACTGAAAGCTCGTATGGATGGAATTATTTAACTCATTTTCAGAAAAATAGGATCCTTTCCTAGTGTTGGTGGTAACTATCACAAAGGGCCTTTCAAAACTGGCCTAAGTGTGCCTCTGCGGCAGTACCGAACCTAAAATTGTCTCAACATATTACTGGCACAGAACTCATGCCAGTTCTGAAGAATGCCCTCCCCCCTGCATTCTCCAAAGTGCCATAGGAACAAAAACACTAAGATTCCTGCAACTACTGAGTGAGCACACTGTGTGACCACAGTATTTTTGGTACTTAACTTGATTTATGTGGCTTCATTAGGCATTCCACACATACCGGCCACAAAGAGCACAAAGCGATTAAATGCCGACAAAGGTACTTATACTACATTCCTTGATAGCTTCCACTCCCTTTGAGCCTAGTGTCCATCCACTACTGCAAACGACCACTTTTTGATTTGCTTACAAGTGGTAAGTGTTACTAACTAAATGGCAATAGTGCGCTTTTCAAAGATAATTGCAGCGAAAAATGCTGGTCAAAGCTAACAAAAACTTTATGTTCTTCTATGCCATTTTACATCGTTTATAGTTATGTTGCTTAGATACTTAGATCAAAACCCAAAAAAGCCAACAACACATCGACCGAAACAATTAAGGCCAACAACACATCGTCATTTGGTAGGCAAATGAAATCTTTTTTGGGCGGCAGTGTATGTATGTACTAAGTAGTACCCCTAAAAAAAGAGTCATAACTAGAAGCGAATGTATTTGGAAAATTTAGAAGTTTTACCCAGCTGTAAAGATAATCGAATGGGAACAATGGTTTCAGATATCACAAGAACCAATTTCTCATATCGGAACCTTTGTCAAACGAACCCAGAGATTTTGACAACGATACTTTTAGAGACCCAGTATAAGCACTAGGTTAGGTTCAAATGGCTGCCGCACAGGCCCACTTAGGCCAGTTTTGTAAGACCCGTTGTAGTACCACCAATACTAGGAAAGTCAGTCCCGGGACCCCGCCATATGGAAAATCCCTGAGCTGTTGGGACTCTCCACATAGCAGAATCCTGGGACTGACACTCCTAAACGGACACTGTTACTCCTCCTCGAACCACTTTGATGACTTTATGAAGGCCATCAAGTATGTTTCGCTCAATGTCCCTGTCTCCCGGGACCCATGTGAGGTTCACGCGGTTCTGTTGGGCTATCTCTTGAAAATATCGACGACAGCTGAACGTCAGTTCAGAGTTGCACGAATAAGAGCCAAGAGCTTTGATGGCCGCTTGGCTGTCGCTGAAAATAACGATATCCTCACCGATAGCGAGTTTACTTATCCAAGCCGCGGCATCCAAGGTGGCTGAGACTTCGGTCTGGAAGACGCTGCATTGATCAGGTCGTCTGAAAGAGAGCTCAAGTTCCAGATCCCTTGAATAAACCCCTCCTCCAACTCTGCCGTCTAGCTTCGAGCCGTCAGTGTAAACAGAAATGCCGCCATTAGTAGGGGGATAACGACCCGTCCTCTCCCGGATCTCTCACACTGGCTTAGCAAGGCTAAGGAAAGGTCGAAGAGCAGAGTGTCATAGCGTATATGGCCCTCCTACAACAAAACATGATCTTCGACCCTTTTTGGAAGCTTCCTCGAGCATAGTGATATTAAGCCTTCGGCCTCTAACCCAACCACAGCCTAGCGAGCATAACTGTCACTGCGCCTTCGCTAGAGGATTTCGTTTACTACCCTACTACTAAGTCTCGCTCTGGCGTACCGCATCTATCACTATTCTGTTGGTTGTTACCGATTTCCATTACGACGCAATATATATACCCCGCTACCTTATCTCACTCTTTTCTGAGTTGCAACCAGTCCACGTGACAGTTATGTCTATCAGCTGTCCGGTAGGGTTAGAGAGTTTCAAGAGTACAACCAACAGTAAGGCAGAGGCATACAATTCCTAAGCGCTCCCACTGCAGTCGGACGACCTAGATACGTTTTCAGAAAAGGACTGTCAACCCAGCAATGCCGTTACAACAACAAATATGAGAACTGAGTTTCATGTACTACAAACACATCGCCTGTTAAAGGGCTAGTGGCCTTGTGAGATACTCTCACGAAAGAGAGCTCTCGGAACGTATCCTTTTAATATTTTGTTTGAAATTTGAATTGCTGGGTTCAGGTTCAGCGCAGTTAGTGCGTTTATAATTGTAGTTTTACTAGCCCGCATGCTTCCACTTTAAAGATTTGAAGCATTGGCATAACTATGGTACTCAAACACTAGCCCAAGCCCCCCTTCCAAAGCCGTAGCCTTTCAAATAGTGTTTTTGATCGTTTGCGGTACTCATCCGCTTTTTGGGCCTGGTTGCCATATCAACAGTCAGACGTACATACATTTGTAGTTAGTGGTCAGTGGTTGAAGTGTAAAACCCCTTTTTCCTCACCCCCTAGCACTTTCCATCTTCCACTCATTCACCCACCCTTCAACTTCATTTGCTTTGTTTACTCGCCTCTATGTGGCCCACAAATATTTGCATAGTTACCTTTAATGTGGTCAAATTTTATGCAAAAACCATTTGGAAGCAGTGCATCAAAGCTGTGGAGCTCGAACATACATACATATATAGCGAGTGCCTCATATGCGGGTCGACAACATGGAAAATGTTTGAAAATTTATTTGAATTTCTATAAAATTACTCACATAGTTTTAACATTAAATTCTAATGATAGTCACTTCAATGCGGACACACATCATACATCCCAGCCCTGATTTGGTTGTTGGTTCATTTTGTTTCTTTAATGTGCAAACAAATTTCCTGCGAGTTCTTTGATTGCCTACCAAAAAGAAAAAAAAGAAAAAAACAGAAAAAAAACTGTAGGAAACAATAGCAAAAATGTAATAAATTTTCCAGCCAGTATGAAATTCATGGAACCCTTTGAGATGCCAATTTGTAAGTAACTGATTAAGCAATCCTCATGCCACATGCCTGAGAAAAGTACATACATACATAAATGTGTGATGTTTGCATGTATGTCGCTTACCCATTGAACCCAAAAGCACACGCACGTAGCCGGCAGTGTTCGGACTTCTACTACTACTTTTCACTTTGTAAAGTGTTTCGGTTTCGGTTCCGATTTCGTTCCTCAACATATATTTCGGTTTCCGTTCCTGTTTTGTTCCTCAACATATATTTCGGTTTCCGTTCCGGTTTTGTTCCTCAGCATCTATTTCGGTTGCCGTTCCGGTTTCGTTCCTCAACATTTATTTCGGTTTCGGTTACGGATTCGTTCTTGTTTCTGTTTCGTGTCCGGCTTCGTTCCTCAACATTTATTTCGGTTTCGGTTACGGATTCGTTCTGGTTTCGTTTTCGTGTCCGGTTTCGTCCTCAACATTTATTTCGGTTTCGGTTACGGTTTCGGTTCCGGTTTCGTTTCTCAACATTTATTTCGGTTTCGGATCCGGTTTCGTTTCTCAACAATTATTTCGATTTCGGTCACGGAATCGTTCTGGTTTCGGTTTCGTGTCCGGTTCCATTCCTTAACATTTATTTCGGTTTCGGTCACGGAATCGTTCTGGTTTCGGTTTCGTGTCCGGTTCCCTTCTTTAACATTTATTTCGGTTTCGTTTACGGAATCCTTCAGGTTTCGGTTTCGTGTCCGGTTTATTTCGGTTTCGGTTACGGTTTCGTTCCTCAACATTTATTTCGGTTTCGGTTACGGTCTCGTTCCGGTTACGGCTTCGTTCCGGTTAGTCTGAATTTACAAAACTTGTTTTATCGGATCTCTTAAATGTTTTTCGATGGCTTCATTCAACTATAGTCAAATTTCCTCTTGTAGAGTTTTGATACTGATGATGTTTCGGTTCCGGTTTCAGTCCTTAATTCAAAGTTACTTTAGAGAAAAGTTTTCCTTAGCAGGGACTTCCCTGGGCAGTGGTTTGGCAACTCTCCGAGTGTATTTCTAGCAAGGAAGGTTTCTCAGCAAAAGTTCACCCTCTTCTTCCGTAATCGGAAAAAAAACTGTAGGTGCCACCAATTTGTTATGATGATAGATCTGTAGATAGATCGCGATTAAATTACTGTGTCTTGCAATGAAGGAGGACAAGACGAAAAAAAATGCTGCGACATTCTATTACAAACCGGTGCTAGCTTCCTAAATAATATCAAAGAAATTCGATAGAGAATCGAGCTTGCCAACATGTGCTACTTTGGGCTGAGTAGACAACTGAGAATTAAACTTATCTGTCAGCGAACAAATATGACGCCTTATAAGTCCCTCATCATATCTGTGCGGATTTACAGCTCGTAACCATGAACAGTGTCGAAAGAAGTTGGTCCTTGGAGTAATCGAGAACAAATTTCCCCGAAGATTTATTGTCCTTTCCGTATGGCCAACGGCGTGCATCGACGCCAGTTAAACAACGACGAGCATTCTCGGCTCCGGAGGTTTTCCCTTCGACACCGAATTCTGGATTAGTGGATGGAGGAGGCTCCTAATGCGATGGAAATAGTCTGCCTTTCTTGGTGATGATGATGTCACAGCCAATTACTCTGATTTGAGATTAGAGATTGGATTCTCAATACATATATCGAGGTCTGTAGTACTAAACGAAGCCTTAAATCACTTCGCTAAAATCTTTACAGTTATTCCAATGGCTTAGCAAAACAGATTGCCTGTAAGCTCTGGGTTCATTTTCATGAGGCCTTCTAAGGAAATTGTCAACCTTATGAGATTTGAGTCGATACATATCAAAGTCGTTTACCTATATTATGGCAAATACGAAGCCAAATACCTTCAATTTTTCACAATTATCTTACGAAGGACTTAAGTAGGTTTGATATGTATCAACTTTAAAATACCAAAAAAAAAAAAAAAAAAAAACAAGAAATAAAAACTCATTCTGTACCATTCGTTGATCCAAAAGGGGCGAGGGAGTTCATTGGCCTTTTTGACCCTTCCAAAAATTTTCAAAAAATACATTTGGCATATGTAGGAAAAGAGATAACCGATTTTTATATGTATTTTAAAAATATTTGGAATGTAACCAAAACACACCACATTTTTTTCTCAAATCCAGCTCTACTACTGATTTGACAAATGTAAAGTCCGAACACTGATAATACTTAACATACACATGGCATCCTCAAGGAATACGTTTGTGTGCGTACATTGACGATTTCCAAAGCAAACAAACCGAAATTCTTCTTTGTTGCTAATTGCTCATTGAAAGCCTATTGTGGATGCGTGTCCTTCAACTTCTTTCATCCCGAAAAAAAATTTAATAAAATAGCAACGCACAAAGTTGTCATCATACTCACGTAAGCAGTATTAAGGGCCAAATACATAAAGCTTTGTTAACCTCGCCTGACATTTGCTACCTCAAAACTTTGCGTCCAACTTCAGAGGTATGTTACAATGAACGCCTTGACGCTTCTCTTTTATACATTTCTTCTCGTTATTTATTTCTTTGAATCAGAGTGTTTTGGGTAATTTATTAATTTAATAGAGAAAAAATGAATTAATTATTATTTCCTCCAACTTTTTATTCTTTAATTAAAGCAAAGTCATCAACGTCTGATTGTCAAAGCAAGCAAAGCAAACAAAATTTGAGAGTTTGCCAAATTTTAACCTTGCTTCAACCTTGAGGTCTCCAATTTGCCATGCTTCGTTTAAATACGTATACTGAACTTTTCTGTCAAAGTCAAATTTTGAGGTAAAGTCAAAATAAAGCTTTATGTAACTGACCCTTTACACATACATGTACATATTAGGGTGGTTTTTATACTTAATTTTGTCCTTTTCTAGCCCAAAGTTAGTTTGTTACGGTTTTAATTGATCCAGAAAGTAATAGATTTCTATATAACAAAATGATCAGCATTCGAAAAAAAACTTACTTCATGGACCGTTGCATTGGTAAAGATGTCAATCGGTGGCATAATGCATAACAATTGAGATCAAACTTTTTACATGATGAGCGGGGACTCAAATGGTCGTCCACTATCCAGTTAGGTTATATATGTATGTATGCGCTTTCACGATCCCCCCTATCAAAGCTTGTTTCCAAGCCCTGCAAGTTAAAACTTACCCTTTTCAAAGTTATCTCAAATTTACCATTCTTTGCAGAGAACACTTTCAATTATTTCTACCATTAATTTCTGACGTCCACGCAAGACAACTACCCACGTCACGACTCACTTCCGGAACATGCGAAAACAAAAACAAAAAACAAATAGAAAAAAACAATTGAACAATACCTGTCTTACTCTACGCACATTCTTCACTGCGAGCGCAACACACTTCGCTGGAAGTGGCACTGCCACACTGCTGCTGGCATCGGTTAATTTATGAGTTCATATGTAATTAAATTTTTCATTATTAAATATTTTTTTCTCTTCATTCTTCCTTTCTTTTGAGCGAGCATTAACAGAAAAAAAAATTTAATAAAACAATGTAATGCTCTTGTAAAATATGTGGATTTATAAAAAAGGATAACGGTGAAAGATTGAGCGTTCAGCTAAGAAGAGATGTGAAGCTCGTCTGACGGCATGTGTGGACGGAAGCACTTTGCCAGTAATAATGGTGGCTAAATGGATTTTAAGCAATGAATTATGCAGTTACAACGGTTAAATGAACGGATGAGGAAGAGTTGTTTGACGTCAAGAAAAGTCCTTTGTAATATTCATGTTTTCAAAAGGCAGACAAAAAAACAATAGAAAAGGAAAAAAATGCATGATTTATGTGAGTGAGATGTGGAGATGGTATGACGCATGGAACAGCCATTGTTTTTAATTATTTTATTAGGTATTTCAATAATTTTTAATCTCTTTATATTTGGTAACTGGGAATGCTGGAGTTATCCAATATTACATGGGACTTTCTTAATGATTAAATTAAACTAATTTCAATAAAATAAAATAAAACAAAAAAATTGATTAAAAAAAAGAATAAAATAAAATAAACTAAATTGATTAAAATAAAATAGAATAAAAAATTTTAATTAAATTCAAGTAAATAAAATAAATATAAAATAAAATGATATACAAAATAAATGCTATAAAGTGAAAATATAAAAAATTAAAAAAAATAAAAAAATAAATGAAATCAAAATAAAAATAAAAAAACAAATAAAATAATGAAAATAATAAATAGGTAAAAGTAAATAAAGTAAATAAAGTAAAAAAAAAATAAAGTAATAAATACAGTAAAAAAAAATAAAAAAATGCAATAAAGTAAAAAAATAAAAGAACAATAAAAAATAAAATGCAATAAAAAAAAATAAAAAAATAAAAATAAAAAAAATAAAAATATAAATAAAAAATAAATAAAAATAAATGCAATAAAGTAAAAATAAAAAAATAAAAATAAATAAAAAAATAAAAATAAAAATAAAAATAAAAGATAAATAAAAATAAATGCAATAAAGTAAAAATAAAAAAATGAAAATAAATAAAAAGTTAAAAATAAAAAAATGAAAATAATAAAAAAATAAAATTAAAAATAAAAATAAAAAGTAAAATAAAAATAAAAATAAAAATAAATTCAATAAAAATGCAATAAAAAAATTAATGAAAATAAAAGAATAACTGCAATAAAAATAAATAAAAAAATAAAAATAAAAAAAATAAAAATAAAAATATAAATAAAAAATAAATAAAAATAAATGCAATAAAGTAAAAATAAAAAAAATAAAAATAAATAAAAAAATAAAAATAAAAGATAAATAAAAATAAATGCAATAAAGTAAAAATAAAAAAATGAAAATAAAAAAAAAATAAAAAAAAATAAAAAATTAAAATAAAAAAAAATAAAAAATAAAAAAAAAATAAAATAAAAATAAAAATAAATTCAATAAAAATGCAATAAAAAAATTAATGAAAATAAAAGAATAAATGCAATAAAAATAAATAAAAAATAAAAATAAAAAAATAAGTCCAATAAAAATAAATAAAAAATAAAAAAATAAAAGTAAAAGAAATGCAAAAAAAAACAAAAAATACAAAAAAATAATAAAAATATATAATTAAATAAAATAAAATAAAACCAAACAAAATTAGACTGCAATAAAAATAATAAAATAAGCTTGAATAAAATAAACTAAAAGAAAAAGAATAGCATTAAAATAAGTTAAATTTTTTAAAATAGATAAAATTCAATTTAATAAAACTAAAATAGTATAAAAATAAATAAAAATAAATCGAAATAAAATTTAAATATATTGAAGTAAATTAACCTAAAAAATATGAAATAAAATGTTATTAAATTAGAATAAAAAAATTAAGTAACAAAATAAAAAATAAAAATTAAATTTAATAAAATAAAATAAAACAAAATATCATAAAATAAAATTAGGTAAAACAAAATTAAATTAAGAGCCATTTTTTCAAGTAAACTTTAAAATTTATCTGCCCGATAAAAAAAATTCTCGTATAAAATGTGAAAAAGTTTGTATAAAATTTTTTTTTTTATCATGCAGATAAATTTTAAAGTTTACTTGATAAAATGGCCGGAACTTTTTCGGGATAATTTCTCGACTTTTTTAAGATAATTTTTTGAATTTTTCGTTACCAATTCGGGATATGTTCCGAATTTTTTCGGGACCATTCTGGACTTTTCTGGAATTGTTTTGGAACCTTTTACTTCATTACGAAATGATCTCGAAAAAGTCCCGAAATTATCACAAAAAAAAGTACTGAAATGATCCCAAAAAGGTCCGAAACATATCCAGGAAAAAGTACCGAAGCTATTCCAAAATAGTCTAGAAATGATCCGAAAATAGTCCCGAAAATCATGCCAACAAACTCCCGAAATGATCCCGAAAAACATCCCGAAATGATTACAAACATGTACCTAAATGAACAAAAAAAATTCCGAATTTGTGCTATCGATTTTTACGATAAGCTGATATTGCTACAAATGCCACTCAACATAGGCTCGCAAAGTTGGCATTATGTCGCAAACCAAATTTCATACAAAAATTGACAGCCCAGTTGTGACTTTGCTATTTCGCGACGTTTACAACATTAAATGATTACCTACCCTTAAATAAAAAATGTAACTAAATTAATAAAATAAAATGAAATAATTTAAAATAAAATAAAATACAAAATAAATAATATTTTATAAAAGAAAAATAAAAAAAATAATTAAAATAAATGAAAAACAAAAAATGAAATAAAAAATAACAGAAAATGAGAAATAAATTAAAATTAAAAAAAAAAATTAAATTTAAAAAAATTTAAATTATTTAAATAAAAAAAAAATAAAAATAATTTAAACTAAAAAATATAGTTGTTAGAACTTGGCTCCTTAACTAATATGTACATAAAAAATATAAAAATAAATAAAAAAAACAACAAATAATATAAAATAAAAGAAGTTAAATAATATAAAGCAAAGCAGAAAAAAAATAAAATACAATAGAATAAAATTAAGTAAAAAATAAAAAATAATAAAAAGTTATAAAAAAAAATAAAAAAAAATTAAATAAACAAAAATTAAATGAAAGAAGAAAATTAAATTAAGATAAATTAAATTGAATTGCAAAATAAAATAAAAGAAAACAAGTGAACAAATAATATCTAATATTTTCACCTCAAATATTTTAAATAAAAAATTTAAAGGAGGTAATAGCTATATTACACTACGTATTTTCTCTGATTTTTTCTTGTATTTTTTCTGTTTATTGTGCGAAAGAAACGGTCTTATACAATTATCATATTAGTGCAAGCGGGCAAGCTATGCTAAAAAAACGAACGAAAAAAAACAAAAAAAGTCCAAACTGGGTTGTAAAAAAACAAACGAAAAAGTTTGTATTTTTTTATTTTTTGCACTTTGGTGGTGAAAAAAATAAACGTCTAAGTGCCATAAAAAATATAAAAAATAAACTTATTCATTTGTTTTTTATACATCCACGTTTGGATTTTCTTTGTTTTTTCGGTATTTTTTTAACATAGCTTTCCCGGTTGCACCAATATGATAATTTTATAAGACCATTTCTTTAGCACAATAAACAGAAGAAATACAAGAAAAGTCAGAGAAAATACATAGAGTCATATATGTATGTAGCTATAAGTAAAATAAATTATATTTTTAAGGGTTTGAAGGTGCAGCTGGATCTTTTGACCACACTAGGCAGGTCCAAAGTATTAATTTTAGATTGATAGAATTTAAAACGTCGTTTTTTTCTAAAAACTTAAAAAAAATAGAAAAAATACAAACTTTTTCGTTTGTTCTTTACAGCCAAGTTTGGATTTTCTTTGTTTTTTTCGTTTTTTTTTTAACAAAGCTCGTTCGCTTGCACCACTATGATAATTGTATAAGACCGTTTCTTTCGCACAATAAGTAGAAAAAATACAAGAAAAATACAAAGTATTCATTTTGGATTTATAGATTTTCAAACACCTTTTTTTATAAAAAAAAAACTTCCTTATACAACCCGTTTATTCTTCCTTTCCATCAAAATAGTTCTGTTTTCAATCCAATGTCCCCGCACCCAAACCGATAGCGTCCAAGTAATAGTTTGCGGATATGATGTAAAGTATAAATATATCAAATGTTATTTGCAAAAATATTCAATTGTCAAAACAAATTTTACAAATGTGAAAGGAAAACATTCATCATAAGATTATCATACCACAAGAAGCGGGAGACCAACCGTCGTCAAATCGTAAATTCAACAACGGACAAACAAACCAATGGCTTTTCATAGATGCTGAGCTTTCCACATTTGTACCCACACATCCCCACAAGAGTATGACCACATATGGCCAACGAAGTCTGCACACCCAAAGGAATCGAAAGAAGAGTTACATTCAAGTTGGTCGAAGAGTGGTTTGAGTCAAATGTCATGGCGTGGTCATTCAAATGAATAAACGAAATTAAAATGGCACTAGCACGAGCTCGCAAGACGACACACATACACAGAGGGTAGGGATGAGTATTGGGCGCCATAACGAAGGCAAACATTTCCGCAACCAAACAAAAGAATATGGAAAAGGCAACAACAGCACGGAAGACAGCATGAGATGGGAAAGTAACAAGCTAGCAGATAATGTATGAAAGGGCTGCAGAAGGCGGGGGATTGGGGGTAAACGCAGCATGTTAGTCCGAGTATTGTTAGTGTGCGCAAGAAAAAAAAAGTCCGAAATGTGTAGGCACCACATGGGACCGCATGTCAACTCATATAGCCATCAATAAGTCATATGGCAGGCGGTCAGGCAAGCAAAGGAGCCATTTGACAAGCGTTAAGATATTCAAAGGAACTGCTCATCTATTCGTATTCACATTCATTTCTCAGTGTTTGTTGCTTTATTTGTTCACATGTATTGATTAGGGTCATTTGACCGGAATCACACTCACACATCGTTAGTAGCAAGTAATTATACAGCGTGCCTGAGAAGTGCGGAAAGGACTGTATATTGTCTCAAATGAACATTAGTTTTTCTGTCGACAATGAGGAACCGAAAAGGCGTATGCCCGTGTGGGGTTCACGACTTCAACACTGACCAACTTTTGTCTAGGTTCCCCTCGGGAGAAGCCTGAAATCCCTAGAGGGCGCGTTCCCAGGGGCGGATAGCGGAATGCCTCCCAGGTATGGGTGTTAGAAGAGCAATAAAATATCTACTGCGGTCTGCACAGGCCGAAGAAGGTTACTTCGTCGTTAATAAAGTAACGCGCCCAAAAATTATTTTGTCTCTTCTCCCGATAAGGAGAGGCCAGAGCTTTAAATAATATTCTTGCATGAGTCAAAAACTTCAAGGAAACAATTTTCCACGGAGTAACCAGCATTCCGACACAATCCCTGTGCTTCGGCAGCACATCCATGAGAGCCTGCGTTTCGAAGGGTCAAACAAATCCTTCCTGCGCCAGTCGGGCTATTACAGGGGCGTAACAGATTTATTCTGTGAAGGGACTGGCCATATCCGTTTGTGGTTATAACAGCAACAAAACTCCCCATCGTTTTTTCTTTGAAGATTAAAAAAAATTTTCCTGGGCTATAGTCCTGAGTCGAGTAGTTTGGGGCTTTAATATAGAAACGCTCTGCGTAGATTGAATTCCTGGTTAGGGTTTATCTTCCTCGGAAACTTTGGCTTGGCGTCCACAGCCCTGTGGTGTGACTGCCAACTCCAGTAAAACGGTACTCGTTCTCTTAGCGAGAAGATATAATAACCCAAAACTCCTCTCGATTTCAAAGACAAGTCGTATATTCCATATTAAGCCCTTTTTCTTTTCCCCCTTTTCCTCGGCATTATTCTCGCTAGGTAGGTCACTCGGCAGTCTAATGTGGAGTACAGGGCTAGGAAGGCATCGGTTACCTTACCATCGTAAACTTCGGGCACTGCAGCATTCTTGTCGGTCGGACAGCTTTTTGGGAGTTCAACCCCTTTTAAAATTTCAATACCGTTATCCAAGCGATTCATTTAGGGCTGTGGTGGGCCAGTGAACTGGTTTACGGATGAATAGAAGATAGAAGGGAAGGTTGGGGGAAGTTTTTTATCAGAAGCTTAGTATAAGCCCAAAATGGCAAGGATACAGCGAGGGTCATACTATCCGGTGTTGCTATGGTTTGGATATTCGATATTTCTTCGAATAGCAGAAGGGCTCGAACATGATTAGTCTGTGAAAGAAATGTCTCATGAACCTGGAAAGTGTCTCAGAAGTGAAGGTGGTCCTTGCACACCTGTGACTTATAAAGGAATTATTTAGTACAGCTTTTGCTCCAGCACTCCAGTTCCTATGAAGAACCCTGTATGTGTCGATAAATGGGATAAGAATTTGCACTTATGCGAAGTGTGTATGTTTGTGCTAGGTTCAGCTAGGACACGAACCGCATCGAGCATTCCACTTATTTTCTAACTATTTTTATTGTAAGACAGCTTTGTTTTTAGATCTGAAGCTCTCATCATTAATTACCACGTAAGCATGTACATTAGGGTGGTCTTTATAATCAAATGTACAATTTTTTCCAGTCAACGGTCAACAAAATATCGGAAATAAATTTTTATCCCGATTGAAGATGGTTTAGGCGTGTCGCATGGGGGCAAAGTTCAGATTCCCCTATGGAGACTCAAAAGATAAGTGATTTTTTTCTTAGATTTCACATACAAAATTTAGTTCCGATTGGAAAAGCCCTTTGACCCCCGTGCGACACGCCTTTGGCTATATTACTATCGATCTAGGGGTTTAGCATTTGAAAATGTGATGATAGAATTGTCTCCCTAAATAAGAACCACCCTAATATAGATATGCATCCTATCGGAACGTGCTGAAGTATCCAAAGGCAAACTGATCCGCATATCCATAAAGATATAGATTTGTACATAAATGAAGGCACTAATTACAGTCGATCAAAGCATGAAGGGGGCCACCTAAGCATTGACCAGCGAAAGCTTAAGTAAACTTACCTATTACCGAAGCAGCGGGAGTAGCGGGGAATTGGCGCAGCAGTTCAATGAGTTTTATTAGTTGGTAATGGCACATGATTTGGCAGTTGACACCAGTTGGGGGGCGCACGCACCAGAGGAAGGGTGGGAGTTTGGTGGGATTGTGTCTTGCACGATTCTCGCTTCTAATGAGCAACATTAATGAATGCCATTTCTCATGTATTTAGTAAAATCGGACAAACGAATGTAGACAGTTTCGAAATGTGACAGTCGAACTTTTTCGCAACAAATTTAGGCAAGTCAAGAATGAATTAAGAAGAAGGGTGGAATTAAATTAAGCACGCAAGATAACTAATATTTCCAAATTATATCAAATATGTATATATATCATTAATATCTAACAGTTGATGGGGTCGCGAAGATGAAGAATGACATAACTACCAAATGTTAAATTAAGATGATACATTTGTGGGTGAAAGGGAATCCATCGAAGCTTGGCTTGGAGGGTGGCACTTTTGTTCCTTCCTTCGTATATTCCAAGCGAAGGTCGCTGCCATTAAGGAAGCAGTGGTTGGAAGCCCCTGCGGGTTAGGCGTTTAGAATATGCCCGAGTTTAGGCATACCAGCCGTAAGAGGCAAGTAATATGCACATAGATAATGACGTGATAACTCGATGGTGGATCTACGGATATGATGCCTCTCACCTCTCATTACCCATCTAGTCTTTTCTTACGGATGGAGGGATGCCATGACCATGAGAAGGTTCCACCGGTCATACCAAATCGCTACCACGTCGGTCGGGCAATACCGCAAGGGAGTACCGTTTCGTACCGCACTCAGAAAAAAGTTTCCTTATTTTGGCTCCACTTTTTCCTTAAATTTAGGAAAAAAGTCTTTAAATTAAGGAAGCCATGTCTTTGGAGCCAAATAAGGGAAATTTTTCCTTGAAATAAGGAAACTCTCTTTCTTTCTTTCACAAAACTCTTTCGGGGGTGAACGCCTGATCGACATTTTCCGAACAGTAGGGACTTCCGAGCTCCGTTGGCCACTTGCAGTAATGTTTTCACCAGACACTCATCCAAATTCCTTTTATTTCTGACGATGCACACATTAAGATCCCAGTGCTCAAAGTTAGTCCGTGCGGTGCAACATACTGAAAAAACCCACAGAAGCTGTATTCTCGCGATATCATCGATTAACTTCATGTTGAGCCGCCACGAAACTTAATTACTTCAGTCATGGATTCATCGGATCTCAAGGAACCCTGTCATTATATATTGGCATTGATTTGATAAATATTTAAAACTGGTGCCACGGTTAAAGGGAGCTTCTTTTCAATTGAAACTGCTGCCACTCGAATCTAATCCCTAACCCGAAAACGATTAATATTCTAACTAAGAAAACGTCATTCCAGATTGTCTTAAAAAATGGAGCTGGGTCTCTGAAGAGAGCAACATAAAGGGACGACCTTGTTCTGTACAATCTTAGCTTCACCTTTTTTATGTTATGGTCAAAAACCCTAAAAATTACCCAGGCCCGATCCCAATTTAGAGGCGGGATCCATGGTATTTTTGTTCAGAACACCTTGTCGGCTAAGTAGATTATCACCATATCTTGACATCCGGCTCGAAAACTATGTGGCTCCGCAAACCAATTTATAGTGCAAAAGGTCTTCGGATTCTTGGCACTACTTAGTCGTCGCCCGAAAAATCCCCAAAAAAAGGTCCCAAAATCATGACGTAATGTCACAATACTTAATTAATTATTTTGTGCTCAACGACTCACAGCCACTTTTCTAGGCAAAAATTGCATTTGGCATGAGTTCTTGTACATACAAATTTACAGTCCCATTAGCAGCTAATACTTTGTTAATAAAAAAAACGGGGGAAATCTGAGTAAGAAAGCTTTATGCAATGCAACTGACATGTTGTAAGTAATTAACACTCTTTGCCTCCCCAATATTACACTTTGTTTGCGTCAACCATGAATAATTGGCATTTGAGCGATGCCCCTTTGCTAAACAGTATATTAGGGTTGTTCTTTTCGCAGAGTGGTGAGCATAATTTCCCCAGCATTATCGACGGAGCTCATGAAATTGCTGAATGGGTTGGGTAGGTCTTACAATTATGAGTTTGGCTTCGAGTTTCCTGAGGCGGGGATAAACTACTAGATCTTTTTTATGCTGGACCCTGGTACTACAGATGACAATTTTTGCCAGCCTCCGCGGAGTCAATCAAATTTCTTTCCAGAAAAGTCGCCGAAAAAGGCGCTTTGAACTTTGATTTTTTATTGTAAGCTTTAGCTATTTTCCCTTATAAATTTTGTTCCAAAAAACAAAGCTGGTGTGGCAACCTTAATATCGTGCATTCATACTGAGCTGCTGAGCAGCATTATTTGCGATCTCATAACAAACAACCATACAAAACGAATAGAAGGGGTAAAAGATTTGCTGCTTTGTTGGTCATTCCTCCTCCTGTTGGGATGTGAACTTGCGAACACAAACAAACATGCTGGGTGTGGCATATTATTGTGTTTCGTAACGCCAAAACAAAAACTTTACTAATTGCTCTTTTGCAACTGCTGCAACTATTGGACATACCGTTAGTTGGGCTTCTCTTTTTCTCTTTTTATTTTTAGACCATACATTGTAAGCCACTTAGCAGACGACAGGGCCCAACAGCCGTAAAGTATGCAATGTTTAAGTGTCGACTCAGCATTTGACAATGTGAACAAGTGTAAAAATCATTTAAGTGTTGTTGTACCCTTTAGTTGACTGTCCTTGTTTGTATGGCGTTGAGGCGTTGAGGCGGGCGTCGAAAAAATGATTTATTGTACATAGTTGCCTATTTTATGGCTGAGAGGTCAAAATAGTAAAATGCGTTAAATTTTATTTTAGAATAGCTCTCGGACAATGCAGCTAACTCGTTTTAAGTAAAGTAAAAATTAGATAGACGACAACTTACTCACCTTTTAGAACACCAGTCGAGATTCAGTAATTACACGATTCATAAAAGCAAGATATTATTAGACCAATTTTGTATGTATTTCAAGAAAACGACTACATTTATACCAGATATTGCATAGATTTTGTTTAAACTATTTCACGACCAACTTAAGAATAAGGCTATCCAAATATGTAGTTTGCTACAGATGTGTGCTGCGATGATTTAAATCTCCAAACAACGAGACTACAATCATATGCTGCAGTAATTCAGCATAGAAGAAAAGAATATTTAAACTTAAAATGAAAAATAAAGATGAAATGGAAAATTATATTTGTTAATTATGATAATGCTCAAGAAATTCAGCTGCAAAACGTTTGCACTCAACAACCAAATTTCGCACACCTTCAACCACTGCAGCACCAAAACCAATTAGCTTAAGTTATACAATGCTAGATATTGGAGTGCATAACAGGAAGGTATATTATACCGGGCTTGAGTTACTAATATGTATACTGAACTTTTCGCATCATTTTCTAACGTATAAACAATTCACCACATCAACGTCTGCGCCAGAATAAAAAAAACTAAATATGACAAATGGTTATTTTTGCTGGAAATTCGGTGTAGGTCGGGCTTTAAACTCTTAGCTTACAGGTTGACAATGTTTTTTCTTTTACGCTTATAAATTGCCTCCCTTCTAATCTTACCCGTCCACACAGACGTCGCTATGATATTTTTAAATGGTGATTCTTGTTTTATATATGTATGTATGCTTTTATGAATCGGATGATCATTATTTTGCTGCATCTTCGTCTTTCATCTTCATTTTTTCCACTACTGCTTGTTTAACCATCCGCTAACTGTTGTCCATTGCATCATTGGCTGTTGACCGTTGTTGCTGCTGTCGCTGCTGCTGCCGAGATACCGCTGCGGCTGCCGCTGCTGTTGCTGCTTCTACTACGGTATTGAGTTTAAATTAAGGCTTCCCCATATATGAAGCCGATTCCAGTCAAGAAATTTACACCCATGGAGTCCAGCCTTCGTAGAGCACAGCTAGATTATCGGGATTCATTGCCTCACGTATTATATAATCAACTTGTTCGGCAATTGTACAGCGACGATTTGTATCTGGATCACGTCCTTCCAATTTCATGCGAACGCGTTTCCAAACTGAAACGGCGTATGCGTTACGTTTTTGTTCACCGGGATTGTTTGCGGATGTGGCTGTTGGAGAAAAGAGCAATTGATTTAATTTATTTTAGTTTGTTTTTTTTTTATTTTTATTTTTTGTTTTTTTTTTTTTTTTTGTTATTTTAGTTGAATTTAACTGGATTGAAATGAAATGAATTGAGTTTAATTTTATTTTATTTTTTTAATATATATTTTTTTTTTATTTTTTTTTTTATTTATTTTATTTTATTTTATCTTATTTTTATTTTATTTTATATTATACATTTTATTTTTTTTTTTTCATTTTTTTTTTTAATTTTTTTTTTTTTGGTTTTTTTTTTTTTATTATGAAATGAATTGAGTTTAATTTAATTTTATTTTATTTTTTTATTGTATTTTTTATTTATTTTATTTTATTTTTTTATTGTATTTTTTATTTATTTTATCTTATTTTATTTTATTTTATTTTATTTTATTTTATTTTATTTTATTTTATTTTATTTTAATTTATTTTATTTTATATTATAAATTTTTTTTCATTTTTTTTCATTTTTTTTTGTTTTTTTTTTATTATTATAACTATTTTTTTGTTTTATTTTTTTTTTAAATAAAATTAAATAAAGCTCAATTCAATTTTATATTATTTATTTGATCAAAAACGGATTTTTAACAAGGAATTCTTACCCTTTTTATCTTTTTCCCCATCTTCAGCCATAACTACCGCACCATCTTCCGCAATACCACCAGCTGACTTCTGCTTACCCTCCAGTATGCTTCGTTTATTGCGCTGTGGTGAATCCACATTTACGCTACTCGTTGCACTCTCACAATCTTCGTTCTTGAAACGTTGCCCCAACTCCATTAAACCTGCAATATTTTCCTCATGTGCAGCTTGTAGCTCCTGTACTTTGGATCTAAGCTGTGCAGGTGTAATATCGCTTAAGTTGCGCGAAACCAGCTGCATTTGGAGATCATTTAATTTATTGTGAAAGATACGTAAGGCATGTTGCAGATCTCTGGCATGTGCTGCAAAGCCAAATTTATCGTTAGCTGCTGAGTTGCGTGTATTGCGTTCATTTTTGGTGATTGCTTTAAAGAGATGACGCGTATCGCTTCGCATTTGCGGATCCATGAGGGGCTGTGTATTAGAAGGATGATTAGATTTATATAATTAGAAGTTCTTATTGGCCCTGTGAAAAAAAAAATATTTACTCACCAACATCTGTTGTCCCTGCTCGTAGAGCCCCTCTTTTAGCGCTTCCTCTTCATGTTCTAAAGTAGCAAGCTTACGCTGCACAGTGTAGGTCATTTCATCCAACAGACCCGCAACATTTTGTATCCAACATTGATCGACTTTACCCTCTGGATCCAACAGCTGTACAATTGATTGTTCAACTGGTGTGATGCTAGCGCTACTCAATTGTTTTGCTTGCATAGCATCTTGCCATTGTTGCAACACTGCCAGAAAAGCGTTATCTGCGTGCGCGCGTTTATCGCTACTCTGTAACAATTCGAACTGCAGCAAAACATTGGCATATTCGTAGAGTTGTATGGTTGTCTGTAAGAGCGCATTGTAGCGCAACACTTGTTCCTTCACACATTCCATAAATGTATCTTGGAGCGGTAGCAAACTCTTGTTCGATTTGAGTGACCAGCTTAGCTGTTGCGTCACTGCAGCCGTATACTCATCAACATCTTCGTGTATCTTAATCATTGTATGCTTCCAAGCGCTTAACGATTGACTACAAACTTGTACTGATTTAAGTAATTTTTCTTTCGGAAAACCATACATTAGCTGCTTGTCTGCTTGTTGTAATTCAGCTGCATTGAGCCAATAATGTGCGCTACCCAAGCGTGCGCAGTGTTCTGTTAATTTTGTATGTAAAAGTACTTGCATTTTATAATTTTTACCACTAAACCCTTGTTGTAAGGATTGTAGTAGATTTTTACAATGGCCTTCGGCATTTAACAGTACCGCGGCATCTATGTCATCAGGCTTGTTCAGCTCTTGAGAGGCTGTAAGTTTAATGTGTAGCAAGTGTGCGCACAACGATGGTAATCCGCAGAGTTTCGAAGTCTGCATCGTATTGATGTAGTTCTCTAAAGGTGTCGAAAGTTGACGCACATCATAGATGCATTGTAAATCGTTATTGAGTAGTGCATTGACGTGGTCTCGTGCATGGCGAAAGACGTCGGCAATCACTTCGTTTTTCATTGATTTCGGCATCGGTTCAATGGTGTGTGCGGATAAACGTGATTGCTACAAAAATAAAAAATGAATAAATTTAGAGGGCAAAATTTTTATTTTCGATATCGAAAAGTTTGGTATAATTTCGAACGATTTGACCCCGAAATTTTTGCTATAGAAACGAACGGCATAGCCACAACCTAGTCGACTCCCATATCAGGACTTTCGGGCGCAAAAATATGGTCAAAAATGGTCAACTTCAATCTCAATGTTCCCGGGTTTCAAAATACGGTTTCCGAAATTTTCGATATCGAAATACGTTTTTCGAAATTGAAAGCTCTAAAGCGTGGTTTTGTATCGAAATTTCGAGAATATAGTTTCCGAAATTTTCGAAACTGAATTTTCGATAAGAAATCGTAGAACATGTGTGTACATGTGTATGGTTTCCGAAATGATCGATATCGAAAAGTATTGCATGCCAATTCCATTCTGTTTCTGGGCAAAGTATAACCAATGGGTTGGAAAATATAGTTTCAAAAATATTCGATGTCGAAAAGAATGACATAACCACGCCTCAACCTCCCTATCAATTCCGAACCCGAGATATGGTTTAATTAGTCCTATTTCACAATTACATAATTTTCAATGTGAAAAGGTAGGACATTTTTCAATAACGGCCCATTTCAGAATTTGTTTTAAGAATGCCTTAACTCAAAAAATTCTTTATAAAAAACTCAATATATTTTTACCAGAGGGCGTTTTTGAATCAAATAGGGTATTGTTGAAAAAAAACCTGAGGTATTAGGCGATTTTCGACTATATTTTGTAATTGGGCTATCTTCCACTTAGCCGTCGATATTCACTTACCAATAAATGCTTCAACTTTGTATCTTGTATATTTTTGAATAGCGCTTCCATCGTTGGCTTCAGCAATTCAATGCGACTTTCGAAATCATCGAACATTGCGTAGATTTCACTCAAAAGCAAGCCTACTTCCTCACATTCAGCATTCAAATTCAGCGTATCATTATCAATCGCTTCATAAGCACAAATCTCATTCAAAGACGCTGTAATGTTCTCAGCATCATCCTGCATAAAGAGGCATAGAATACGCTCCGGCAGAGACAACTCAAACGCGTTTCGCAGTTTTTGCAAAGACTCTAATACTTCGTGCAGTTTTAGTAAATCATCATAGTAAGATTGATTCAAATCAGGAAAAGCTATGTGACACATTTTTTGTTGCATTTCAACAAAATTAATTTGTTGATTAAGCAAATAGAAATCCTGTATCTCTAAAGCATCTTCCTCGTAGAGCAAAAATGCATCATTGGCTTTCGAAAGAGTTTCGAGCATGCACAATTTCAGAGCTTGTGAGTTGATGTTAGGGTTTGAAGTGATGAATTGTTGGATTGTTTTTACAGCGTTATCAAAAGAAATTGCCTGGAAAAAAATATTGGAAATTAGAATTCGTACAATAAAAATAAATATATGCAATTAAACGTCGAGAGGAGTGTAATAATAGGTTCGAAAAATGGTTTTCGTAAATTTCGATATCGAAAAGTATAGCGTAGCCATGTTTTATTCATCTTCGATATCAAGGTCGGATTCATAAAAATGGGGTTTCGAAACCATACCAATGTTCCCCAGTTCAAAAAAAGTTTCAAGTTTGATATCGAAAACTATGGCACAACTACCACGGATTCGACCAATGTTTCTGGGTTGGAGCTCCGGATTTTTGGGCTCAAAAATAGAGTTTCTGAAATTTTCGGTATCGAAAAGTATCAACACCTCTCTCGAAACCATACCCAGGTTCTCCAGTTAAAAAAAAAATTCAAAGAGAAGTCTATAGAGAGAGAGTTGAGGAAAATTGTTTACCACAGTTAACATATTACTCACCACAGTATTTGACTACTGTATACTACTTCCGTTTGGGCCTGTGCCCTAAAAAATAAAGTCACATTAAATTACTCACCACTTGATTAGAGTGATCATTCAAATCCTTAATAGATGTTGCCAATTCCAAATTCCTCTCAATCCACATCTTTTCCAATGCAGCTGCATATTGCACTGCGTGCCTCCTAGATTTTTTACTCCCATTTGTTTGCTCACATTTCAAAGCATTTTCGAACTGTTCTTTCAACTCACTAACGCTACACTTTCCATTCAACAACTCACCATAGCTGCGTTCATATTTCAACAAGTGATTTTGTGTTAAACGCGAACGTGGATAAAATTGCATAACACCCGCATATTGTTGCAACAATTCAATGCAATCCAAAGCGCAACGTATTTGTTGTTGTAGCGTATTATCCATTTCTTTGCGTGTAAAATCACATTGCGCATATAAACGCTCTTGGCCGCTTTGCTCGAGTAAATTGCGTATTAATTCAAATTCATTAGGTGGTATATTTTGTTGTTGTTCACGTAATTGTAATTGCAATGCGGTTAACTCTTTTGTCAAATTGGCTGTGAGTAAATGTTCGAAATATGTTTGTAGGAGCGCATAAGTATCGCTTTGATATTTTTGTACATTCTCTTTCATCACGGCGAAAGCTTCTTCATCATGCTTGAAAGCGTTGTAGCGCTCGGTGATTGTATTCAGCGTGTGACTGCCCATCGCTGTGCCGAGCGCTTCTAGTTCGCGTATCATTGCTGTTTGTTTTGTTAGGCGATCACGTTCGCGCTCATCTTGACGTATTTCAGCTTGGAGTGTAATTAAACGATCTAGCGCATTTTCGATTTCCGTTAAACGAATTTGTACATCATCTCTGAAATAAAATTATTGTATTACTTTTTTGATCATTCAATCTTACAACTTCTCACTCACCTAAATTGCGTCCAATATGGTTTGAGCTCATTCATTCGCACTTCCAACGATTGTCTCGTACATTCCCAATTTAGTTTACTGCTTTGCTTTACATCTTCGGTGGGTCCATTTAATTTTGCACTGCTTCCATCTTTTTGTATGCTCGCCACTGTTGCCTCTAGTGCGCTTAAACTTTGTGCGGCTGCGTGTGCTGAGGTAGCGCCCACTGTTGTTGTACCATCATCGCTCACCGTCCAATCAACAAGTGGATCGTAAACGAATGCTTCGAGTAGGGTGAGTAAAGTTTCGCGCTCTTTGCGTAATATTTTGAGTACATGCTCACAACCCAAACGGAAGGTACCCTGGAAAAGGAAGCAATAAATAGTAATTTTAATCAAATTGTCTTCGAAATTTCCCACTGTGCGTCGTGGGAAAAATTGCAGTAATAGATATAATTATTTATCAAATGCAAATTCTCGCTAGAAATGATGAGCTCAGTATGATTTCGATTACAGCGTTGTTAAGAACAAACATTTTATCAAACGGTAAAGCACCAAAATTAACGTTAAAAAGCTCAAAACTAATAAGAGAAAGTAATATAACAGTACAAAAAACTTGGATGCACCTAAAAAGTTGTAAAGAAAGAAAAAGTTATTAAAAATACCCCAAGTCCCACACAACTGGAAGTAAAAATGTAGGAAACAAGTTTAAGGAAATGTTCTATTGTAAACACAAGATGATACCATTCGAGTTGGAGAATTTAGAATTAATTGTGACGGCGATTATCACTCCGCCCAACAGAACCACAACAACATCAGACGCACTAGCTGCCAACACAACGCAGTCTACACCAACCACCAAACCAACTCAAGGCACCATCAGCACTTCTACCATTTTTTGGGTCGCCTGCAATACGCTGATTATGATTTGTATTTTAGCTGGAAATTCGCTCACCATATTAGCCATAACTACTTGCCGTCGTTTACGTAGCTTAGTCTCAAATATATTCATACTATCGCTGGCGATATCCGATTTTGCTGTAGGCATATCATTACCCTATCATATTGCATTCTATTTGGGATTCAATTTGGGTACATCGCAAAATCTTTGTTTATTCAGATTTTTCGTAATCATCTTTACTTGTTGCGTATCGATTTTGACGCTCATTACAATCGCTGTAGATCGCTATATAGCAATTTTATATGCGTTGCATTATCGTCGGTGAGTTGTTAGTGGTGGGGAGAATGAGTCGAGTTTAAATTATTGAATTTTTATTTAATTAAAATTTTCAGTTGCATGACACGACGCGTGTGTATAATCATTATAACGTTCAATTGGTGTACAGGTGCCATGGTTGCCTTAATACCGGTATTTGTTAATCATTTTAGTAATGCAATTGAATGTGAATTTAATGAGGTTTTGCCGTGGTGGTATATGGCTGGGCTTATAACGCCTGGCTTTGTATTGATTTGGATGGTTATGCTATTGATTTATTGGCGTATAATGCGTGAAGCGGCAAAGCAATCGAAACAGACGCATTGCAATCGTGGCACACAGAGTAAACGTAGTAAAAGGCAGGGAGCGCGAATGCCAGACTGGAAGTCTATGCAGGTGAGTTAATGATAAGCGCATGAAAAAAAAAAAAAACATTTATTGATGGTGTTTGTTTTTGTCTGTGTGGCTGATTTGTTTGTTTTGATAAGCAACATTCTTAACAATATTGATAGCATCGGTCAGTGAAATGGGTACTTTTAATTAGCTGATTATCACTCATCACTATTTTTATACAATTTACCTTAACTTAATTTGATTGTATCTAAATTACTATAATTTAGCTTCAATTCATTTAATTTTATTTTACATAGTTGAATTTATTATATCTAATCTTGCTTTAGTTTAAATTAATTTTATTTTATTTTCTTTAATTCCCTTTAACTTAGTTTCTTTCAACTGAATTTAATTTGATTAATTTTTAATTTATTTTAATTTAATTTAATTTATTTTAATATATTTAAAATGAATTTTATTTCATTTAACCTAATTTCATTTGACTGCATTTCATATGATATTATATCATATCATATCACATAACATACATCAAATCACATCACACCACATCATATCATATCAGATCTTACCAGATCATATCATATCACATCAAATCATTTCATTTTATTTTATTTTTGTGGTGTACCTATTACAATGGCCGTTCATTTCAAATCACATCACATCAAATCATATCACACCACATCATATCATATCATATGAGATCATATCAGTTCAGATCATATCATATCATTTTATATTATTTTATTATATAGTGGGGGCCGCCGTGGTGCAGCGGTTAAGTGTTCGGCCTTCTACACCAAGTCGTGGCGCATCAATGCCCGGCAAAAGTAACATCAAAAATTATTTAGAAAAAGACTTTGAGCTATGCATACTACCGGGCTCTCCTGTTCAATACCCGCCGATCATTGGATTAACTAATAGCTACACTACTCACCGAGAAAAGGGTTGTTAAAAATTTTAAATGCCATTGGGATATATGGGAGAAGCAGCCAGTTTTTTGAAACCTTTTGATTTTTGAGTTTATCGCTGTTTAGATCTAGGTGTGACATCATATCATTACATCATTTCAAATCACATCACATCAAATCACATCACATCACATCAAATCACATCACACCACATCATATCATATCATATGAGATCATATCATATCATTTCAGATAATATCATATCATTTCATATCATTTTATATTATTTTATTTAAGTGGTGCACCTACTGCAGTGACCGTTGCTGTATGCTTGCTTTATTTCATATGACTTCATTTCATAATATCATATCATATCACATTACATCATTTCAAACACATCACATCAAATCACATCGTATCATATCATATCAAATAATCAGATCATTCGATTCAGTAATAGCTACACTACTCATCGAGAAAAGGGCTGCTAAAAATGCCAGTGGGATATATGGGAGAAGCAGCCAGTTTTTCGAGTTTTTTGAACATTTTGATTTTTTAGTTTATCGCTGTTTAGATCTAGGTGTGCGATATCTATCATTACATCATTTCAAATCATTTCAAATCACATCACATCAAATCACATCACATCACATCACATCACATCACATCAAATCAAATCAAATCAAATCAAATCACATCACATCACATCATATCATATGAGATCATATCATATCATTTCATATCATTTTATATTATTTTATTTTTGTGGTGCACCTATTGCATTGACCGTTGCTGTATGCTTACAACAAAGTGTGTATACGCCTAAAAATAGGCAACATCACAAAGTTATCAGTGCGATAAAAATGTTACTTTTGTTTTATCAAATACACGCAATAAAAAAATACTGATAAAATAATAATTTCACCGTGTCAACATCGAAAGTTATAAAAGAAATCGCTGTCTAATAAATAACTAAGGGTCTTATTATGTAAGTCACCGTAACCTAAATAAACACTTAACAGTATGAAATGCTACAAATTTTCAATAAAACTTCTTTTTTCTCAAAATGTTCTAATTCGCAGGTCGTTATTATCATTATGGGTTGCTTCTCCATCTGCTGGCTCACTTATTTCATAGTTGTTTGCATGGAATTATTGAAAATTTACAACAATGCAACTATAACATGGTACAAAGTGGCTTTCTCTTTGGCCGTTAGCAATTCGGCTATGAATCCGATTATTTATTGTTGGAAGAATGCAACATTTCGACGTGCTTATTGGCGTTTGCTACGTTGCAAAAATCCAAATTATCATAATCCAAATAAAATGGATTTTGTTGCGTGTAGTGTGCATTCAATGCAGAATTCACCACACCGTAATAGTGCAATAACTATTTCGGTTATACCATTAGATGTGGCGGAAGCTGTTAAGGCAAGCGGAAAGCATAGTAGGGCAAAAGTGTGTGAGGATACGAAGAAGCATAGATTCAATTGACTGACTGGGAGAGATAAGCTAGAATAAAAATAATAATTTTCAAGTTATAACATCAAAATTCTAGTTATATAGTAGTTAGTTATACATACATACATACATAATTATAAAACTTAATTAAATTTACCACTCAAATAAATACAAATACCTCAATGCCTGTTATCCCCAATGCCTCCTCCAAATTGGGTGTCATACGAAACGGCACCTTCTCGGGTACACGCAGGGTCTTTCCTTTCTCGAAACATACATTATAATCGATATGTACAATTTCACCCGAAGTCAAATTAATCAGCACATTATCCAAGTGTCTATCTCCCAAGCCGATAACATAACCTATCACAGACATAACTGACATGGAAGCTGCATAGCTGCATACAGATTTACGCCAATCGGCAGCCGTATTAGCCATACACCACAATTCTCTAGCTAACAAATCGCGTGGCGTCTCTTTAACAAGCTCGTCCAGCACTCGTCGCAATATAGCCAGAGGCCACTGTTTACGCGGATCGGTAACTTTCATACTCTGTTCGGCTAAAAGAGGTGTTAGTTTGCTATAAAATAGTTCGGATGGACGTGTGGCAGCAGGTGCTGCCGTCGCCTCCAACTGTTGGCCATTATTTTGTTGCGAGCTTTGACGTTCTTTTTGTTGTTGTTTTAGTACGGCGTCACGTTGTTGCCATTTCTTGTAGATAGCGAAAAGCGGTGTGAGACCATCAACCCAACTAATTAAACCGGATTGTGGACCGAGTGGTATAACCGAATAGTGATGAGCTTTGAAAGCGGGCGAGCGTTGCAGTGATTCAGCGCCGCCTTTATTCGAGCGCGCCATCATTGAATTCGAAATTGAAAGGAATTGCATTATGCGCTCATCCAAATGTAAGTCTTCTAAGCCCTTGAAGAGGTAAGTATATTTGCGTCCATCGCTGCCATAAAAGGCAAGCTTTTTCGGTTTGGTTTTTGTGGGTAAAATATGTACTGCGCTATCAACAGATCTGATATAGACAGGTTCTTTAGCGTAAGTGTCGACGCCTGGCATAGATATGGCTGTGTTGCGCATATTTTCCAGTACCGGACTAAGATCGGCTATTTTTAAAGTAGAGGCGTAACCGCGCAGCGAGCGCTGCTGAAATACACCATATAATTGTTTGATGCGCAGCCAGCCATCAAAGGGTTTAGCGGCATTGAATGGTTGCTGCAATTCATTTACTGTATTGATGATAAGCGCGCCATAACGCTCTTGAAAATTACGCTCATAATTCGTGTCAGCTGTTTTAGCAGTGACCGCAGCGATTCGTTGCACATCATAAACTAAATGTTGCATTAGTACAGCGCGCTTTGCTAGTATCTTCTCTGTTGCTGTGCCACCACATTTTTTCAACTCCAACTCGAGCGCATTGAAGAGCGGCGCATATTCGTTATAGACTTGCGAAAGCGCATGTACCCAATATTCTTCCCAAAGCAAAGTGACGCGTTTCAATTCACGCACAAGCATTTGCACATGCGCCACAGTATTGGGTGCTTGCTGCGAAAGCGTTTGCAACAAAGAGCGGAAGCAGTTTGACAAAGGCGTGCTGCATTTTGTCTCTTTTGCATGCGCGTAGTCGTCGTTGGAGATATTAATTTTGTCTTTGAGTGCTGGCGCGCACTCTTTTATTTCCTGATGCGCGCCTACGACAGCGGGGAAAATTATCAAATGTGGGCGATCTTGCGCCAAACGACAAAGCAAATCAGAAACACTTTTTCGCACATACGGTTCATGATGATTGAGACGACTGAAGAGCTGAGGTATAATAACTTTCCAGGGGCGTAGGGGTGTGGTGCGCAAACCCTCCTCCAGCACTTCTTGCAAACCCGCAGCGTATTTAACAATCAAACGCAACAAGCGCAAAGTAACTGTAACAGGCGTACAATCACCAGCGCCAGTTGCTGTTGCGCTCTTGGCTTCGGTTTGCGCTGTGCCAATTGTTAGATAAGTAAAATATGCTTTAGTCGCCATTTCATAGTACACATAAACGCTGCGGTGAGCTTGACGCCATATTTTTATAATGCTTGCGATTTGTTCTGTTGGCCGCTTGGCAAGCACGTCAACGCGCCGCAAAGCTTGTTCGATTACTTCGCTTGAGGTGAGTTCACTTTTTTCTATATCCTCCTCTTCCGCATCGAGATTACTCATTGGTTGCGCGTTAAGCACGCTCACAACTTGATTGATCACTTCATCGCTCACCTTGACACCGATCACTTCGCGTATGGCGTGCATGTCGCGTTGCGGTAGCGTGAATGTTTTCATTTCATTTGTTTGTTTAGCTTCCATCAAACGTTTACCCCAACGATAGCACCAATTGCCATAAGCGAACCAAGCATCGCATGAATCGCTCTGCTGATAGATGCTTGCATTTATTAGTTTGCCAATTGCCGTTTCAGCAGGCGGTATGAGCGCGCTAACCGCTTCTTCACCACCACTTTCTTTCATCAAATTTATGGATATATCAGGTAAACGCTGCAGTAATTCCTGCATTTCTTTGAGCGCAAGCGCAGCATTGATGTTATTGTTTGGCGCGCTGCTCCCACCAGCATTCGATATACCACCAACGCGTGGTGAAAGCCAATCGGCGAGCGTGAGTAGCATATCCGCGCTGCTTGGGGGATACGCTCCGTCATTCGGTTTCGTTTGTACTTGTTTTATAATTTGCGTACAATAAGCAGCGCCTAGACTGATTGCGTTAATTTGATTTGCCGAAGTGACATACGAGCACTTGGCCAACTCGCTGAAACCACGCACCAAATCCGCATCGTGCACGCCTACCACATACTCGTTGTCGCGCAGCTGGCGCGCTACTTCAGATAGCGAGTCTTCAAATCCTTTTTGCCTAAAGAAACACTGCAACATTGCGCGACAAAAGCCACCATTTCCTTCACAACGCGCGCTATGTGCTACATCTAAATAGAGCGAGTAGTAACGCCTCTCAGCTGGCGCGCCCACGCGCTGATCAAACAACAAAGTCCATAGCAAAAATTTTAGTAGCAGTGTCGACTTTTCATTGTCCGCTGCGCTACACAATTGTCGCATTTGCTCCGCTGCTTCCATATGTTCTGCGGTAGTAAGCTTTTGCGCAACATGATTGAGTATAAGTAAATCGTTGAGCGCATTACGATGCTCACCAACGCGTCGTACATTATTGTGATACGGCAATTCTTGCATGCCGCTACGTATGCATTCTTGCACTTCAGCGCTGAGTGTCGGCGCTGATATTGTGTTCAATTTTAGTGCCTGCGTAACACACGCATGCTGCAATTGTTGTGTAATATAATTATAAGAAAATGTTTCTGGCCCATGCGTCTCCTTGCTCTCGTTATTGTTTTGCGCCCAGCTAGTTAAATCCATTACGGCATTCTGTAGCGCAACACTACGTCTAGCCTCACTTTCGTAATCATTTACCAGCGCTTCAGCTAATTGAAAATCATAGCCATTGCCATTATGTTTTTCGCCATTTTTATAACGCGCTTGTATGCGATGACAACGCGCCCACTGTCCAGTGTAGTAGAGGCAATACATTAATTGATCAACAACAAAATCTTTAATGCGTGCATCTAAATTTGAGTCGTGTTCAGCGAGAAAACTTTCGTAGCTATCTGCGGCATGCTCTTTACGTCCAAGCGCCTGTTCGGCGGCATATAAAATCCATACACAACGCTTAGCCGCCTTAGGATGATGTGTTTTGAGCCAAGTGTGTAGTCCGTGTAGCGTGCAAGGCTCGTCGCAGCATAGCAATGCCCAAACTAAAGTTATAAGTGTATTATCCAATTGCACGTCGGTCAGCTTGCTCATTCGAAGTATGGCCTGAAGGAAGAAATTAAGTAACTTAATATTTAGCCAACTCATAGCGTCTTATGCACAAAATACC
Source organism: Campiglossa producta (assembly GCA_964058755.1). Lineage (NCBI taxonomy): Eukaryota > Metazoa > Arthropoda > Insecta > Diptera > Tephritidae > Campiglossa > Campiglossa producta. The sequence goes on from CAXKVI010000005.1 coordinate 98,323,321, forward strand.
TAGCTTTTACTAAAAAAATTCAGTCTAAGCAAAAGCTCGAGTTTCATACATGAGATCCATAGTGTCTACAACTTACCTCAGAATTGCGTATAACCAATTCAGGCATCATGGTATGCATCGCAATCAAATTAACGCTCGGCCTAATACGATTCAACCATTCATTACAAGTATGCGCATTTATACGGAAGAAAGTTTTCACTGGCTTCTCCAGCGCAGGTATAGCAAACGCTGTGCCCTCTGCAGCATTATATATATGTTTCTCCAAACTATCAATAAAACCAAGCAGCAAGCGCGTATTACGTTGTAGTGCAACCATATGCGGTAGTGTGACTTTACGCCCATTACATGCGCTGCTCAACCCGCTTTTGGTAGAAAGAATGCGCGCATATTTCGAAATTATTGCCTCAATACCCAAAAAGGTCTCCTGCGGTTTGCCGAGCGTAGTACGCAACTTATTGCGCACACATTGACGCGCTGCTTCATATTCCAACCAAAGCGCAAGTGATTGGCAGCTGCGACGCACAGCAATCTGATAGGCAGTTGAGCTCTCACGATAACGCGATACCCAACATTTGGAAAATACTTCAAAAACGTATTGACACCAAGAGTCGTATTCGTCAATGTTAGTAGTGTCGATGCGCTCTAAAAATGTTTTAAAATATTTATTGCGCAGCGGCGCGTAATAAGCTGTAGAGCGATACCATTGCATGAGCTCATTGAGTTGTGATTTGCGCAAGCTTATATCGTTGTCGCTGCGAGCTGTTATCAAGCACGTAGGGAGCGGCAATTTGGCGAGTATGGTTGTATAAGCGCGTCGCACTTGAGCATCACATGCATCCAACATAATAATAGCAGCATCACGAAAGCACTCCAAGACTTCGGCGTTAATAACAGCATATGCGAGCACAATTCCTATGGCGTTAGCGCATTTTAGTGGTGTTAAGCAAGTAGCTTGACTTATGGATTTGCAAATCACATTGAAGTTGGGTTGATGTTTTAGCACGCTCGCATTTTCACAACACTCTTTGAGTATGCATATTATCCAATCAAGTAACAAATTCAAATTGCTTACATTCAAATCAGCTGCAGCGCTTAAAACGTCAGCTAAAAACTTTAAAATCAAACTAAAATTCTCTGAAGTCGGCGAAATGTTTGCTGATGAGCCTGTTTCCATGGTAAGCAAACGTGATGTGGTACGAAAATTATGATTACGCAAGCAATGCGTCACAAGCACATTGAGCAGCGCGGCATGTAGCGTGGGATAGCTTTGCCAAAGTGGGAGCGCGCCGGCTTTACAATGTGTAATCAACAATTCTAATATAGAAGGATGTAATGCATACATGCTGATAATCGATGATGTTTGTGTGGCCAAAACGGACAAGGCGGTGAGATAGAAACTGAGAGTGGCCTCTGCTTGTAAAACTTGACTGGTGCGCAAGCGTAGTGTATCATCATGTGCTTCCAACACGCCTATTGCATTGAGTATATCAATTGTTATATGACGATATGCTTCTTGTAGCAGCGGCACATTTTTAACCATTAGCAATTCATGATACACTTTGAGAAACATGCAACGCAGCTTATCATTGTTTGTAAATTTAATAGTAGCCAAAGGATTCTCGGTTGTGCGGCATACCAATGTGACAGTGGATAATGGCAAATTCGTGCGCAATTGTCTAAACACAGAAAGTATCAAGTAGAGCAAACTTAATTTAGGAGCATCACTGAGTTGATGTAGCTGTTTAACTTGCAAAGCAATCAACTCTTCGATATTAACCATTTTCAACACATCACTGTTCGCATTGGCGTAGAGTAAACAAAAAAATTCATTTATATTCATTATAGTATCCTCGCTAACCATAGTCACTTGCAGCGTTTGTTCAGCAGTTTTGGCTATTGTTAGCGCCGCTTCATTTACAATGCTTTGACCCACAATCATGCCAACAAATTGCATACGATTCGCTAGTGACTTCAATATCGAATTGAATGCGCCCACAAAACAACCAATGCGTACTTCAACTTTATGTTTGTGTGCTCGTGCGCTAGCCTCTGCTGTCAGTGTGGAGGTTGGTGATGGGCCATGAATTATTTCATCGCCCAATGCAACTATGTCCTCTATGAATTGACCCAATAAACCGAATGTGAAATCCATTTCTTTTAGAAAATATGGCGCAAATTGTTGTAGCGTTGCAGCGCATTGTAGTTTGAGTTTGGCTGGTTGTTCCGCCTCCAAATGCCATCCAACAATTATGTCAACAATATCCGTAAAATGCACGTCGAAAGCGCGTTTGTAGTGTTTCGAGAATTCTGAAATTGTTTCGCTAACCGCTATGAAGGTGTCTGCGATTTCAGCATTTTCGAGGTAATCTTTTAGTACGGCTAGTAAACGTTCGCTGTATACAGTTAGATCCAAATTTACGGCATCGCAACTGTGAAGAAGAAAAAAAATTATTAAAAAGCAACATTCCAAAGAATATCCTTTTTAACACATTGTAAATGTTTGGTATTTTTGTAGAAATGCTGTCTCTTACAATGAAGTTGATCTCTAAGGATAGATCGAAAAAAAGGGGTGTAAAAGTAGGTGTAAAAGTAGGTCGCCTCCCAGTTGGTGCACCCTGGGTAACGCTAAATGACCTACATAGCCTACACGGCTAGTTTCTTGTATTGCTGGTTCTACGAGAACGGTACCAGTACTTGTGCTGTACCCATCGTGCCGAAACGACCCGGGCCGTTTTCTTATATCGACCCGGCCAAGAGCAATACACTCGGGTGACCCTGTCTGACATTTAGGCAGGGCTACACCTCGCTACAACAACAACATCGAAAAAAAAAAATATTAAAAATTTTAGGCGGTGGCCAGATCAAAAGAAGACTTCTTCGAGGCGACAGCATGGGTTTCTTAGGTGGTTTTTTTTATATCGAAAAGATATGAGACAAATACCGCTCCACCTGGGCCTAGCGGGCCTGTTAGCTATGCAAACGATTATCAAACGTCTTAGGAATGAATAGTCTAGACTCTAGACCGAGAAGACTAAACCATTGAGTGTCATAGGTTGGTTTCCTGTATTCTATCCTTTATTCTCTATATATAGACTGCCAATTACCACTGAAGCACATATCCGGTGCAAAATCTTTAATTTAGTTAGAGAAAAGACTAAGAAACTTTGCTGACGATATACAAGGCCATTAGCCGGCATGTTAATCGAATTTACACCGACTGAAGAAAGTTACAAGTTTTCCAAATCACGGCAATCTGAACCACCTATGGATATCTTCTTATGACGCCTGGAGACTAGATTCAGACTGGCTCAACTTCGATCTGGATATTGTAACAGACTGAACTCTTACTAATTTACACTAAGCCTGAACGATATGGTTGAGCTACGATTTGTGCATTTTAGGTACCGTCTACGACAACCGCCAGAAGTAGAGTATGTTGTTGTTGTTGTTGCTGTCATTCGCATTACCTAGTTGGAAGATCCACTTATAAAAAGTTACTTGAGGTACCAGACAGGGGTTGTACTGATGTTGACAGTCCTTTGCCAGATATTAATCCAGTACGTTCCTGTGAATAACACCTTGTAGTACCAGCCGACTGTCTTGCGAATGATTTCGTTGACCCCGTAGTCGGGGTCGAAGTAGATTTTGTTCGCCTTGCGACAGGCATTCCTGACTCGGCCATATTCTAAGCCCCTAACCCACAGAGTTGTCACTCAGCTCCAGTGTTACTGATCTTATTGCCAAGCGGTCTTTTACTGATAAAGGGAAGTATTTATGTTTAATCTTATTTCAGCGCTCCATCTCTTTGTCAGGTTTTATGCTCTTTGTGTGATGTCACATTGGCTATTCTCAAATTTCCTTTGTGCAATATGACAACGTCATGCGCGTGGCGTTTGCATCTGATTCCAAGGTTAATAAGAGATGGCAAGTCTGTCTCTTACATGGGTTTCAGCAATCCTCGTACTGAGTAGTGAGTGTACCCATCGCAGTATGGGTATCTGGACTCCTCTTTGCTGATGCCCCTATTTAGTTATCTTCAGCTGGTTGCTGAATCGATACTTTAACAAAACCTCAGAGAGCTACCAGCTACATTCGATCCGTGTAAAGTCTGTCTAAGACGGCTGAGGCAAAGCTAGTCTACATACTCAAAAGAGGAAGGACTTCACTCAAATGAATTTAGGCTTGCCTATCAACCTAACAGCTCTCCTCCTCAAACATTAGTAATAATTAGTAATTATTTCGTTGACCACCAAAGGAAGCAGGCATTGCATTAGGGATATTAGATCAGGCAAACTTGGGCCCACATAAACGAAAGTCGAATAAGGTTCATAATCAATATCTACTCCCTAAGTTTACTCGTCCGAAAACTGGCCGACACTGTCCAAATGCTTGGGAATCCCAGCAGACTTCTATCGTAACTGTAGGAACGAAAGAAAATATTGAGCAATTGATTGGTGTTAAAGAGTGTTACACCAAACTAACAGGCACTGGTCGGCCAAAAATCGATACATTATATGCTAACAATTCTTTCCTGGCGTTATGACATGAGCCCCACTATCACACCAAATTCCCATGAAGCTTTATTAAATATATTGTTAAAACCACACCAAATTTACCTAAAAGTCGTCTTAAGCGCCAGCATTACATACTTCCGGATAGTTTTATATGTTTGATATGCCTTCATAATATAATTTTTATATACCGGAAAATCATTACGGTTTATATAGCCCATTACGCCCATAACTGTGCTAGCCTTTTCCAAGCATTCCCGCGGGCATTGCTTCAGCACATTCAGCATGTTGTCCATAAGCAAATCAAATGAACGACAAATGTATGTAGCATTGGTTTGTGCACGCACAGCCACTTCCAACTTGTTGCAAAGTTCAAGAGCCGCTGGTCCATTATTTTCCATTTGTAAGCGTCGGAGCAATTTGGAAATTTTCATATCTTCACCGTAGATGTGCGTGACCATGAGTGATGGCATTTTGCTGGACGACATCTTTGCACCGTTTAATTGGTTTCTGCAGCGCACGTTGTTTATGGCAATGCGTGGAGCAGCGGTGGTGGCGGGAGAAACGGCAAAATTTCGGCACATGCACTCAACTGGCGATTATTTGTTTAAATCGTTAGTTGCAGGCCAAATGTGCATCTTGCTTGCTTCGCACATTAGTCAATTGCTTGGTGATATACTTTTTTTAGTAAAATTTACAGTTAAAAACTGATATTAATTGTTTTCACAGAAAAATTGCACAAAAATGTGAGTTCAAGCCACGAAAACAACAAATGCGAATTGATGGTTCAATATTACTAGTGATGCCAGATGTAGTTTATGATTTTGACGTTTGATGAGATGCCCTGCTGGAACATACTTGCTAGAATTTAAAACTTGGTTAAAATGAGCTGACACTAAAGGGTCAGTTACATAAAGCTTTACTTTGACTTTACCTCAAACTTTGACTTTGACAGAAAAGTTCAGTATAGGTATTTAAACCAAGCATGGCAAATTGGAGACCTCAAAGTTGAAGCAAGGTTAAAATTTGGCAAACTCTCAAATTTTGCTTGCTTTGCTTGCTTTGACAATCATATGTTGATGACCATGCTTTAATTAAATAATAAAAAGTTGGAGGATATAATAATTAATTAATTTTTTCTCTATTAAATTAATCAATTAACCAAAACACTCTGAATGCAAAGAAATAAATAACGAAAACAAATGTATAAAAGCGAAGCGTCAAGGCGTTCATTGTAGCATACCTCTAAAGTTGGACGCAAAGTTTTGAGGTAGCAAATGTCAGGCGAGGTTAACAAAGCTTTATGTATTCGACCCTTAAAATTTCATTGGGTATTAGTTTCCTTTAGGGGATAACTCCTAATAAATTAGCTAAAAATATGGGAGATACCTCAAAAGACGCGTTTTGGCCTCAGGATCACGAATCCGGAAGCGCTTTTTTAATTTCTTGTTTTAGTGAAAAGTTATGGTCAAAAAACCGAAAAATGACCCGGGTCCGATACCAAAATTGGGGCGGAATCCATGGTATTTATGTGCGAAACACCTTTTTGAGTTGGCGGCCTTCGGCCGCGCTTATAAAAAATAACCCTAGGCTACGCCATCCCAAGTCCGGACGTGTGACATAACCGTGGCTACCGCCACGGCGCGACCTTTTTTGCACGTTTTCAGGGACAGTCTAATAATATTACAAGAACCACATGAAAACTTGAAACTTTGATTGCAAATATCTCTGCAGAGAAGCAAAATATTAAAAAAGCGCTTCCGGATTCGTGATCCTGAGGCCAAAACGCGTCTTTTGAGGTATCTCCCATATTTTTAGCTAATTTATTAGGAGTTGTCCCCTAAAGGAAACTAATACCTTTCATTGACAATTTAAATTGGAGATTTATTTATTCGCAAAATCGTGAGCCTAAAAATATGCCTATCATTTTTATCAGTTTATGTATTAAAAAAAAAACACTTATGGCGGCGATATACCAACAGGTTATCATAACCTCTAACGAGATTTTTAGCTGAGCTTCTCTTTCCAACTTGTGTGTTGCTTTTGAGTTTTTCCTACAAGTTGGCGGGACCTACAGTTTTTTGCCGACTCCGAACGGCACTTGCAAAGCAAATGAATTTTTTGCTGAGAAGCTTCTCATGGCAGAAACACACCCGGAGAGTTTGCCAAACTACTGCTGGGGGCGGGATCCATGGTATTTGTGTGCAGAACTCCTTTCTGAGTTGGCGGCCTTCAGCCGCGCTTATAAAAAATAGCCGACTGTCGGTCCAACACCGGCTACGCCATCCCCAGTATTTCTGAGCAGAAAACACTTTTTGTATATATTTAGGGACAGCCTGATGTTATTACAGCAACCGCATGCAAACGTGCAACTTTGATTGCAATATCAATCTTCCAGAAGCAAAATTTAAAAAGAACCGCTTCCGGATTCGTGATACTGGTGTCTAAACGCGTCTTTTGAGCCCTCTCCCATAATTTCGGCTAATTTTTTAGCAGTTGGATGCTAAAGGAAACAAATACCTATTAAAATTCTTAAGGGTGATTTACACGGATCAAATTTCTGGTCGATTTTTGTCGTTCCACTGCGTTCTACTTTCAAATACAAGGTGTGGGTCGATCGAATTGCTATTTACATCGGCCCGTGTAAATCAGCCTTTAGGTTGAAAAAAAGAGTTGATGATTTTCACGAATCGATTTTCTAGTCAATTTTTGTCGTTCCACTACGTTCTACCTTCAAATACAAGGTGTGATACATATTTGTATGAAATTTTGTAAACATGTTACTTTTTGGCCAATAACCACGCCCCCTTCTTCGATATCGCAAATTTCGAAAATCACATAAATTGACATATCTAGGTAGCTGAAATGGCTAAAATGATAAAATTTTATAGGTTAATCCCCCTGGTCATTCTATTATGTTTTTTTGATAAATTTTTAAAAGTGGGCGTGTCACCGCCTACCTTGAAAGGGGGCACTTTTAAACTGATTACGGTAGAATCATGAAATAAGTCACAAGGTATACTAGCATTATAGGGAGTATACCTGATTCAATTGGACTAAATCGCTTCCCGCCCACGCCCACTTTCGATATGGAAAATTTCGACAATCACATAAACTGACATAATTCGGTAAGGTAAATAGCTAAAATAGTATAAGTTGGTAAATAAATCCTGCTGGTCATTCTATTTTTTTGATTTTATGTTAAATTTTAAAAATGGGCGTGGCACCACGCATTTTAAAAAGTGGCATTTTCTCAATTTGTTTACGGAATTTGTTTGGTTTTACTTTTGTATATTATTTATTTTTTTGCTAATTTTTTAAAATTTTTATTTTTTGCTCATGATTTTTTTTTAATTTTATTTTATTTTTTTTTTTTAATTTCATTTGATTTTTTTTTAATTTATTTTACGTTATTTTTTATTTCGTTTTTATTTCTTTTAATTTTTTCATTTTATTTCATTTTCTTACTTTACTTTGCTTAATTTACTTCACTTCATTTTATTTTATTAGATTCTTTATTAAAATTATAATTTTTTTTCAATTTCTCTAAATTTTTGACTTATTTTGTTATATTTTGTTATTTCATTTTATTTTGGTTTATTTATTGGATAAGTCCTATCGGCAAAGGTTATATTTTTCCAGATAGATGGCGCTAGGGTCGCTACATTTGAAAATCCTAGAATCGCAGGCACGATGAAAGTACACATGCATCAAAACTGAGCGGTAATGGGTTAATAAAAATTAATGAAATAGCCCACATTTAACGATTGTAATGATAATATTTAGCCATTTAATTAATTATTCGTAGAATATTGCAAAAAATACGAATACAGATTACATACTCATTATCTGGGTGCACACCTATTATACAGGGTGAGACATTTTAATAACTTTTAGTAGAAATAATGTTGACTGTGGAGGATACTTTTACTTTTTTAAATGAAAAAAAATCTGGAAAAGTTTCAGACCCAAATATTAGATAATTTAAAACCTTCAAGCTATTGAACATTTTTCGAAAACAGGTTTGTAGGAAATTCTTGGAAAAATAAATACAGATTTTTAAAGGCAGTTTTAGAGCAAATTAAAAATGAATATTAGGGTTTGAAACTTTAATATTAAATTTTGTCACCCTGTATACACATGTCTGGATATATCTTTTGTGATAAGAAAACCTATAGATAACTGTACTAGACGAGATTTTGGGACGGCTATCCGGGGGTATATAAGGTTTCCAACGAAGTCACTCAGATTAGTTAGAAGTGATGGTATTTTGAGCTGTTCAATAAATTATTGGTAAAAATAACAAGAAAAATATGAAATATCTCGGCCTTTTCGTTTGCCTTTTGGCAATTAATATGGTCTATGGCAGGAATATGACCCTAAAAATTGTCAATGGCAAAGAGTTGGACGAACTACTAAAACAAAATCCAAATGCTGTAAAATTGACGAAAGCCTCAGATCAGCGTAAGGGTAATTTAAGACATGCGCAACAAAGACCCATAATCTATACTTTGGGTACCGGTAGAGTTCAAGGTAAGTGTTTGAATGAAATTTTTAGCTGTCATTTTCATATTTCAACATTTCAAATATCTTCGATAAGGTGATTTACTCGTATCTGCCGAATTCAGCGCAAATGAGTATAGTGATCCAACCCACGTCTCAGCGAAACTATGTTATCCTGTAAATGGCCCAGGTGGTATAGTAACATATGTCAAAATTAATGTTTATCAGAGCAGTGATGAAGGACGTGCATATGTTACATCTGGTGGTATTGGTACCAATAATATTGTTGTTGTAATAGAGGCTGAAAATACCAATTACTTTGATATTTATACGCAAATTTATGCCAAATAATTGAAATTGAAATAAAAGAGCACCTTTTATTCTAGCAAAACTTGCATCTAATCTCTCCGAAGATTTAAATACAAAGGGCCGCTTGCATAGAAGCCGATAACGACTAATCGGAGTTTAATTGACGTATTTTGTATGGTTACCTGTCAAGTTAATCACCGATTAGCCGTTATCGGCTTTTATGCAAGTGGCCCTAATACGGCTGATACATTAGCGCAAATTCCGAATTAACTGCGCTTTTGGGAGTTAACTTGAGCATTATCTTCATTATAAACTCCCAAAAATTAAGAAGATTTGAGCAGTTTTAAAAAATTTGCACTGGCAACACTCTGTACATAAATAGACAACAACACCAAGAAACACTAGGAAATTAAGGGTAGCTGACAGATAGGCGTCGCGCTGGTTTCTAAGATCCGACTTTCGACAACTAGATGTCGCTGAGGTAGGTAAGAATATAGTGCAATAACAACCAAAGTAGTAATTCTCAATGCTGTTAATCTTCATTTTTGTGTGTATCAGGGTAAAATTTGGATCTGATTATAGAAGATTTATTGGCGATAATCTCCGTGTGTGTATCCATAGCATAAGACTCGTAATGAAAATCAAAACTGAAAACGTATTTCGTAATTTTAAAGCTTAGTCTTTATTGCAGTGACTGTTGCAGGACTACATAAATTTTTGTTTTTATTCTATAACAATCTATATAAAATAACCACATTGCAGTATTTTGAGAAAGACAGTTTCGAAAAAAAATTCTGGTCACCGTAGAGATCTCATTTGAATATCTTCAGTCGACTTTTACTCCGATCCTGATTATGATAAACCAATATTTATGTCTCGAACATTTGAATTTCATTAAATATTCTATTATGCAGATAAAACGTTTAAATTAACCCTTAGAGTGACCAGAAAAATAGAATTTTTAAAACCATCTTGTACTTTAACATATAGTTTTGTAATTTTTTTTATACAGGCTAACATGGATATATGGGTAATTCTATGACAAATCATCAGCTTGTTGATTTCGATCGCTTCTGATTAGAATACATTTTTGTGGGAAATTTTATCATAAAACAAAGTTCTGATAAAGAAAAAAAAATTAGAAAAAAACTCAAGCTATGTATTTTCAAAATTTCACTTATTCCCCTGGCTTTAAAGTTAATTTTTTATAAATAAAGGAATAAGTCAAAATTTTCAATTTCCAAATTTAAAAAACTCTAAATTTTTCAAAATCGAAAGTTCACCTACAAAATTCGTACTTGAATTTTGGTCAATTCGGGCCGATTCTAAAAAATTTTTCACTGTGAAATTGTTCGCCCTTTTATATGTACGTATTTATTCACAAACAATGTGAAAGTTAGAAAAACCGCGAAATGAAAAATGTTTTAGATTTTCCATATTTTAAAAAAATTTCATCCCAAAAAAAATTTTTTTTTTTATTTTTGAATTTTTTCCTTAGGCCAAAATTTTTTTTATAATTAAAAAAAAAACTCCCACCAAAATTCATTTAAATCGCGAGCGGTTGATGCCAAGTATTTGACGATTTCACATGGAATGCCCCAAAAACTAGGGATGTTAAGGAAGTTGATACCGATAATCGGATTCCGTTAAATCAAATTAGAAAAATTTAATTCCAGTTCCGGTGAGATCATTTCCGTAACATCCCCAATACATAGCCGTGAACTCGTAAGCTAACATATGTTTTATGTGACAAATACACAATTATAATTACATTACATTGTATTACATAACGTTACTTTGCATTACATTACATGATTTTAGATTACTTTACATTAATTTATATATGGCTATAATTTCAAATATACAGTCTGACATTATTATTATACATATATCCACATACACATATACATATGTAATGCCTGGAATATTTATCCATACATACATATCAACCCCTTTTCGCGAAATTATCGTAAGGGACTAAACACAAATTTTACAGGAGAGAATTTTTTCTGAATTGTTCCGCATAATAACAAAAGCCAATTTTTGGCGCAACTGTAAAGATTTCCGCCATAACATTTTTACTAGATTATACACTGAGGGATTTAATACAAACTTGCATCAAAAAGTAAATTTCGAAAAAATGATCGTACGATAATTACGCGAAAAGGGGTCGATATGTACGCATTATGTATTAACATCATGATTTCAACTATCTTATTAATTAATTTTTACAATAAGTTGCTTAGAATTAACGAAACACTTGATAAAGGCTGACTGACGCTCTTGAAACTACTGAGATAAATATTTGGGCTGTTCTCTATAAAAAATTTTCAAATATACATACATCAAAAATTTTTCTGGCAAAAATAAAAGGCACACATATTTTGATGTAATTTATTGCGTTTTTATGAAAGAAAAAAAATTTAATTTTTTTTAATTTTTTAGAAACTGAATGCAAAAATTATTTTCGAAAAAACTCAAATTTTGTGTGAAAATTATTTTTCTATTTGAAGATATACATATGTATGTACGAGTATATCTTAAATAGCTAATGCCAAATATCTACCTACATATGTATCGAATTTGGCCCACCTCTGGAAATTTTTGATACATTTCTCGGAATTTTCTTAAAACACAAATCAGAGTGATTTTTCAACAAATTCTGGAATTTTTGAGCAAATGTAAGATTTTTTAAGATATTTCGAAAATTTAAAAAAAACTTCAGATAAGATCTTGAAAAAAGCTGAGAGAAGTTTTTCAGATATTGAAAACGTAGAGGGTACTTTAAAAAAAAAAAAAAGATATGTACATCTTTCATGATCGATCGATTTTAGCTTTATTTTTCCAAAAAATATAAATAAAAGTTTGTTTGACAAAGCTCATATTAGTTACAGTCCCTGATTTTTTCGTATGTTAAAAAATGTTCAGGTATGTTTTTGAATATGTATGTATTAACGCTCAAAACACTATAATCATGCCAAGTTTTATGAGTATTATATAATTAATAAATATAATTTAATTATATAATTTAATAAATATTTGAAAAGTTTTGAACGAGACTTTAAGAAGCTGATTTTTGAAAGAAAAAAGTTGACTAATGGATTTCATTATATTCAAGCTTAATGTGAGCTCAACTCTTTTAAATAAGCTTATGTGATACTATTTTGAAATCAGTTTTTTCCTTGAAAGCTTCAATTGAGCTTTTTTAAAAGCTTTCGCTTTCATTGTTAAGCTTAATGTGAGTTCAACTCTTTTAATTAAGCTTTGCGGTCTATTTTGAAATCACAAAACTATTTGCTGAGAAGAGTGTTCTTGAAATCTCCATATGAGCTTTTATAAAAGCTCTCTGTATATTCTCGAAAATTTTCAAATGTAGCTCGTGCCATAATTTTTTTGCGGTTTATAAACTATAAGCTATAGTTTATTTAAGGTAAATAATCTTTCTCAGGACGTGTTGCAAAAAAGCTTTGATCTCAAAATTTTCAAAGTAATGTTTCAAAAAGATTTGAATGCCAAAAAATTAATTCTATCTGCCTAACGTTTTCTGTGATATTTTTGAGCGCTTTTGTAAAAGCTCTTGCTTCAAAAAACCACTTTACTAAGGAAAAGCTCATTAATGAAAACTTTTTTACAATATGTTTTTAGTTCAAAAAAAGCTTACAAAAAGAAAGCTTGAAGCTCAAATTTTGAAAGCATAAATCCCTTCTTCAAAAAATTTGATAATAAAAAAATTTATGGAAAAGCTCTTTTTCAAACGAAGCCACTTTTATTGAGGAAAAACGAATTGCGTTGAAATTTTTTTTTAAAGTTCCATATGAGTTTTTCAAAATACCTGCTCTATTTTATATTTTCAAAATGTTTCTAGTCAAATGTGTAGCTCGGGTAATTAATTTTATTTTTTAACAAAACTTTTAGGCCAAGAAAAGGTTACGTACGGCATATTAAAAAAAAAGCTTAAAGTTCAAATTTTTCCAAGCAATACTGAACAAAGATTTGTTCGCGAAATATATTAGTTTAGCGTGAATAACATTCAAGTTTTTACTACTAGTAGAAAAGCACTTGCCTGAAAGCTTTGAGCTTTTTCCATAGCGGCGTTTGCTATAAATGCAGTTTTTTCAGAGTTTAAAGCATTTATGTTACCTTTTAATAAATGGCTTCTTTTGCAAAAGCTTTTACAAGGAATATATAAAAAAAGAAGATCCTAAAGCACAAATGCCTAAAAATATTATATGACGATCCTCATAAACATAGCCTCACTTTTCAGACTTGACAATTCTCATTTTCAGCTTGACCTCTAAAAGTTTAGTGGAAAAGCACTTGCGTGGAAGCTTTAAGCTTTTTCAATAGCGGCTCTATGAATTTAGTTTGCTTCCATGTGAAATCTTGACTCTTTTTAGAAAAGCTATTACAAGGAAAAAGAAAAAAGCTTAATGCTTTAAAAACATACAATGTAACTTTTATAGAAGATTCTCAAGAAACATAACCTCACTTTTCAAACTTTACAATTCTCACTTTCAACTTGACCTTTTAAAGAAATATTTTTTGTTTCAGAAATGAGGTGCAAAAGTTCAAAGCTCCACAAATATTAATTCAAAACAAATCCATTTAAATCACGCGGAGTAACTCTAATCGGAATAAAACTTTCCCACAGTCTTAATTTGAATTGTTTAAAGGTGTTAATACAAACATACATATATCCCACTGAATGTGAAGCGCGCATTGGCATTAAAAAAGCATACGAGATCTTCCATTGTGCTGCAGTTGCTGCGCCACACCCACCACACCCTGATCTTGACAAATTCACACGCCAACAATATTGAGATCTTTTGCTATTTGTAGTTTGTTAGAAAATCACAGTTTAATTCATTACGCGCCGACGCCACCGCCTTCGCTGTTGCGTGCGCCGCCACCTCAGCACTGCTGAACCTCATGGACTGCGTCGTCGTTGTCGACAGGTAAGGTTGATAATTAGTACATACCGCTGCCGTGGGCGCGGATTTTTGACGCAAAGGCGGTTGATATTCGCTTTCCTCTTCACCACCGTCATCATCGCTATTAGAGAAACTTTCGGGCGCCGACCAGCGACGCTTGCGCGCTGAATCTGACATTGACGCCTCCGATTCCTGCTGTCGATCATCGACAGACCTTGCGTCCTTATGCGCCGATGATGGTGATTTGTTTGATTGCGCTGGAGTCGAGGTGTGTTCGCGCGCCATGTGCATTAGTGGTGGCGTTTGCTGTGTTGTGGGATGTTGCTGCTGCTGCGCTGGCGGTGTGGGAAAAGCGAAGCGCGCGTAACTATCGCTGAGCGCGTAGCTAGGATGTGCAGCGTTAGTTGGCATGAAGTGCAGCGTACCATGCGGACTGCGCAATATTGGTGGATATTGCGCGTTGGGTGGACAGACGCCAGTGTGAGGTTTTAAATGCGCAGCCGCCGCCGCCGCAGCCGCTGCTGCATATATGTTTTCGTTGAGTATCAGCGGTTGGAGATCACGTTCTAAGCATTGTGTTTCGTTGGTTGTTTTTGTGCGCGCTGCTGACGCGCTGTCATGCAAATAAGAGTGCTTACTATTAGTATTATTATTATTGTTATTGTTGTTATTACTATTGTTATTCTGGTTATTGTTGTTGTTGTGATTAATATTATGTATATTCGGTGGTTCGCGTTTGGTGAGTGAAATGCATATGTCGCCGACTTGTAGACGTTGACATCTGAGCCCGAAAGCTTTGAACGAGAGTTCAGGGTTGCAAGACGCCCAGCCTTGGCCGTAAACAAAAAATGGATGATCGGTGGAGACTTCCATGTCAACCTAGAAGAAGAAAAGAAACATTTATTTTGTAAGATGTGTGACGACATTAAAGCGAGAAGAGAAGGAGGTAGTGCGTTTAGTGCGATAGAGTGTTGGCTATATGCTCGATTGAAGCTGGAGAATAACAAACCAATAGGGAGCTTCACCTCATCTCTCTCATAGACACCACCAATTAAGATATACAATAACTAATTTCCCTTACCTTCGATTGATTCCGATCGTAACTAAATGCAATTGTGACGGTATTCGATGATGGATTTGTGTTGATTTTCACCACAGTCGATTCAACCAGCTGATTTTGTGGGCTGCGCTCGGCGCATTGTATAAAATCTTCGGTGCGCATATCCTCAACACGACGTAGTGAGCCATTCGCGAGTTCTATGTAAGAACCTTTCTTGAAACTCGAAGTTGAATTGTGAGCGCTGCGTAAGCAAGAGAGAGAGAGAAATATATAGAAGACATCTAACTCATTTATTTTTTCGTATCAAAACTTACCGCATAACAGGCATTTTCGACACTTCTGACGGCAAGGCCATAGCCGCCGCCTTATCAGCGTGCCCTGGACGCGTGAGAATACGATGTTTAAGCGAACCCTCCTTGCCGCTAGGTATTTTGAAAAAGTTCTCCGAGTCAGCTGATGTTTCAGGTGGTGACCTTTTAGCCTTTTCATACAAAAATGTGCCAGTAGATAGTTTTGTTGTTGTCGTCGTTGGTGCTGCCGAGCGCTGATCTGCTCTCTGCGTTGGCGATATCACTGGCGCTGAGCACATGGCAGACGCAGGACTACGCAAACGTGATTTGGTTGACGATGAGGAGATGTTGCTATTACCGAGCGGTGAGGTGTGAAACACAGGTGTTGTTAGGGGAGCTGGCGCCGCCTGGAATACCGCATGTTGCAGAGCTTTCAAATATTCAGCAGAATAAACACTACTCTCGCCGGGCGAAACTGCTGGTGAATGCGTTGCCAAAGCACCGAGGTAATTTGTTGATAAAGGCGCGCCGCCGGCACCCGCATGTAACGCGTTGGGATGTTGCACCACATGTGAAACGTGTGGGTTTTGCGCCGCAAATATCACAGGCGCGTTGTAGAGGCCAGCGCTAGGTCTCACGCCACCATTGCCATAAAATTGTGAATAATTGTATTGATAGGCAGCCACAACAGCTGCGGCGGCTGAGGAAGCGCTTGTCTCACTGTAAGTAGGCTGGTGTTTACCACCACCGTTGAGTAACGCGTTGGACTCGTATAGTTTGCGCGCGCTAGCTAACGTTGAATTGCTGCTGCTCACCGGTGACATACTCTCATCATTCTCCACGTCCACCGATGAAGAGGAGGAAGACGGACGACTGTTGTCCATAGATGCGGGATTGCTGTTGGTGTTACTGGACGACACGGATAATTGATAATTTGTGCTGCTAACAAACGCGTTGCTAGCGGTGTTTGTGACCAGATTCATGGGGCCCGTTTGACCATTCTCATGCACTGTATGCGTTGCGTGTTCAATGGGCTTCAAGGGTTTTGCAGGTGACGCAAATTCGGCATGGGGCATCATCGCCACTGAGGTAGTGCCACGCAGTGAATTCATATACTTTGGTGGCGCGTTTGAGGCGCGCGTTAAATTAAGGCTCACTGAGTGTTGATCGCGCAAATGTTGTTGTTGTTGTAGCTGGTATTGTTGCTGCTGTTGCTTTTGTTGTTGCTGTTGTTGGTGTTGCTGCTGCGCCTGCTGGTGTTGTTGCCTATGCGCCAAAGCGATATCAACATCAGCGCGCGTTGCCAATTGCGCTTGCGGTCGATGTGGCGGCGGCAGCACAGGCAATGTGGAAGACTGCGCGGTGGAAGACTGCGCGTTCAACAAATGATTCAAATGCTGTTCGTATTGTTGCTGGAATTGTTGTTGTAATTTGAGAGCTTGCAATGCATTTAATTGTGCTAGCTGTGTATGCGCAAGCGGTGTTTGGGTTGTAGTAATATTGACGGCGGAGGAGCAGGATACAGGTGGTGAGAGCGCACATGAAACGCGCACATCCGAAGAGGCAGCAGCAGCAGCAGCGGCGGCGGCCACAATATCTAACGCATAACCACGCTGCTCAGCGGCATGTTGCTGTTGTTGCACTTGCAAATGATGTGCGGCGGCAGCGGCGGTAGCATGTGGGTGGTGATGTGTGAGCGCAACGGCGGGTCCGACCAACGGGCCAAAGTTTTCAACAGCCGATAACATTTAATACATTCGTTGTGCGATATTTTTATTTGGAATAACATACATATATGTTGGACAAGCGCGCGATTGTTTTCTGTTGCGCCGCAGCGCTTATTTAATTGGAATATTTATGGCGCTTGTAGTGATTTGTTGTCTTTAGAGGAAGAAGGTGTAACTACGCTCTGCGCGCTGTGTGCTTGTATGCGCACGCGCTGTCCTTGATTGTGCGTTTATTTGTTGCGCGCAGCCCTAGGCGCCTTAAAGTATGCCATGCGCGTTACTTGGTTTATTATCACTGTTTCACGCGATCAATGTTGTTTGCACTGAACTAACTATAAAATAAAAAAAATTAGTTTTGAATTTTTTAAATGTTTTTTATGATAAATAAGATTTATTATAATCAAAATTCTTTCTTAATTAAACACACACGCACACATGCAAATCAGCCTTTATCCCGTGAAAGGAATTTAAAAAAAGTACCCACCTCAAAGAAAACTAATAAAAGCTCAGCGCGCACGTAAAAAAAGATCGTTAAAAATTGTAGACACACACAAATCAAAGAATTTTTTTAACAACCTTTGGGGCAAGTAAGTTCTTTGCTGTCGCTTTTGTTGTTAGGTCGTCTTCGAGTCACTTTTCGATCTTTTAGCCGTTCGAGGTTTCTCGTTTATTTTTAATTTTTTATTTTTTTTTTGTTTGCGGTGCTGTCAACGCGCTGCCTTTCGTTCTTACAGTCTCGTTTGACCACTCTGACTTTATGCTTTGATTATTGAACTTGTACTGAATATACTACATATTAATGGTTACTAGCCAGACGTGTTGAGATGAGCGCGCAGCAAACTGTGTTGGAGTTGGAAGCAGACAGACAGACAGAATTTGAAGTGCCTCAGGCAAAAGACGAAGTTCACTTCATAGCCTCTGCGCAATCATACATTTTTACAGATATGTACATAGGTAGGTATCTGAGCCTATACAAATACATACATACGTATATATATATATATACATATATATATCTTGACGCTAGAGATGTGTTCGTATTTAGTCCCGATACCGATTAGCAAGACAAACCAATTTTATATCCCGCCTACATTTTTTGTGACATTAATTTCTTCGGCGCTCAAGGGGTTAAATTTTATGTATATAACCAGGCGCCTAAGTTCTGAGCTCAAAATATCTGGAAACCTTATGAAAGAGAGGAGAGAAGACATTCGTCTCCGCGGAGTTTCCCCCCAAAAAGCCACTTGGTATTCGGTAAGAACTTCAAAGGGTTGCTTCATCTCCATTTAACTTGTGGTGGCTAATAGGCGATCTATAGACTCTACTTATTAAAAATAAGAGAGGGGACACTTGGGATTCAAAGCCGGGCTATAGCTGTGAATATTCTTGAGTCTAGCACTTAGCGCTAGGCAAACGTCAAGACCATATGATCAATCAATATGACCATCAAAGCTTTGAAATTTAATATCTGGACTTCATTACTTTCTTCCCTAAATTACTTATAGCAAAGCGCACCAAGTTTAAGTTCAACAGTGTTGCGACCGAGTGTGGTCTGCGACTATTTGATTTCGCGCTTGACTTCAACGAACTATTTCAGACGATACAAATCCGGTGGGTCCCGTTGGATACTGACAAAGTAGCGAGTTCCAGAGTTCCCTTGATCATTTGTAGTCTTCTTTTGATATGTGGAGTATGTAAGCTTTCGACTAACAGCACAAGTTGCAAGCTGACTACTCAGATAAGCAGAGGAATCCAAAAGGCTCCAAAAGCAGCGTATTTCACGGAGGAAATTGCCTCTATAAGAAGTATGAAACGAGTGTAAGACTCCCATGCGGTGCTCTTTGATACTCTTTTTTCGCTCTCTTTTATGAGCGCCCCATACTTTTAGGCTGGGTAGATTCTTTTGCCGAATAATATATTATTTTCTGATGATTTTCTTGGTGTCGATATTTTGAGTTGCAAGCCTTCTTGTTTCGACAACGAGTGCCTAATCAACATCCTGTATACATATTTTAACTCCGAAGAATTTGCATTTCATTTTCCTTACATCACCACTTTCTTTTAAGTGTCCCTCGTACTGCTCTTGGATTCGGTATCAAAAATAAATCATTATTCATTAAACACACATTATCACTTTCGATAGTTTAATTTATAAAAAAAAAAATGTAAACACTTAATTTTGCATGTAAATTAATAATCTAGCAAAATCTGATAATTTATAAAATTTTACAAATCTACCGCCAAGTTTAATCAGCTGTTTCGACACATGACAACAAAGTGAGTTGCCACACCTTTAAAAATACATAACTATTATTGGCTTTCTCTTGCAAAGTTGTCAAAAATCGTGGTCCCGAAATATCGTCCTCCTATCTCTACTACGTAAATATATATTTTCGTAAATCTTGTGTACACAGTGCTCTTAAGACCGCTTGAGCAGACAGCTAACAGACAGACGGACGAACAAAAGAACATTCCAACTGATAGCTCTAACGCATGCACACGTAAATACTCGTAAATTTTTTTTTTAATGTTTGTTTGCTTGTTTGTTTGTGCGTGTTATGGCACAAATCATAATCGTATATATTAGGAACGTTGAAAAAAGAAAAGAAAACAACAAAGTCTGTTCAAATAACTGGCGCTCTCTCACTTACTACCTTGCTATATGATATCGCGTCTCTCAAAAAAGAATCTCGTTTCATAACTTTTATTTTGTTGTTGGTGCCAATCAACTTGTAGATTCTTGCAGCTCAAAAGTATGGTGCACAGTGGGTCGAACTTGACTGTGTAGTAAATACCAACGAATATATTTTCAGGCAGCGTTGTCACCTAACAACATTTTATTTACGCCTTCGTATATGGACCAATATCTCGGGTACGGCTGAAGGGATTTGGATCAAATTTGGCACATATGTAGATAGTATGTTCCATTCTAAGACTTTCTACTTGAGTGTTGCCTCTTTGGGTGGCTTACACTATCCTATCCACCTATCCCACTTTTTTTAAACATTGAGAAAAATATGCCAATATGGGTATCACATGAAAGGTCGCTGGCTTCTTGAGCAAATGTCGTAAGTCCATTTTTTTTAAATAAGATTTTAATGCAAAACGATAGTACAGTTATAAATACATCGTTTTGCATTAAAATCTCATTAAAAAAATGGACTTACGACATTTGCTCACGAAGCCAGCGAGGTATTTTCGACCGTATTTCAACGAAGATATTTTTAGGCAGGGCTAGTTTTGCCACCTAACCATATTTTATTTATTTCTTTCTTTATCGACCAATATCCCGGTAATGGCTGAACGATTTGGATACAATTAGGCATATAGATTGCATGCTTCAAACTACTTCGGGCAGTTTACAGGGCTGCCACCTATCTCAATTTCTTAAAATATTAAGCAAAATATGCCAATATGGGTATCAAATGAAAGATATTTTTGGCCGTATCCTAACGAAGATATTTTCAGGCAGGGTTGCCACCTAACTACGTTTTATTTATTCTTTCGTATATCGATCTTTTCTATTCCTGCTCTGTATTGCCTACATCAGAGAGACGACCAGGACTAGTTCTTGAAGCACACAATCCAAACAGAAATTTAGCAAGTCCTCTGTCCCACTGTGCCATAGTACGCTCACTTCACTCTCAGCGGTCGGCTCATCTCATCTTTCATATCAGAAATTACTTCATACACGTTTGTACCACCTTTTTTTGTAAACATTCAACTATTCATACACGCAATACGTGACTTACTCTTTGCTCAGGCACCACAAATACTACCTACAAACAACAAGCACTTAGTCGAATCAAATCAAGTTGAGCATGACTTCAAATCAGTGCTGCCGTTTACAAATAAAAAATATTCCAAATTGATTGAAAATCCCTAAAAAAACTGCAATCTTCCAAATACTGTATTTGAATAAAAAATTACAAAAATATATAAACAAAATAAAATGAAATAAAAAAGTGAAAAAAATCAAACTAGATTAAATTGAATTAAATTAAACTAAATAAAATTGAATTGTTTATCTTATTATATTTTTTTATTTTATTGTATTACATTTAATTAATTAATTTTTTTATTTTTTTTTTTTTTTTCATTTTAATTTTATTATTTATTTTATTTTTAATTTTATCCTTTTAATCTTTTTATTTTATTTTTCTCTTTTGGTTTTATTAAATTAAATTAAATGACAAAGAAATAGATCAAAAATCCACCAAAATCGACCCACATAATGGTAACTCTGCTACAAACAGGTAGATACAATAAAGGTACAAATACTAAAATTCAAAACAAAATTCTTGTTATGCAGGTTTTCACTATGAACAGCGCATGCGCGCAGGTTGTTTGTTTGTTGCTCAGTTCCAGAGCCATGGAGCTCATTACTATAAATGAATAGGTATGAATGATTGTGTGTGCAAAGGTATGTTGTACGACTGGATGCTGCAGACTCTTTTTTCCGATCTTGTGCGCTACGCTTTTTTTTTATGATGATGACGACGACGACGACAACAATAACCATCAACTTGGCGATCGTGTTGGCGTGTCGCTATTGAGGACGACGTGTTGAAGCTCTGTGTTGTGTTTTGTTGATCAATATCGATAATATCGAATGGATGGTGGCTGATGCAGAGCCCTGCAACTGGTAGGTTGTCTGGCTTGGCTTGGTCGTAAATTGTGATTGCTGCATTTGGAGTTGGAGCTGTTGTTGTTGTTACATTTTTGGTTTGTATCATTTGCAAGGTATTTGTTATTGCCTCGAGGTTCGTCGTACCTTTGGCCCTTTTTTTTATAGAGTGGTACATGTATGTATTATGCAGTGTTCGTACAGGGGCGCAGCCATATCATTTCATATCATTTCATTTTATTTTGATTTATTTTTTATTTTTTTTATTGTATTTCATTTTACTTAATTTAATTTAATTTAATTTCTTTTTTTTTAATTTTTAAATTTTTTTATTTTTTTTTTCATTTTCAATTTTTTTTTTTTTATTTATTTTATTTAATTTTTTTTTTTTTATTTCATTTTGTTTTTTTTTTATTTTATTTCCCTTTTTTCATTTTATCTTATTATATTTTTTTTTTAATTTTTTTAATTTTTTCTTGACTTTGTTTTGTTGTGTTTTTTTATTTTATTTTATTTGATTATAGTTTATTTTATCTTATTTAATTTCACATATTTGATTTTGTTTTAAATATTTTTTTTTTCGTATTTTTTACAATTTTTTTTTCTTTACTGGATAACTAGAAACCCTGGATAGATCTTTGAGAGTCGAGGCAGCTGACCCACTTTTTCCCCCTATATAAACGCCCATGATCAACGACTACCTTTACTATAATGATCACACAGATTTGTAGTTCTTTTTTTATTTATGATGTTGTTGTTTTTGTTGTTGTTCGGTTTTCTTGTTGTTCATTTGATTTCAACAAACAGCCGCAAACTTGAGAGCACTTGAATACGCTGTACACTTGAGTTAATGCTATTGTTTTTTTTTTTTTTTTTGTATTTTATGAGTTTTGTCTCCTTTTGTACTCCCGTTTAAGTCGTTTTGTTAGCTATTGTTCGCTTTTGTTTCGGCTTGAGAAAGCCATAACTGCATATTGATTTTATCCTTCGCACCTTTTAGGGTAGGTAGTCAGTACAACAACAACAAAAATACAAGAATTTTAAGGTGCATATTCTCAAGTACCGATCGCGATCTCGATCTCGCTTCACAAGGACACGTTAATTCATAAGATCGACGAACCAAAATTCTTTTCAATCACTAGAAACACAAAAACGTGTAATGGCCTAAGCCGCCAATTAGGCTCAGAAGAGCTCTGCATTCCACGTACAAACACACTTCATTCGAGCGCTAAACGTTCGACGGTTCATTGGCTTGCATTCATTCTTCATTTGGATGGGAATTTACTGACCGCTTTTCTTTGAATAATTTTTTTCTTTTTGTTTTTTGAATTAGTGCATTTTTCTTTTGTTATTGGGTTTTGTTTTGTGTTGACCCCGCAATGCTGATTTCCGAGAAATCAATAGCTATTAAGGAGATGCAAACCCCTTTTTTGCGCAATGAGAACATGCAACAGATTTTGGAATGGTTGACTTTTCTAACACAAAATTCTGCTACTTAACTAGTTTTGAACTCAAATTGAACTAGTTCGTTAGTTCATTAAAAATATTTAGCTAAACTTTTCTGTTGCAACTTTGCCAGTAAAGATGTGTGGAAGTTATTTTGAAACCATATGGCAACTTACTTCGTTGTCATACATAGAAACAGCTGATCGAAATTCGCGGTAATTTTGCAAAGTTTTATTATTCATCATCAAATTTCACCTTATTTGTAGTTTAGATTCAACAGTAAGCTCCTAAAATGTGTTTTTGTAAACTCGATAGAGTGATTATGTGTGTCGAATAAATAAATGCCGAGCAAAATGAAATATGGGGCCACTTGGAATAAAGTGGTGATGCAAGGAAAATGAAATGCAACATAAGGTGATCGAACTAAGGATTTTTTAGCATAGTCTGCCGTAAAAATACTTCATCGAAGGGGACCGCTTTTTCTTTGAGAACTAAGATATAAAATGTTGACACTCTTGAGTTTCGCCTACTAGGCCTTTATTATCTATAAAACCAAAAAAGCAAAGTTGTGGTAGAAAAGGTGGAAAAGAAGAAAGGAAAACGGATCCCGAAAATAAGAAAACCAAACAGTAGAAATCAACAGTCAAAATTCCACGAAATAATCAACAAATAAAAGCTATAAAAGCACCTTCCAACAAACACGAGCAATAATCAAAGGGCAATAACAAACACCAAGCAACCAACCAAGTCAACACCATAGCCAATGAAGGCGAAATGCGAAGACGTCAATGGCAGCGCTGCTAAAGAAATTAACTTGTTTCAGTTATCGAACCAATGTTGTTAGCCTTGGCAATGACACTACAATACTCGTACTACGAAAATGGCCAACAAAAGCTACTACGAGTACGAGACTACGAGCTTAAAATACGTGTACGAGTATAGTACAACCACAATCGTCTAGTAAACAATAACAACATTAGGCGTATGAAGCTTTATGAACTTTTCTATAGATACATAGGTCGATGTATGGGTATTACTTGGTTATTTATTTTTACCAAACATACATACATATGGGCGAGTCCCTGTCGGAATCAGAGATCGGTACTACTAAGCTATAAAAACTTTTTATATAGATAGAAAAATGATGGTAATGGTTTGGTAATCTTACTTAATTACTTAAAATAGGCTTTAACCGCCTAGGCGATTTTGGCCGTCCATGGATTTCATTGGAATTTGGTTTTATGTGATGGGCCCCAGTTTCTCGGGGAGTTGGATTTAAGTTACACATTTATATAGCGAGCCACTTGATCCAAGACAGACGCCCGCTTGCAGCTGCACCTGTTGAAATACCCTGGCAAGCCCTTAAACCGATTATGTCGGAGTGACCTTGTCAGGCTGTCGCCTTCTCACATCAGTTCACCACCGAAGATACGACGCGGGTTTAGAATATGCCCGAGGTAGGCATTACGGTTGTAAGAGGTGACTAATATGCACATAAGTAATGACGTGCTAGCTCGATGGTTGATCTACGGATATGATGCCTCTCATTACTCATTGATGGAGGGATGACATGACCTAGAAGGTTCCACTGGTCATACCAAATCGCTACCACGACAGTCGGGCAGTACCACAAGGGAGTACCGCGGCGTACCGGGTTCATATCCGGCCAAGGACTGGCAACTTCAGCATCACTTCCCAAAAACTTCGGGGAGTCTTTTTGCTGTTAACAACAACAACAACGCGGACGTAGTGAGCTGTTTGGACCGCACATAGAAGAATCGCTCTGGCCATTCCCAGTTAATTGGCGGTCAGAAACTTTCCCCACTAGTGTGGACTTCTATACACCATCCCATCCTCCAAACTGGTTTGATAATCTCTAAATTATTTTTGGAGGAATGTTGTGCTTTTCACGCACCTAGTGTTATTAACATATATTCAGTTGCCGGCAATCCCTACAGGGCTGCATTTCCATGAGCGTGTGTGTGTGTGTAAAAATGTGCCTGACTCCGTAGGGTACCTGCACATAGTTGGTATTATTTTTGTTATTGTTGTTGTTGTAGCGAAATAACTTTGTGTGTCAAACAAACAAGGAAGCTTCACACATATCGGACGCACGGCGGGAGAAAGTGAACGAAATGAAATAAACAACAACGCCGAAAAAAGACGAAAAATTAAAAAGTTGTAATAGGACAACCATCATGGTCTAAAGTGGAGGGCACTTTCTTAACTATTTAATGATAACGAAAGACTAAACAAATTAATGAACTTTAAGTTCTAAAGCTCCTCCCTGACTTTAATTGTTCTAACATAAACAATTTCAAAGATACCATTTATCGGTTCTTTTAACCCTTTTTTCGGCTACCGGTTGCCTTCATGAGGAAAGCACTTTCTAGAAGTTTTATTAAGCTCTACTGAGGCCGATATGGCTGATGCCTAGAACCTTCAGGCACTGGCCTGACTATATGGTAAAGAATCTGATAGGTTCAAGTGGCTACCGTAGAGGCACACCTAGGCCAGTATTAAAAGGCCCGTTGTGATAATGCAGAATCTGATAAGACCACATCGAATCTTCTAGGTCATCCCACCCTCTTTTTATAAGTACTTCCATTGGAGAAGTTTTCTATTGCACTCCGCAGCCCCACAGAAATTTTGGTTCGATTTACATTTATAAAGAATTACGAAATTATTGTGATTTAGCCTTACGCAATCATTTGCACTCCCGAGACTCGAATGCGGCTCTTTGACCTTTATAGGCGCATACCTTGCAGTCTTCCAAGAATTGCAATTAAAACAACAATGATGCGCCTACATTAACATAAAATGGATGGTACCTAGCTAACATATAAGGCATGTAGACATGATAATGACGTCGGCGACGCCAAGCTTTGACAGCCACTACGAAATGCCAAGCGTGATTCACATCATAACAAACATTGAGCTATTTGTTTTTTTGTACGGTGTGATGAAACAAGCAATTACCCTGCAGCGAATCAGAGTGGTACATTTCGAAGATGGAAGCTTAAGCTACCCAAGTAATTATCTGTGGTAGGTTATGCCGGCGACTAAAACCAAGACTCAAAGCATTGGTGGTAGGAATTTGGACTCAAGGTCGCTTGCAGTGGCTATTATCACATGGTCGAAAAACTTCTAAACCTTCGTTACACCCGAGGCAGTGGAGTCTTTCATATATGTCGTTGGAACAGAATACCGATAAATTTCGTGCTGATAGACCCCAGTTTGTTTCACTACCGGGTAATAAAATGGGCATATCTAATCGAGTACGCATCTGAAATATAAATAGTCTAAGTTGTAACGCAGTGTCTGCTTACTAACTTGCGGCTATAAACACTGATGGCCGCTGGAGATGGCGCATCGACAACGACATAGTCTGCCTAAACAAACACTATTATGGTGCGAAGGCTCTTCGTACACTCACTTCTGTAGTATATGATTGAATGGATGTCTCATCAGCACTCGTAGCCAGACTATGCGAAAAACCTTGGACAGGAATGAATGTACAAACTTGTTGCGACATATGGTCGGTATTTCTTTTCTTCCTTATCAAAAATGGTCTACTACCTTTGCCGAAGTGAAAACTTAGACTCCAGCACCATCACAAATGTTTTCTAATAAATATTTAGCGAATTTGTATGGAAAAATGACTACGCCTAAAATTATGCAGCCCTTCAGATGTCATATGTACACGAACAAGAAATTTTAATCGGTACTATTTCAAGATAAATTTGTTTTATGATCAGATTCAGGACCATTTTTTTTTTCATTCTTCATATCTTTATTAAGTCCAATGGTTCCACCCCTTACTGACTAGATTACAGTTATTCTTAAAACTAGTTACAAATATAACAACAGTACTAAAAATTATGATGAGATCAATTAATTTCCTCGATAATAAGATTCAACACGTAACATTTTGGCATAAAATTGGGAATACTTTGGAATTACTGATCTTATAATGCTATCGAAGAATACATATCAATAGTATCATCCCTAGTTAGTTTGGATCTATATTCCTGAATGGATGAAGATCGCCTTTGAGAATAAGAATTTGAAAAACGTCTGCAGTAGCTGCGCTACTAAGACCGCTTCCGCCTTCAATTAGCCTTACTAAAGCAGTTATGAGATATATTGATCAAGGTAAAGCACATTTTTTTTTTTTTTTTTTTTATAAGTGAATGCGCTGACTATGCAGGGCGAAAAGTTTGTTCTTGTATGTTTGCATACTCTGCTGGCTACTACGAAAACTAACAATATCTACTATTATTCATGGATGTACATTACAGCAACAACAACAAACAAACTCTCTACGTAATCATATACACAACTAAGTATATGGACAGACATATTTTTTACGCTTAAAGCATGCTTGGTATGTTGAAAAACTACTTTATGTCGGTGAGTATACAAACTTCACTCGAGTGTGTGCTGAGTCGTTCAAAACGGGTTCTGGCACTGGCCAAAGAATATCGTTACCAAGAAACTCACGGTTTTGCGGTGTGTCATATAAACCAAAGTGTTGTTGGTTGGCCCATCGGACTCCGCTGATACCATATGTAGTCTTACACATTCTTAATTTAGCGGTGCGTATAAATGTGCAACAACAAACAAACTACAACAAAAATTAGTTAGTAGTACCTAGTTGTAGTTACGTTGTTGCTCTGTTGTTGGTGAGCGCTGTTGTGTGAGGCAATGAGTGAGTGAGTGAATGGGAGTGAATGTTGTTTGTTGTGTTGGAAAATTTAATGTGGCATTAGGAGCATTATGGTGGCAAACTGTTGGTTGCAATAAAATGGCCTTGAAGAAAAGAAGAAGACAAAGAGGAAAACGTTCAGTAGCAGAAAACAAATATTTACTTGGTTTATGCGTTTCAAGTAGATTGTCAGATTTGTGGGTGGGAATTTGGTAGCTCGTGCTTGATTTATTATTTTGATTTGCTATATTCGAGTACCTACATATTACAATAGAAAAATTGCCATCATCCTTTTATCGGCCTGTTCCAAATTCACTATATTTCTACCACATAAGTAACGAGAGTTCCTCCATTCTGAGTTTGAGGAGGTCTTCCGACCTACTCGCAGCGATCTCTGGCCACACAAGTTTTGCATGACTACAGATACTGATCCTATCCTGTCTGTCGCTTGCTTTTTTGGAGAACTTATTTCTCACTAAGAGCTTACTAGTCGCGAACGGCATGCCTAAACTCTTCCAGGCCTTTGAAAGTGGATATGCCCCTCTAGCAAGCTCGTCTGCAATCTCTTTCCCTGGTATACCGCAGTGTCTATGCTCCCATACCAAGTGAATTGAGAGTGGCTCAGCCATCTCGTTGAGAGATTTGCGATAGCTCTTCATAGTCATGGAAATATACGCGATTGCCTACAGCGCCCTGAGAGCTGCTTAACTATCAGAGAAGATGTAAAAACATCACCATTATTGATGTCCACTGTCCTCATAAAAGGTATATAGCCTTCGGCACAGCTTTTCTTATACGGCTAATACATTAGCGCAAATTCCGAGTTATCTCCGATTTTGGGAGTTAACTTGAGAATAATCTTCATTATAAACTCCCAAAAATGAAGAAGATTTGAGCGGCCACAACAAATATTCGCTGGCAACACTCTTCAGATAAATAAACAAAAACTGCAAGAAAACGCATATTTCTTGCAGTGTACCGCTATATGCCGCTAGAAATAGTAAGGACAACTACCAAAATTACGATTTAACGCTACTGCACACTAGAGTCGCTATAAAATAAGCAATTCCCAGTGACATCTAGTTTTAAATAGCAAGAAATAAAACACAAAGCACTAGATGGCGTGATTTTTAATTTTCAATTTTGTGTGTATCAGGGTAAAATTTGGATCTGATTAAGGAAGATTTATTGGAGGTAATCTCCTTGTGTGTATCCATAGCAAGTATCGGCGCCCCATAGATCTTAAGATCAGTCGAACAAGTTGGATTCATCACAAGGACACGTTGCGCTCTTTGTTTACCAAATGATTTAGTCGTCGCTGGGCAAGGGGCGAAACCACATCGCGTGGGGGTGTCGCTTGTTTGGTCAGCGAATGTTAAAAATATAGTTCGGACGATCACAGCGCGTGTATAAGCGTTCTCACTTATACACCTGCATTTAAAAATCTGCCGACCCATGATACATAGCATTACTTGTTATTATTTAATTTAATTTTTTTTTTTTTTCATATTTTTTTATTCTTTTTTTAAATTTTTTTGTGTTATTTTACTAAATTTTTTTATCGTTTTTTATTTAATTTTTGTTTATTTAGTTTCTATTTTTTTATTATTATTTTTTTTATTCAATTTTCAAGCAATTTTTTTACGTTCTTTATAGAACACATATTCGTTACACTCCCTTTTCTTTCTCTTGAAGTAAGTACATTTATACATATGTACCTTGTGCCTTTTTTTGCCTTGCCTGAGGGCTTTTGATGTTATTCTTGTTGCTGTTGCTACTGTCGCTGGCTTCACAGAACCGGTCTATTTTTAGCCAAAAGCCATGGCCCATGAGTATGAGTTTTTATTCTTGTTGCTGTTGCTACTGTCGCTGGCTTCACAGAACCGGTCTATTTTTAGCCAAAAGGCCATGGCCCATGAGTATGAGTTTTAATGTTCGCCTGGAAGTATTCGGGCTCATAGTAGCCAAGTTTGTACAGCCGCCTTACGGCATACGGCGCATACCACGCACGAGGTGTAAGTGAGCAAATAAACCAGTTTAATGGTATATATCGTATGAAAAAAAAAATATTTATTGAAAAGATTTTTTTAAATTTGAGCACAACAAATACATACATATGTATGTATGTACCTATAACAATCAGCTAAGTAATTTCCAAACTGCCATAAAGACATAAGCGAACAAAAATTATTACATAATTAGCCGGTTTCTTAAAAAAATTTGAATTTCAATCATTTTAATTTAGATAAGCTTATTAAATACTAGCTGCAACTGGCGGAGACATAATATCAACGCGAGTTCTTTGTTAGAAAACATACATACATGCATTCCCATACATACATACTATATAACTAGGCTGCAAAACATCCAAACTCACATTTACAGCATAAAAATATCACTTCATACGCCCTGCCATACCACCCGCAAACCGCTCATAGTACACAAGTGACGCATTTGTTTCTCGGGTTGTTGTTGTTATTGTTGGTTGTGTGCGACCAATGGTCACTTTTGCTGTCGCGCTGACTGGACTGTAAGAAGTTGCTGTGTTGGCGTTTAATTTGTAATTGAAATGTCACTTTTTGTTGTTCTCTGTTATTGTTTATAGGATTTTTCTTTTGTTTTGTTGTTATTAATTTTGTTTCGGTTTTTTTTTTGCAATGTTTTGAATTACAAAAATCGACAACGAAATTGAAAACGTTGAACAAATTGTACAAAAATATATTTATTTATTCGTGCAATAATAATCACTTCAATTTGTTATGCAATCTAAGCGTTTAAATTAATGTGGGAATACATTAGGGTGTGTCGGTTTTTTGGGTTGATAATATTATTTTTTTTAACTTAGTTTTCATAAATTTTGTCTAAAAAGTCTACATAGATTTGAATGAATTTAGATTGAATTGCTGGATGCTAAGAATTTATATTACCTTATTAGGAAAAAAAACATGCACAAAAAATTTACTCGGTAGGTGGCGCTGAAATCGAGATATTCCAAATTAAATTATAGAAAAATTTAAACACTCCAAATTAGAGAGTTTCATAAGGTTGGGATAAGCTGGACAATTAATAAACAAATAAAATGAAATGAAAAATGAAATAAAAATGAAATGAAAAATGAAATGAAAAATGAAATGAAAAATGAAATGAAAAATGAAATGAAAAATGAAATGAAAAATGAAATGAAAAATGAAATGAAAAATGAAATGAAAAATGAAATGAGAAATGAAATGAAAATGAAATGAAAAATGATATGAAAGATGAAATGAAAAATGAAATGAAAAATGAAATAAAAATGAAATGAAAAATGAAATGAAAAATGAAATGAAAAATGAAATGAAAAATGAAATGAAAAATGAAATGAAAAATGAAATGAAAAATGAAATGAGAAATGAAATGAAAAATGAAATGAAAAATGATATGAAAGATGAAATGAAAAATGAAATGAAAAATGAAATAAAAATGAAATGAAAAATGAAATGAAAAATGAAATGAAAAATGAAATGAAAAATGAAATGAAAAATGAAATGAAAAATGAAATGAAAAATGAAATGAAAAATGAAATGAAAAATGAAATGAAAAATGAAATGAAAAATGAAATGAAAAATGAAATGAAAAATGAAATGAAAAATGAAATGAAAAATGAAATGAAAAATGAAATGAAAAATGAAATGAAAAATGAAATGAAAAATGAAATAAAAAATGAAACGAAAAATTAAATTAAATTAAAAATGAAATAAAAGATGAAATGAAAAACCAAAGGAAAATGAAATGAAAAACGAAATGAAAAATGAAATGAAAAATGATATGAAAACTGAAATGAAAAATGAAATGAAAAATGAAATGAAAAATGAAATGAAAAATGAAATGAAAAATGAAATGAAAAATGAAATGAAAAATGAAATGAAAAATGAAATGAAAAATGAAATGAAAAATGAAATGAAAAATGAAATGAAAAATGAAATGAAAAAAGAAATGAAAAATGAATTGAAAAATGAAATGAAAAATGAAATCAAAAATGAAATCAAAAATGAAATGAAAAATGAAATGAGAAATGAAATGAAAAATGATATGAAAAATGAAATGAAATGAAAAATGAAATGTAATTAAATTTAAAAAAAATGAAATGAAAAAAAATGAAAAATGAAATGAAAAATGAAATGAAAAATGAAATGAAAAATGAAATGAAAAATGAAATGAAAAATGAAATGAAAAATGAAATGAAAAATGAAATGAAAAATGAAATGAAAAATGAAATGAAAAATGAAATAAAAAATGAAATAAAACATGAAATGAAAAATGAAATGAAAAATGAAATGAAAAATGAAATGAAAAATGAAATGAAAAATGAAATGAAAAATGAAATGAAAAATGAAATGAAAAATGAAATGAAAAATGAAATGAAAAATGAAATGAAAAATGAAATGAAAAATGAAATGAAAAATGAAATGAAAAATGAAATGAAAAATGAAATGAAAAATGAAATGAAAAATGAAATGAAAAATGAAATGAAAAATGAAATGAAAAATGAAATGAAAAATGAAATGAAAAATGAAATGAAAAATGAAATGAAAAATGAAATGAAAAATGAAATGAAAATGAAATGAAAAATGAAATGAAAAATGAAATGAAAAATGAAATGAAAAATGAAATGAAAAATGAAATGAAAAATGAAATGAAAAATGGAAAGAAAAATGAAAGGAAAAATGAAATGAAAAATGAAATGAAAAATGAAATGAAAAAATGAAATGAAAAATGAAATGAAAAATGAAATGAAAAATGAAATGAAAAATGAAATGAAAAATGAAATGAAAAATGAAATGAAAAATGAAATGAAAAATGAAATGAAAAATGAAATGAAAAATGAAATAACAAATTAAAGAAAAATTAAATAAAAAATAAAAGCAAAAAAAAAACGGAAATGTGAGTGTGAGGGTCGGGGTCATAGGAGAAGTAAAATTCAGAACTGGGGACAGGTTTATATAATACTGTGCTTAGTAGTTTTGCGAAAATTTGTAAATGCCTGGGCTCCACCCAATAAGTACGGTTATATTTTCTCTCAAAACTGCCATCCATCAAAAGGCAAATAACACTATGTCACAGTGTATGACTTAGACAACTTCTAGGCCGATAATTTAGTTTTTTTTAAATAATTTTTTCTACAAGTTTTTTTATAAAATTGGTTTCATACAGTTTTTTTATAATTTTTTGCCTTTTTTTTTTTTTTTTTTTTTTTGATTCACTTTTTTAATATAAATTTTTTTTTTAAATTTTTTTTATAGCTTTTTTAATATACAAATATCATATAATATTAATCATTATTTGTTATCTATATAAAACCAACATTATTCTGGTTATATCACACTGCATTGTTGAATTCCTATATCGCACTGTGGGGCGGTTCGACTTTTTACTTGAAAAAAAAAACCAAAAACGATTTTAATTTTTTTTCTTTTTGAAACCATTTTTACCCCTTTTTGCTTAAACAAACGATATTTCGTCTTTTTATTGAAAAGACGATTTGTCTAACTTTAACTGAACATCTTTTTTAACCCTTTTGGGGAAAAATCTCTTTTTAATTGAAAAAAACTGAAGGCAGCCAAACAATTTTGAATAAAAATTTATTTTTTTTTAGTAAGAGGCTGTACTCCGCGCAGTGCCAAAAAAAAATAAAAAAAAAAAACTAAACCCACTTTATTATTATTCAGCATTATGCTGTTTTAAATTTAGCTACTGGAATTGAGATTTGTATATTGCAAACTGTCGAACAATGCAGCAGCCACTTAAATCCACACACTCGCTGCCAGGCATGGTAGCACTTCCACACACAATAATCGCTATATCCGTACGTCTGTCAATGTGTCAGTCCAATCCTACTGACTGCGTTTGCTGACCATACCGTCCGCCCCGCTGTGCAGTAATTTTTTTTAAATTTTTTATTTATTTATTTCAAACGCCCGGCTACCATTTATGCTGAGTGCTATTATTATTGTTGTTGTGTTGTATTTTTTTGCAATTGTCGATTTTCATTTTCATTTGCGTATTATATACTACAAACATATATCTACTATATAGTACAACGGAATGAGATTTTTTGTTGTGTTTTTTGCTGAACGTGCACACACGAGCTATCGAGCTATAACTTCACTGACGTATGTAGCACCCGCAGCACCTACAAAAGTCAAAATATTGCACAACGTGCGCGCCGCATTGCCGCCTTACAACGTACAGAGCGCGTACACTTCTGAATCGAAAAGTGAAATAATTTTGTACTCGATGGTAATATCTAGTACATTGTAGCAAAGCTGTTGTTAGTCCCTACCAACTGACAATTGCACACACCATCATATTTATGGGGGTTTCCATGTTCAATCGGCAGAAGGTTAGAATGGATCCCTTTCGATTTTGAATGAATTTGGGAGTTTTCTTTTGCCATAAAACAAGTTCTGCCCAAAAAAACACTCTTCAAAACACTAGCAACAAAAAATTTATTTTTCATTTCATTTTTCATTTCACTTTTCATTACATTTTTCATTTCATTTTTGACTTCATTTTTCATTTCATTTTTAATTTCATTTTTTATTTCATTTTTCATTTTATTTTTCATTTCACTATTAATTTCATTTTTCATTTAATTTTTCACTTCATTTTTCATTTAATTTTTAATTTCATTTCTTATTTAATTTTTCATTTCATTTCATTTCATTTTTCATTTCATTTTTCATTTCATTTTTCATTTCATTTTTCATTTCATTTTTCATTTCATTTTTCATTTCATTTTTCATTTCATTTTTCATTTCATTTTTCATTTCATTTTTCATTTCATTTTTCATTTCATTTTTCATTTCATTTTTCATTTCATTTTTCATTTCATTTTTCATTTCATTTTTCATTTCATTTTTCATTTCATTTTTCATTTCATTTTTCATTTCATTTTTCATTTCATTTTTCATTTCATTTTTCATTTCATTTTTCATTTCATTTTTCATTTCATTTTTCATTTCATTTTTCATTTCATTTTTCATTTCATTTTTCATTTCATTTTTCATTTCATTTTTCATTTCATTTTTCATTTCATTTTTCATTTCATTTTTCATTTCATTTTTCATTTCATTTTTCATTTCATTTTTCATTTCATTTTTCATTTCATTTTTCATTTCATTTTTCATTTCATTTTTCATTTCATTTTTCATTTCATTTTTCATTTCATTTTTCATTTCATTTTTCATTTCATTTTTCATTTCATTTTTCATTTCATTTTTCATTTCATTTTTCATTTCATTTTTCATTTCATTTTTCATTTCATTTTTCATTTCATTTTTCATTTCATTTTTCATTTCATTTTTCATTTCATTTTTCATTTCATTTTTCATTTCATTTTTCATTTCATTTTTCTTTTCATTTTTCATTTCATTTTTCATTTCATTTTTCATTTCATTTTTCATTTCATTTTTCATTTCATTTTTCATTTCATTTTTCATTTCATTTTTCATTTCATTTTTCATTTCATTTTTCATTTCATTTTTCATTTCATTTTTCATTTCATTTTTCATTTCATTTTTCATTTCATTTTTCATTTCATTTTTCATTTCATTTTTCATTTCATTTTTCATTTCATTTTTCATTTCATTTTTCATTTCATTTTTTATTTTATTTTTTTTTTTAATTAGAAATTATAATTTTTTTTTTGTTTTCAAGTTATATTTTTTTTATATAAATAAAAGGACAATTTGACATGGAAGGACCCATTTATTCATCATACAAACAAACTAGGCACTAACGCCACAACGCAACAGCAACAATAAAATCACCTAAAGGAGGCATCATCGTGGTAGACGATCAATTTATACACGCATTTTGTTGTTGCGGTGGAGCCGAATGGCGGCAAAGAATCAAATTTATTCATCCATGCAGGGTGTTGGTGATTGCCAGATTGTTTGAAAATAAAGAGATGAAGACAATTTTTTTAAACTTCAAAAATTTTAAATAACAAGACAGGGGTTTCGCAAAATACTGTGTACATTAGGGAGGATTAACATTTTTTTATTTTTATTAAGCACGACGATTTCGAAATAATAGCGGATACACAAAAACATAAATATAATGGGATTAAGTGGCAACGCTAGGTGAGAAACCTATCTGATTTTTGTGAAAATGCGACGTTTCATTTCATACCCATATTAGCATATTTTACCCAATTTGTGAAAAATTTCAAAGAGGTGGCAACCCTGCAAACTTATTCCAGGTGGCGACACCCTGATAGAATAGCTTTAAATGTACCTTCCCAGTAGAAACAGCTTGATAGAAGAGCTTGAATTGTATTATATTCAAACCCCTAGCCGGCAACCCGATATATCTTATTTCATTAAAAACAAATTGAGTGACCACACCACTATGTGCATACCAAATTTCATCCAAATCGGTCCAGGTGAGCCATCGCAACAGAGGGCACTCACAGTGGGCATACATAGCTGACTCAAGGTAAATTTTAATAATCCTCAACCGATCTGGCAACACCTTCACAGTAATGTACATAGGAAAGTATTTCGAGCTTTATGAAAGCCAGCAAAAAATACAACAAAGTAAAAAAAAAACAACAACAAACAAACAAAAACAAACAAAATAAATATGCAAAAAAAAGATGCGAAATTGTGTATATTTTTAGCATAGTTATCAGCTCTACATAGTAATAGTATTAGTGTGGGTGTACACGTGTGAGTTCATATGGTGGTAATTCATCGGCATCCGGCGTAAACTGACAGGAGGAGGTTTGTACAATGGTTTTGTATTGTTTGCGTATTATCATGAAGTAAGTGAGCTCGCGCCCTACAGACCAAAATAAACGAGCCAATGCAAAATCAGCTGCTTCTCATTGCTTCCTATGGAGATTCAATATTGAAAGGGTGTGAGAGTTTGTAGGCTTCCTATGTAGGTAAATGAATCGATGAGAAATTCAAGAGGTGTTATTTTGATGAAATTAACTCAAGGTTACAGAGCTAACAACAAGTAGGAAATGTAGTAGATGATATAATATTAAGTCAGAAATTATTGGAATTTTAATTCGGAATGATTTGGAGTTCATGTAGTTTACCTTATGATCTTTTTTGAAACTGACAATCGAACGTCTTATGTTTCCAGTAAAACTGGGTCGTTATTGGCCCGAAATGTCAGTGCAAAAGCTTTTTCTCAAAGACTTTTACAATTTTTGTCAGCAAACTGAGCAAATTATTTAGATTAGAGATGGGCATGAGATACCAAGACCCGGGAATAACGTTACTGATTTAAATGTATCAGTGACGACGACTAGCTAGCTGCAATAAACAATACCCCTATATAAATTAAGATAGGTGGCAACCATAGGATATCATTTGTCAGTAACAGCGCTGAGGAGGAGAGCTTGAAATGTAGGGTATTACGTGTAAATGAAATAGGATCAAGTGGTAACCCTACATAGAGATATTTTTGTTTTAGTACCGCGTAAAACACGTTCCTTTACTATTTATATTGGCATATCTCATTTAATATAAAAAAATCAGATAAGTGGCAGCCCTAAAAAATTACTAAGTGGCAACAATTGAGTAAGAGAACTTATATTATAACGAAAATTTTGTTATGAAAGAATATCTGAATATAATAGAATTGAGTGGCAACCCTCGGTCTAAAACCTTCCAATATAGTTTCTTAAACTACGAAGTAACCTACTTTTTGTTTGATACCCCCATTAGTATACATATCCTTTTCATTTGTAAAAAAAATTCAGATAGTTTGAACCCCTTTAAAAACAACCGAAGTAGCAAACATTTCATTAAAAGTTGTAAAGTCATTTTCGAGATAATAACGGTTAGAGATAATAACGGATGTGAGAATTACTATAATTTGACTAAGTGGCAACCCTAAGTGTTAGTCTCACTAATATTTTTTTTTGTTGAAACCCTACATTATAAAATGGTTTATTCCATTTGTAGACAAATTCGTGTAGGTGGCATCCCTTTAAAAGCATACAATGTGGCAACACTTAATAAGGAGAGCTTTGATTGTTGCAGATAACCTGAAAAATGTTCATATAAATATATGAATTCGTTTTCGATACAATGCGGATGTACTAAAAATGCTGTAACATAACTAAGTGGTAACCCTAACTATAAACCCTACCTAGAAATATTTTGTATTGAAATAGATATGCACATAAATATGAGGCAAAATGTTTTTTTGTTTAATACCCATATTGGCATATCCCTCTTATTTAAAAAAAAAAGTTTAAATAGGTGGCAAGCTTGTAAAAACATTCTCGGTGGCAACATCCATTTTATATTTGAATACTTTTGGCAGACACTGTTTATATAAGTATTAGTGTAAACTTTTGAAGGTCCTTGTATTTCAATTAAAATTTCACTTTAATTAAAATGCGAAAATCTTATTGATTTATCAAGAATATGATACTATAATGGAAATAGGTAAACATAGCCAAATGACAAGTTTGTTATTACAGATTTACATATATAGTAAATATATGCGACCTCCAGCTGATTTTTGTGCTTTTTTCGCACTTTTTTCTATAAACAGTTACTACGGAAATGTGTTGCGCATGCCTCACGAAGCTCTCGACATTTTTGTTGTCGTCTGCAATTTCTCCACATAGTTATTGCTTTTATTTCACGATAATTTGTTTTTTTGTTTTTTGCCTTTCGCGTGCCGTTTATTTATAGCACTTGTTCGCCCATGGCAGCGAAAGCTTTTACTATTTTTACACACGACCACGCGCTATCCCATTATCCTGGATGTTAGCTTCGCTACTCCTCAATGGGTTGCACATGTCATAATCACATACATAAGTTTTCTGTTTACTTATCCATGAAGTGAGTTTACCGGAACCGGAATCGGTATTGGATTTTTTTTTTTTTTTAATTTTGATTTATAGTATTCGGAAACAGAATCGAAAGTGCGAGTCAGTTTGTATATTATAAAAGAAGTGTAAAAACAAGACATCATAGAGGTAGCAACATTGTAAAAACATCCCCAAAGAGCTTATATTGGATCAGTTAACCTAAGTATATACAAAATTATTATAAAAGTATGCGAAGTAGCTTTCGAAATATTATCGCAAATTTCCGAAAAAAATAACAGGATTAAGTAGCAACCCCAAATAAATATATTTTTTATTAAAATACTCCCTTTTATACTCCTAGCATATAGGCATATTCTTGTTTAGTTAACGAAATTTTAAATAGGTGGCAGCCTTGTAAAAACATCCTCAGTGGCAACACCCAGTTAGAATTTTCACCCATCGATTTAAAAGTTTCCGTGGTAGGTAATAGTTCCATTCAAATTTGAGTTGGGGTTTTTAGTGCAATGAAAGGATTTGTGCGCTTCTAGTTCGTTCTAGCCATCGAACTAGTTCTTCAGGTTCTTGGTTATGTCAGCTAGTTGAACTAGAGTTAATTTTTCTTTGTAATAACCAAAGTAAAATTTAGTTACAAAAATATCATTATTTGCTGTTATCGCAGTTTCGAGACATGATAATGGGTTGAGTTTCTAAATTACTTATATAAATTCTCACCTAAAAAGTTGCTACAGAAAGTTTAGTTCACTTTACTGAAAGAACTAGTTCAATTAAAAGATTTAGGTTACTAGTTCTTTGGTTCAAAAAATACTTAAACCTAATTCAAATTCATAAATGATTAGCGACTAAGAGAGTTTGAGTGGGGAATCAGAACTCCAAAACAATTTGAATTTTCAACCTTTTAGAATTATAATTAAGGATCCGTAGCAACCCTAACTTATACAAAAAAAAAAAAAAAACGAGAGGATTTGTAAACTCAAACTCATACCATTACATTCACAGGGCAAGGAAGTGGAATGTGGTATTTGACTATTGGCACGTGGCATGACAACAACAGTCAAAGGCAAAATAAGAAATTCATTCACACCCGCCTGGATATTGCCATGGTTGAAACAAGAATAACAAATAAAAAGGTATAAACAAGGCTGAAACATCATATATTATACCAAGCTGTTTATTTTAGCCAAAAGCTCGCATAAACATGACAATAGGCGTCACGATTCAAAGAAATATACATATTCCAAATTTTTTTGATAAACAGAAATTCAGAAACTTAATCATGTCGTAAATTAAAATTTTTTGCGACAAATTGGGTAAGATAAAAAAAATTTGATTTTCTGTTTTCGAAAAATCTACTACGGGTTTTTAAAGATTTACCTACGACGGATTTTATTTTTTAATTTTACCAAAGCAATAAAAAGTTGTGAAAGGGGCAGCACTGGTCTTTCTTCGGCAATGGATTGCCAATCTCTCAAAGTGTATTTCTGCAATGGATGTCGTTTGGAAACTGTAGGTCCCGCCAATTTGTAGAATTCAAAACAACATCCCACAAATTGGAAGAGAAGACCGGCGCAAAAGTCTATTTAGAGCAGGTCTCGGCAAAATTGTAACTAGGTTAGGTTGAAGTGGCTGCCGCAAAGGCACACCTAGGCCAGTATTAAAAGGCCCGTTGTGATACCATCAACACTAGGAAAGTCAGTCCCGGGACCCAGCCATATGTAAATTGTAACTAAGGTGAGCAACAATTTCATTTTTCGAGAGGCCAAGCAAATAGCGTAATAATCTGTCTGAATTTGGTTCTGAGATTTTCGGACAATTGTCTCACTAGCTGCCGAGGCCTGTTTTAGAGGTACCTTATGATATCGTTTTTATTATAACATGTGCCGCGTCTGTTAGTGATAAAAATTTATGTTCAGTTGATAAACTAAAATCTTCAACAACAATCGCATTTTTCTTATTTATAACCACAAACAAAGATATATTTTTGGTCTCAACATTTTGTTGTTGAAAATCTCATCATAGATAATTCTAAGCGATTTTCGCAACATTTTAGGTTATTTGTTAGTATACATCGAATTTATTAGGAGGCGAGTTTTTTTGAAGCTCGAAAATGTTGGCACTTTATCATACAACTAGCTGACCCGGTAGAAGTTGTTATTTTTCTGCATGTACCCTATCCCTATCCCTCACCCTAACCCCCTCCCCAGTCTTAACCCCAATCCAAGAAAGTGATGGTTAATCGTTATGTAAATATAACCTGCTTTATATTTACATGAGGACTTACCATCATTTTCTTAAGGGCAATATGAAAAAAATGCCATGTCATGTCCAGCTTTGTTTTAATTTTAAAAAAAGATTATCGGTGTCCTATTGTGGCCGGATTATGATATTTTAAAATTTAAATGAAAGAAATCTTTAATATTGAATATTTTAATATTTTCGGGCGTATTCCAACGTTCGTATATCGACCACTATCTCGGGAACCTATTGTTAAAATACTTTTTTCTCCGTTT
Organism: Campiglossa producta; assembly: GCA_964058755.1. Taxonomy (NCBI): domain Eukaryota; kingdom Metazoa; phylum Arthropoda; class Insecta; order Diptera; family Tephritidae; genus Campiglossa; species Campiglossa producta. The sequence continues at coordinate 98,364,783 of CAXKVI010000005.1, forward strand.
GTTATCTTTAGAGAAGGGCGAGTCTGTAGATGTACAGCTAAAAATGTATATGGAGTTGCCACCTGTTAGATGTCATATGAACGGCCTTTGTCCGAAAATTAGTCATTTATTGTAACTTTTGAAAAACGATTTTGCTCACGCACCCTAATGTTTTTTTTTTGTATTCTATGTTAATAAATTTTGTTAGCAGCAGTATTTATTTATATTATGTCTGTCATGTGAATTATCAAAGTTGTTAAATTTACGGCCAACAAATACACACGGCAAATACTCGAGCGTTGCGAGCAGGTGCCAAAAATACACACATTTATCAATGTCTATCGAGTAAAAGATTTAAAGATCAATGGTTAAGAGAGAGAAGAATTTTTTGAATGATTTTTTTTTAACACATCATTGTTGTTGTGTATGCATTTTTTATTATACAAAAACTTTATTTATAGAAATGTTATGAAAATCGTTGGTACGCTCATACAAAATATCACATTCTCAACATCTCTACAACTTCATCTGAAAATTAAGCATACCTACTTTGTATTTGAGTGATCCAGACATATTCGGACTTTCGCTCATTGTATTTTTTAATAGATTTCAAATCGTCATAGTTACATAGATCAAAATAGAAGAAAATTCTTGTAAATTTATGCATGTAAGATCTTGAATACCCAGAGCTCCGCATTACGATTCCTCTTGCATAGTACATTTTACTGTTTATAGAAATGTTTTGTTTCGCTGTAGGTATTTGTTTTTTTTTTGTTTTTCCGTCTGTTTGTTTTAATGTTTTTGCAAGAGTTCTATTTATAAAACCATGAGATCACTATTTTTTCCCATTCCCTAGTACATATAGAAAACTATAGGTATACTAGGGTGAACCAAATTAAGTTGAAACATTGACGTATTGGAAACCTTCACGTATAAATAAAATCGTAACACGGTGATGTATAACCGGTTTCGAACTGGGTTCGTTATTTTTCAACCGGTTTCGCTGATATCATAATTTTTTCAATACCGAATGAATCGGTTTTTAAGCCCGAATAACCGGACTTTTACGAAGTTCATAGACATTTGCCTATTGAGAATAAATCCATAAATCATACTAACTGGTATTCGTGATCCTGGAGCCAACACGCGTCTTTTGATACCTCTCCCATAATTTTAGCAAATTGTTTAGCAGTTGGGAGCTAAAGGAAAGAAATACCCGGAATTTTTGTAAATGTTTTTGAAAAAGTGTGATTTTCTATTATTAGCTGGCTAAAGATTTGGTGAGTTTAGCCAAATTTAAAAAAAGGGTTTCACAGGTTTGATATTATAAAAATTAAAACGATTTTTTAGTTCGCTTTTTTCGAGTAATTAAAAAACCCTGTTTACAAGAAATTCAAGTAATCGAGTACCTTAGTAAGGACATTGAAGATATCAAAGAAAAATGGTCATTATTATAGTTAAGAACCCAAAACAATATTGGTTACAATTTGTATCTGTTTATCTGGATGTTTGTACGCGCATGACTCAAAAACTGCAGCATGGAATCTAATGAAATGTTCACCGGCGATTTCTAGATGGTTAAATTAAGGTTTAGGACTCTTTTTACGGCAAGAAACCACTTTGTTCTCGCAAACCTTGTCCTGTCAGAACATTACTTTCCGTCCCCATCTATTTCTCCTGTTTCCTTTGATTCCCATTCTTTCTCGGTCTGCTTCTTCTCTCTTTAGGAAGCCCCTAATGTATATTTCTTCGCACACATGAGTCTGCGAGTACTCTGCATGATCCACGCTGGCATTATTGCCTTAGGAAGACAATTGAAATTTTACTTCCATTTGCTTTTTTTTGCTATTGCACAAATTTGCTTAGATATTATATTTTTAGTGGGTGTTAATGGATCCATATGAAACCCCTCTATACACACGTACTGATGCCCGGTTTTACTGTCATGCGGGTAAACTATCGTACGGGAAGGTTTTCTGTATAGTCGTGTCTGATTATGTGTGTGGGCAGTGTAAAATCCGAATCTAAATAGTGCTCAAGTGCAACAACATACGCTGATTTTGGGCATTGTACGCTAGCTAGCTAAAATTAAATAAATATTACAATTTATTGTATCTACATATTCATATTTGCATGAGTATATTAATAAGCATTTGTGGTTTTGTAATTGATTAAGGCGGCGTGCAGGCGCCTTGGTTCATAAAAAAAAAAAAATTGTTTAAATACCCACTTTAATTGGTATTATTTTAAGCATTACTGCTTCGAAGTGTGAATTGAGAGCAATCAGGTCTATATAGAGGGTATCTGTTTGTTCTATAAACTATGCATGTTTTCCTCAGGGTTTCATGTGTGGGAAACAATATTGGCTTAACGAGAAGCAGATCCTCTTTGAAGAAGCGTTATAATAGAGTGTCTGGCCTAATGAGTTAGCCCAGAAGAGTACGACTTTCGACATCTGGAAGAAAACGGTTTAGGATATCACAATGGGTTCAGCCGTACCCGAAGTGTCGAGATCATACCTTCCCAAACCATAGGCTGTAAAGGGACTCCAGATTTCCGGTACTCTTCCGATTCTTAAATGTTTTAAACGCCCAGTCCTTTCCACCTTGGATACCCTTTCCATCCCAGCAGAGCAGCTGCTGCCCCTTGGAAGATCCTTGGTTGTTCCTTCCGAACACAGTCCGCCTATTTGCAAACTTAGGATCGCCTAATAGACTACTGATACGCTTCCAAAGATCACATCAGACACTCTTAGACATGTATATCACTATGGAAAAATTCTCGTATTTGATTAAAATTAAAATTTGCTGTCTGAAATGATCTTGTTAAGTGTACAATTTCCGCAAGAAACTAAAACCAGCACAAACGTTCACTCAAAGACGGGTGGACGGACGGACGGAAAAAATAAGTAGCTAAGTGCATGTTATGTGTTTTTGCTTATATGAATGTCGATCGAAAGACCGGCCGGCGAGACAGAACAAAACAAACCAGACGCTTTGTATTTATGTGTGTGATGAAATATGCATGACTGAAAGTGTACAACTTTTGATGAAAAATATTTATTAGGGTTGTCCAAAGCTCGTGCATGCCTACTGCAGTTCTACAGATGAAGGAGGGTCTATCTTCGATATCAATACTTTTAATTAGCGATTATTTGAAAAAGTACCGAATACTTTATATCAAGCATTCTTGGCAGCACTATAATTTATCACGAAATCTGGTAACTCTTTATTGTTTGCGAACAGCTGATGTATTTTAACGTTTTAAATAATTGAAAACAAAATCAGCAAAAGTGGAGATTTAGCAAACTAAGGTATTTTTAAAAAGGGTTTGAAACATTATTAGAATACTACATACTAAAGACAGCATCTACTACGTACACATCTGACACTGTTGGTACAAATAAAAGGTGAAAAACGCTCAGAGGAGGAAGTTGGTAAAAGATCTAAAATCATGAATTCATAAAAATTTCAACAAAAGTGGAGATTTAGCAAATAATTAGCATGCTTCAAACCTAACCAGTCCGAATCTGGTTCAAACTAAGAAATGTTAAGGAGCCGTAGGTATGTGATCTGAAGAGTTACATTAGAATTTAAGATATATTCTAGAATTAAGTGAAGAGGAGTCTTGGCGTTGACCCTTGTTTCTTGTATCGCGATGGGTCATCTCTTTGGTGCACCCGTTGTCATCGCACAGGGACGTGGATCTGATTTGAACAGCCCTAATATACATTTATAATAATGTATTGTAAACTATCAACGTATGTATGTATGTACGTCTATTCGCAAGTGCCACCATATTTATAATTAAAAGACCATAAATTTGTATGACTGTATGCAACGAAATGTATGCAAGTTTGTTGGGCCTACTCATAAAACTGTGCACTGAACGTTGAACATTTGCACATTCTTGGCATTTGTCTGTGAGTACCTACCACCAAACTCCACCCCACCCCATTTTTCTCCCGCACTTGTCAACTCTATCATGCGCTTGTAGGGCTAACAACAGAGCCTAGTAGCAATAAATATAGCACTAGCATTTGTAATATTTTCGAGACTGTATCTATAGCTCGTTGTGAGTGCAAGGGTTGAGGGCTGGACTTGAAGTCCACGACATAAGAAAAACTTTCTCATATACTAAAGTGGATCAGGCGCGTTTTTTTAAGACGGTAGAGTAGAGTAGAAATGAGAGAAGCATAAAACCCTAATGAAATATCATGGGTGTCGCCTGGTCAAAAGGTGGCAAAACAAACGGCCAGAAATAGCTCTAGAACCCTGTGTGTACAAAAGATTCCAATATTGACTCGGAAACCCAAGATAGGCACACTTATCAGTCGATAAGCTGCTCACTCGAGAGATGAGTGATATAGGCTTGGGTAATTTTCGGTCGGAGTGGTATAGTAGTAGTGTGCTCGGCATACCAATTATCCGGATTCGCATCCCGGCAAAAGAACCATCAAAAGTTCGTTAGAAAAAGGTTTGACCAACTCTGTGGGTATATTTCTGTCATGCAAAGCTTCTCAGAAAAAATTCATTACCTTCACAGGTGCTATTCAGAGTCAGTAAAATATACAGATCTTGCCAATTTGTAGAAAAAAATCTAAGGAGCTCATCATAAGTAGATTCTCATGATAACCTGTAAGCATATTGAACTTATGAACTATGTTAGTATTTTAATTGAACTAGTTCATTAAAATAACGTTACGTTCAGTAAAATGAACTAGACATTTCTGTGGCAACTTTGCAAGTGATGATTAATTTAAGTTATTTTAAGACGTATGGCAACTCACTTGGTTGTCATACACCGAAACAGCTGATCGAGTTTTGCGGTAATTTTGCAAAAATTTTACAAATTATCATATTTCACAAGATTAGTCTTTTAGAGGCAATAGTGAGTGCTTTAATTATTATTATTTTAAAATTAAATGATCAAAGTGTGTGTTTAATGAATAATTTTTGATTGTAATGATTTCTTTCAGAAGTGGAATATAGGGATATTTTTGAAAAAGTGGTGATGCAAAGAAAATGAAATGCAAATATTGAGGAATTGGCAATCACCATGAGTATTTCCAACGACTCGCTTTGCTGGCCAGGTGGTGCCATGTATAAGCTCAGAAAGTGTTTCCTTAGACACCCGCTAACGGTAACACTTGAAAGAAGTGCCCTCCACAGCACCCAAACCATTAGCTAATTTGAAGAGGACTTCTCCTACACTGATGTGTCAGATGTTGTTACAAAACCATGCGCTACCGCTTTAGACAGTGATGGTTGTAAACTTTAGCCCACAACTGGCTATAGAAGGTGTGCTTCCATCAAAGTTAAGAAGTTCTTACTTAATTTTGTATTCGTTTCCCTCAGCGCTGCGCATTGCGTTGAGCGCCTTAGGACATCACAAATACTCGGAAAGCTATTTTTAAAATATACGAGTATACAAACAAACAGAACCAAAGCAACAACATACTACACATAAATGTAAGTATAATAAGATTGTATATACGTAAGCGCTTAAATATAAACAAACAAAAAATTAAAAATAAAAACAATAACAAAAGCAAGAAGCGCCAACTATTAAAAATACGCGCATATAAATTAAATAAATATTTCAACAGCTACCGCCAGCCAACTCCCCAGAGCTTCAAAAAGCCTACGCGGTAGCCATAACCGGGAGCGATGTCTCAGCTTTGGTCGCGCGCTGTTGCTAATGTTGTTGTTGTCGTTTTTTGTTGTTCTTGTTAAATATATTGCATGCAAAAGAGTTTTGTCCTCTACCCACATATGATTTTCCATTTCGTTGATTAAAATAACAACAAAAATAATGCTTAATCGGCGAAATTACTACAAAATATGGCAATGTGTAGAATAATTATTTGTTATTTGTATTCCAGTTGACAACAAAATCATACACTTAAACACTAAAAACAGCAACAAAGGTATTTACACAAACTGCAGTAACAACTTCGGTGTTGGTGTTGGTGGAGCAAAGGCGATAAGAATGTCTGTTGTGCTGGTAATGGAACGCGATTGCGATCGCGTTCATAAATGGCGGTGACAGCGCGCTAGTAAGATTTTATTGTTGTGTTTTTTTTTTTTTTATACACATACATATTTATCCCTAGCGCTCACGTACCGGCAAACGGCTTACACACACGCGGCTATTAAACGCTGGAGCGCGCTATAGACCCATATCTACCGCGGCGATCAAATGTTTTATAGGTAGGCGGTTAGTGGCGAGAATACGCGTTCGGGCGCTCGTAAGCTCACTAATAATGGTTATGGAAAAAAGAAAAAGTATGACTTTGGGTGGCACGAATGTTTTTCACTATATCGCATAGATCACACTGATAGTTTTACTGTTGTCACTATGGTGTAAACGCTTTAAAACTGACTGAGGTAAGCGCGTTGGAGACCGCGAGGATATCAATGCGCCTAGAGAAGCAAGCACGCCTTCAAAACCTTGAGCGCTCGTGCGCGTTTGATGAAGGCGCCCAAGAAAAGTAGCAAAGAAATTAGTTTGACATATTATCGAATCAATCGTACCCCGGCGCTGCTGTTGCAAGCATTCAAAAAATGTATAAGCATGAAGCGCGCAAGGTGAGCGTGTATAAGTTTGCTGGTTTACAAGTTGTTGTGCGCACTAAGCAGCAACGATTAGAAAACGCCTATATAAAATATAATTCAGCTCCGCACTGCGCGCTCTCTATTGAGCACCAATTAATTAGATGGCTCCGCGCTACTGGTGACCACCTCAGCGCGTACTAGAATATGAAGGCGCGCACACCATGTTAGCTTACTTGTATTCTAGAATCTAGATTGAAAACTCAATTTTAGACTCACGCGCGCTGGCCTGTCGCGTACCGCACACTGCATGAGCTGTAAACACGCGCTCACACAATTTTAATTTTTTCTTTTTTCACTTTTATTCACCTTTTTATACTACTTCTCAATTCTAAATTTTACGTTCACTGTACATGTCGCGCGCTAATGTTGTTGTAGCTATATTTTTTAAATTATTATAATTACTTTTTTAACACATTTGCACTTAAGCAGCAGAGTATCGCACCTCCTTTATTCAGCAAATTTTGCACTTTTAGCTTCGAAAAAATCTTTAAACTATTCGTTGTCCGCTTAAATTTAATTTTTTTCAATGCTCATTCTCGTTTGCTTTCGTTATGAAATCAGAATTATTATAAATTGTTTAATAATTAAAATATATGTATGAATGAATCTGTTTGTCTCTTTTATTTGGGTACGCGCACAGCTCACAGTTGGCGTACGTGCTCCAACTACACCACCGACACACAGACTGTGTATTAAGCAAATAATAACAAAACACAAAATATATGGATGGTAAACTCGTTTCGCTCACATGCCAAGTGGGTAGCGCGCTCACAGCACGGCAATGTGGCGTGAAGCTTTCCGACACACTGAGACGTGGCGCGCCGCCTCTGGCATGTGGGAGACGCGCATCACATATACAAACGCGCGCGCTAATGCTCGGGCTCCACATTGGGAGGCATAGAAACGATCGAGCGCTGAGCGCACACTTTGTTCATTGTAGTATCTAACCACAGACATTCATCGTAGTATGTGAAAAAGACCCATGCGTTGGCGTTTGTAAATACATTAATCAACGGCGCTGACTGTATTGCTCAATAATATAGCAAAAGGAATTCTAAGCAGACCATAACGAATTGTATTGCGCTCTACCTTTTCTGAGGTGGAACTGGCTGTCAACCCCAACACACAACTCGTTCAATTTATGAGAAAATATATGATTCCTTTCTTAAAGCGAGCTTATGATATTCGATTGGAAGCCGTCTCAAACATTCAAAGCATGAGAGTCCCATTTTTTTTTTTTTTTTTTTTTTCAAAAAACACAGCCTATTCTCCTCTTGACCTTTAGCTATCGGTGTTCCAAATTTCATCTAAATCCGTCGAGTAGTTCTCGGCTAATCCAAGGGAGTCCAAGTAAGCGCGCATCTCGTGGCGATCTTCAGGACAGAGAAGTTCTTCAACATATCGAGCGCATTTTTCCTGTCCCGACGATGAAATGAAACAATGTAACCGAGGACTCCTCCAATGAGAGCTTGTGATCGCTGTCTCTACCACGACATGGAAATCAATCTTAACGACTATAGCTCCATTTTGGGCAAGGAAGTTGTCTTTAGCAGGGCAGTCAGTTTGTTTCTTTTTTTTACTTACGAGTCACTCTCGTTAGGTGGTCAGAAATCTAAAGGCAGACAATGTGATTCTGTCGACGATTGGAAAGCCGCGTCCCAATTTTCCCGGAGCTTGACTGCTTGTCCAACTTCACCCCTGAAAAACTTTCACTTTCTCACTTTCTGGATTAGCCATTTAAATCATTTTTGGCAAAACCGAAGCATACTGAAAACTCTTTTAACGAACAGTCCAAGGGCCGTCTCATCAGATATTGACAACGACCCAGGCCTCGAAATTAAGTGCTTTATAAAATGTGATTATCGTACTCCGAGGGAGAACTAATCATTGTTGTTGTACCCGAAATCCTCCTCGAAGGGTTAGGAATTGTTACGGAAGTGTTTGGCGGAATGAATCCGATAGTGAAAAGTCTTTTACTAGACCGACTGCCACGGGAACCTTCGTGCCAAGCATTTCTGTCGCCTCTTAGGACAGATATGCCCTATCGTGGGATGACTTCTTTTATCAATTGTCTGCTCAGTTTATAACAACTTCTGCCTCACGTCTTCCTCGCTCCAACCTTCAGAGTTCTCTCGTCAGATAAAGTCAATGCTCAGACTTCGGAAAGAAGGACCTTACAGAGTGTGACTATCGTTCGCCAAGATACGACTTGTCGTTTTTGCTTGTATCCGAAAACCCTTCTTAAAAATCTCGGAAGTGTCACAGAAATAGGCAGTGCTTTCCCGAACTGTATCCGGTACTAGGAAATTATGGTACTAGCACGGCCGACGCGGAAGCCTCTGTATCGAGTCGTCACTTAGGACACATATGCCTTACCGCGGGTATATTCTAAACCCAGAAGGGACTACTTGTTTTCTCTGTATCAAAGAACGTCTTCTTAATTAATAGGCTGGTAGTTTTAGGTATGGGGTTTGGGGTACTGGTAACGCCAGTAGGTGCTACCGGCTGAAACTCCGGTACAAGGAAGACGAGATGGGCTCCGTGTTGCGCGCTGTTGCAAAACAAAATTCTTGTTGGACAGCACATGCCACACACGTTAAAATGAAGCACACTGAGGCTCCATCGACCACACCATGGAATTTGCTCGTCCAAGGTCATGCAGGGGCATTCTCTGGTTGGAAGATGCCTTGGCTAATACAAAATATTATACACATTTACTTCAATGGCGGTCTTCCAGAGTTCACTAGTTTGTTTTATACCAGGCGACATCAAAAAACATCTTTGGTTCGTATCTCGTCTTAGGACGATCTATGCATGTGGTCCTTTTATTTCACAAAAACAACCTCGCAAAAGTGTGATTTTAGAAATAGGCGCAGCTGTGCGTCAAAGACTCAACTAAACTTTAGTCAAACGAGAAACGAATTATCATGACTGCAGATGTCCTACCTCCACACATATGTACATACATCAATAAGTTCAGCCTTAGGCGAGCCGTAGACGTGCTGGCAGCATGGAAATGAACAGAGTTTTCCATGGTCAATTGGCGCAAATCTGCAACGCGTAATACATTTCCAACTTGTTCAACAGCACTGAATGATAGTCAGCTTGTTAGCTGATTATACCAAGCATTCGAACACCCCCGCTGTCAAAAACGGCACCTTCTCTACAAAGGGCGCTCAACTGTGTTACGAGTGTTTTTGTAGCACCCAAGCCATTGTGTGCGCCGCAATCGAATAACAATCGAGCTAGAGAATGGACATTTTCAAGTGTCCTGCCATTGTTTATGCGCTATGTCCAGCTGAGCGTTAGTATTTGCAATTTAAATTGTATGGCTGCGCGTAGTACACGGCTCCGATGGCTAGCTCGGTCATAGTATCCGAAACAATAGTATTTGCTTAATAACCACTCGAGTTTGTAAGGCGTAGAAAATCACATAACGACAAGGGACAATGGAAACACTCGAAAACTCTGCGGGTAAGCTTGTAATTGACTAAGACGAGCTGAACAACAACAACGACAAGGACGATGATCTTGAAAATCTAAGAAGATCTTTTGCCGTACAAGGTAAGGCGTAACAAACACACACTCGAAAAAGAATAACTAAATACAAACCAACCGAGTGTAGAACAATGGAACTCCAGAGTTGATCGTGTAAATAAATTGAATATGCACAATTCCTGTGAAATTTTCGAGGACTTCAAAAAGAGCATGAATCAAAGGTGAGAACTCACAATGAAGTGAGCAATTTGGTTTACCTGTTGAAGCTGTGGCGACATACCCCTGCACATACTCATATTGATAAATGAAGCAATAACAAAAAGATTCTTCATTAGGGTGGGTTGAACAAAGTTTTTATACTTTTTTTAACATTCCATTAGCTGAGAGTTATTTTTGGTTTTCAAAATTTACACACAGAAAAATTTTTGTCTTCATGAACCCTGTTAAGCTAACAAGAAAGATCCTGTCAAATGTGCATGATATAATGAGGCAGATAGTGTTGTTTTAACAGGAATTAATGTTAATTTAACAGGAAGTCATGTTAATTTAACACGAAGTGAAGTTATTCAACATGTGTACTATCTGTTATTACACCCCCTAAAATATGGTAGATTAGAAAATATGGTAGTAAACTAGAAAATGATAGATAAAGTTTTAGGGCAGTCCGATTACGTTAACAAGTGCCTCATTAGGGTCAAAGATAGGCAAAAAAAGTGGGCTTTCATCCGTGGGTTTTTATCATCTATCACATCAGGTCATAGTTGATATATTCAGTTTAGAATTTTAATGCCAGCAACATTAAAATAATCGAATACAACAAATTTTAATATAATTTTATTGCATCTGAAATAATTTTAGTGCAGAAATAATAAATTTTCAATTTTTTTTCGTATATCACTGTTTTTTCCTAACTTTGGCCTCGATGAGGCATGTGTTAACGTAATCGGATTGTTCTGAAACTTTGTAGTTACCATTTTCTAGTTCACTACCATATTTTAGGGGGTGTCATATTGGAAATTCCATAACTGATTTCTTGTAACCACCCTAATGTGTCATACAAAAATTTTTAGTCCAAAATTTAATGGCGAACTTTAATTTTTCCGATTTTGAAAATTCTAAAATTCAACGCATTTTTTTTTATACTCTTGAACTTACCAAATTTTTTTTTTGCATTTTTGAGAACATTGAAAAAATTTACAAAACCGCAAAAATGTTATAATTTTTATAACTAACGAAAAAAAATTTAAATTTTATTCCAGAGCTTTGTTTTACCTATAATAAAAAAGAACTCTACTTCACTTTCAACTCTCTGACGATGGGATCCACGAAACCATTTTTTTTTTTTTCAACTTGTAACTTCTGGACAACCTACAGCCGCTGGATCAAATTTTTTTCTTTGGAACTACGCCATTTGACCTACTATTATTTGAAAAATCCAGTGGGCCACGGCAAAAAGTTGAGTAAAAAACATTTTAAATTTCACTGTACAACAGCCAAAAATCCCAGAAGGTTTCTAAAGGGTCAAATACATAAAGCTTTGTTAACCTCGCCTGACATTTGCTACCTCAAAACTTTGCGTCCAACTTCAGAGGTATACCACAATGAAGGCCTTGACGCTTCTCTTTTATACATTTGTTTTCGTTATTTATTTCTTTGCATTCAGAGTGTTTCGGTAATTTCTTATTTTAATAGAGAATAAATGAATTAATTATTATTTCCACCAACTTTTTATTCTTTAATTGAAGCAAAGTCATCAACATCTGATTGTCAAAGCGAGCAAAGCAAGCAAAATTTGAGAGTTTGCCAAATTTTAACCTTGCTTCAACTTTGAGGTCTCCAATTTGCCATGCTTCGTTTAAATACGTATACTGAACTTTTCTGTCAATGTCAAAGTTTGAGGTAAAGTCAAAATAAAGCTTTATGTAACTGACCCTTAAAGCTTTCGAGTGCGCTGAATTCGAGTCTGAAGTCACCCTAGGTTTTCTCTCCAGAGGGTAGTTTTTTCAGAGCTCTGTAGTAGAAAAAAATTTTTTTTTTTAATTTTTTTTTAACTTTTTTCTTAATAACTTTCGAAAACCCAATTTATTATTCCTTGACCCCAGAAAAATGTCTAAATATGTTTTTAAAGAAAAAATTACAATTTTTATCATTTATTTGTCGAGAAAAATCCAAATTTTTTGGTTTTTTTTTATTTTTTTCAACTTTTTACCCCAAATGCAATTGCAATTTTTTTCCTGGGGGTGAACCTAAGCTCCTGACAAAAAATTGGCTCTGTGGGAACTTTTGTTATACAAGATAAACTAAATTTACGGGACTAGTATTTTTTGATATCGTGCATGGAGATAAGTTGGCTCCAGCTCGATAATTATAGGCTGTACAAAAATAACTATTTCCTTTGTCGATGGGGAACTTCGTGACAAATAAATCCTGAAAAGTGCATAAGTGGCGTATATTTTCTATAATTTCCAGATCCAACTTTACAATTGCGATATTTCATTGTGTCTATCTTAAAAAACGATTTTGAAAATTGCATGAAACCAATCATTTCGAAATTTTTTTCAAAAACTTTGAAGAAAATATGGATGTCTTTTCAATTTTTTTACAAATTTAATAAGTTTTTAACAAAACAAACTTACTACAAATATAATTGTTTATATATGTACATACTTTAAAGTAAGATACTACTAAACTGTTGGAGAAGAGCTGACTCCGAAATATCGGGATTATAAAATTATATCCCGAAAAAGTTGGTATCGCTAAAATCGAAATAATTTACATCCGTAGTATCTACAGATAATACAACAACCATTTGCACTATCCCTACTATTCATCAAAAGATATTGGGAACATTTTCAATTGAAACCAAAACAAAAACAACTCGAGTTCTAAGAAACCATTGTTAGACCGAGAAGCGCCACAGTAATTGCAGATGCATTTTCAATTCATTTATGGCTGGGGAAAACCATTCGTACGAACGCGCAACTTAAATGAGCGTTAAGGTTGTGTAGCGACTTCAAAGGACTTGGCGGAGATTTTATGAGCCTATTTGTTATGATATTGCAGGTAAGCAGGTACATAGATGTAGTGAACTTTGTGTTGTTATGTTTTCGTGTCAATATCTAACGTTTTTAGTGTCGATGAAATGATAAAAACTTTCGAAATATATTACCGTTATTTATTTATTTTTTTATTCGGTCGGTGGTATTCTCCTTCAGCTATAGGCGGGGTATACCTGTTGAATGCCTCACTGTGCTCTGGATTCCTCACTGTGCTCTGGATATCAAAGAGACCACACGTGCTCGTTTCCCAAAACATTCATCCCAGAAACCCTAAGGCTGATTTACACGAGTCGATTTTCTTCTAGATTTTTATTCAACCTTCAATTACAAGGTGTAAATCGATGGAATTACTATTTACACGGCGGAACGACAAAAATTCGACCAGAAAATCGACCCGTGTAAATCAGCCTTTATCTCTCTTTATCCTTCACACAGCAAGGGCAGATCGGTTGCTATTTCAAAATATTTTTCAAAAACGCCCTCTCAGAACTTTTTTAGAGAACGCTCTATTGCACATTTTTTTTAATAACATCCTGTTTCAAAATTCAGTTCAAGAACGCCATATCTCAGAATGAGTTTTCCTATTTCCATGAAAATTTAATATATCTTTGGCCGAGATTTGGCGTTTTTGAATTGGATCGTCAGAAAACCCAAAAGTTGCCTGTAGTCTTTCAGATGTAAGCAGACACCTAGCAACATCTTTTGAGACTAGTGGTTCCTTGAGTCTTTGACCATCTTTTACATACTATTGTGAAATTTTAGACAGTGGCATTGATAGCCGAAGGAGGTGCTGCCACAATAAATGGCGGACTCAGGAATACCGGTTCAGAGTCCCCACCCTGGTCAAGTGGTCACCTGTCTTATCCCAGCGAACTCTTGTGGGACTCGGCACGCAAATTAGAGTATCTACATATGAGGGTTATGTAAATTAACGAAGGCATCGAGCCCGGGGATTCCCGATTCCGAATCCCGGGCCTCCCGTGGCATTTCTTCGTCTCGAAATCAAAGGATTATATACACTAAATACCTGAAATCTCGGGATTTAAAAAAATAACACGTCCAAAAATTTGGGAAAGGTGTCAAACGACTTTTAAACTTCGACTTCGCGGAAACTAAAATTTTTGTTTCAGGGAAAAGTTTTTTGTTAAAAACTCACTGATAGACCCAGCAATTTCGACGGAGCTTTCCATTGGGAATGATTCGAGAGAGTCGATAGATAATTCATCGATTTTATCGAAATTTGGTAGATGACTTCGATTAAGTCCATAAAAAATCGATCGACTTTCACGAAGTATTCCCAACGGGAAGCTCCGTCGAAATTGCTGATAGACCCCCTAATAATTTTACCAGGTCCGGTCACGAAATGGGGTATGATCCATGGTATGTATGTGCCTTTCTGAGTTGAAATATCTCTTGACAAAAATAAAATATGGAGTCTTCGCCTTCGGATTATGCATAGCGAGGTCAAAACGCGTCTTTTGGTGCCCTCCGGACCTTTTTTGACAGTATATGAGATAAACCCAAACAATTTCGGGACTGTAAAATGACAATCCAGGGGTCCTGGGATTTTTCTCCATTTACATTGATCGATTTTTCATTCAATTTCTTGTTGAGTATGAAAATTGACTCGGGTATTTGTTTCCTTTAGCACCCAACTGCTAAAAAATTTGCCAAATTTATGGGAGAGGTCTCAAAAAGCGTGTTTTGGGGTCAGGATCACGAATCCGGCAGCGGTTTTTTTAATTTTTGGTTTCTGTCGAAAGTAATGTCGAAAAATGACCCGGGTTCGATGGGGCGTGTATTTGTATTTATGTGCAGAACACCTTTCTGAGTTGGCGGCTTTCGGCAGCGCTTATAAACAATAACCCTGGGATACGCTATGTCAAGCTCGGGCGCGGGTATACCCGTGGCTACCGCCTAGACCATTTTTTAGGGACAGCCTAATGTAATTATAACAACCCCATGAAAACTTGCAACTTTGATCGCAAATATCTCTTCAGGGAAACAAAATATTTAAAAAGCTCTGCGGATTCATGATCCTGAGGAAAAACCCCGTCTTTTAAGCCCTCTCCCATAACTTTAGCTATTTTTTTAGCAGTGCTAAGGAAAAAAATACATTGACTCGTGTCAACGGGTCTTGCAAAATTGCATGCATCAAAATTGGTAGCCAACCGACTTTTGTTCAACTTATCATCCAACTTTTATATAACCCTGCGTTTGTTTATAAATGTCAGATTTTGAGATAAAATTTTGGAAATAATATTTAAATTCATTTTATTAACAAAATTGTTCATAAAAATAAAATAAGCTTGTTTTCTTTAATAATTTAATTTTTTCCAAACATAAGCAACCATCAAATAGTTTTCAAAAAAATTGATTGATGTAAACGGGTAGTCAATTTGGAATCAACTATACATGTAACGAAAATTGGTTCCATTGAAACTCGAGTAATTTTAAACTCACCAGCACTAGTATTCGGTTTATACAATTGCAACTCTACATTTTCCTCGCAGCAACCATGCCATTTTGACATTTCCTTTCTTTTCATAATTTTTCACTCACACACTGCGACGGACGCGGATTTGCGAGCGACCAGTAGAAAAAGTGTATTTGGGCATAATTTCACCAAGTTTTCGCCATTTTTTATTTAATGTGCGAGTGAACGAAATTTCAAATAAAATTTTGCAAACAAAATTCAGCAACAAAGTTCAATGAGTTGGTTGGAAAAACGACGTAAAGAAGAAACTGTTGTGCGGAAGTAGCAGACGCAGCAAAAAAGAAGAATGTATGTGGTAAAGTAGAATTTGATAAAATTGTTGAAGAAGAGGAATACAGAGTAGAAAAGAAACAGCAGACAACAAGAAATGTCATGTAGAAAAGATTAGAGTAAATACGCAGAAAGCAACAAAGCAGGTGATTGTGCTGTGAACAAATAAATAATAATAAAAACCAAGTTTCATAGATCCACAAATTCAATGACTCTGCAAAAGTAAACAGCAACAGAGTGCTTGAGGGACCAACCGAGGTTTCGGTGGATTCACTACGCTTCACAATTGATGTTCACTCGAGGAGCAGGAAACGTGGGTGGAATCCGAGGGATACTGGAATCAAAGTGGGGGGTATAAGCAACCAAGGCGAATGCGCATAAATAGTGCCCTGACTGATACCAAAAGATAAACGCTTGTGCGTCAGAAGTTGCAGTGGGAATGGATAATAGCGTACACGCATTGACATGTAAACAAAGCATCAGATCGACAGAACTAGCTGCTTATCCACATTATTATATACATATGTACATACGTGCATTTTTTTGCTTTCACCGCGTAGGTATATACCTGCATTTCTTTGTGCTTTATTACGCACTGGCATGGGCAGCTATTTCTGTGCAGCTTCACACATATGTAGATTTGTTGGCTACGAAAGTCATTGCATTGAACTCATTTACGATCAGTTGATGGGCGCAGGCAGTAGTGTGGGAGAAATGGCAGCTGTCCCACCCTTGACTCAACTGGTTTTTCCATTTCCAGGATAATAACGCATTGTTAATAGCGTATTATCGAAGCCAGCAAAATGACTTTTCTTTGATGTGGCAGCAGCTATTCAAGGGGTTTGAATAAATACCCGCCGTAAGGCATGCCGAATTTAATTATCCAGGTGGTGACTTGGCTAAGTTGTAACTTATAAGACATTGATGACAATCCAGGTTAAGAAATGGGACAAGTTTGGGCAGGGATGCCCTTCGTTACAGCAACTTGGCTACGCCACTGCACTCGTTTTTTTTTGTTTGTTCCTAACATTTAGCAGAAGTGGGCATAGTGCACCAAAAAACTAAGCTCACTAGAAGTTTTTCTATCACTATTAGTAAAACAGTCATGATTAACGAATGATTTTGACACCTTGCCATGATTATTTTCGAGAAAGTTTATTTCGATTACGAGGATAGTTTCGGGAATGATTTTCTAGGTTTTCCAGCTAAAGCTTGGGGTGACCCAGAAGAAATTCTGTATGGTTTCAGTATGATTTCGCTATTACTGGCCTGGATCAGTAATAGCGCAATCATTCTGAAATCGAATAAGGTAGATAGAATTCTTGGTCTATTTTACCGATTCTTCGATGTGATCCCGGGACTAAAAAGGGAACAATCTGGAATTATATCAATATGATTTCGTTATAGTTTCTCTGACTTTTCTGAATCGATTTTTTTCGAATAAGATTTGTATGTTTGCAGAATTCTGAGACTTTTTTTGGTTCTGGGAGTTTTTTTTGGATCAGATCTATTTTAGACTTTTAATGAGATTTGAATGTTATAGTTATTTTCGAAACTTCCAAGAGATGCATAAGAACAACTTTTCGATGTGACTTCGGAATAACTCCTATAACTTTTCTGGCACCTGACAAGGAAATAGAAAGAATTCTGGGGATATTTTCCAAACTTCCCTGACCCATCAATCACTTATCGATGTTACTTCGGTATTGCTTTTGACTTGTATCAGATTATGGATAAATTTAGGTTAGGCTTAGTATAATTCCATATTGCTTCTAAGATCTATATTAAACATTTTTCAAACTAGATTGACCCCTAAATTCATAATATCAGATTCGTTTCAGGATGGCCTGCAATTTAATGTCAGATTCGTTTCAGGATGGCCTGCAATTTTAATGTGGCGCCAAAGTCTCGGAGGAAGTATTCCGAATTAATCACAAACTATATTCCTTCAATTACACATCGACGGTCGTTTGTTATTTCAGTATTGATTCAAAGCCGACTATTCGACTTTGTTTATTAACGTTCCTTTATGAGTATTTTAATCAAAAACGCCCTATCTCAGCGGAAACTCTATTAAATTTTCATTCAGATAGGGCGTTTTTGAAACTCATTCAAAGATAGAGCGCTATTGAGACAAATAGGGGGCCATTGAAAAAACATGAGATAGTCCGTTTCTCAAAAAAATTCTGATAGGACGTTTTTGAAAAATATTCAGAAAAAACGTGATCTTCCACTTAGTTATTAATATAAAGATGTGATTTCGAAAATAACATCGAATTTCTTACACCATCACTACATATTCCTTGGCAAGGTAGTTCAGAATTGCCCAACACTGAGGTATTAATAGGCCGAAAAAATCAAGAGCAAGTAGATATTTTTTTGAAATTGCATGCTAATCGTTACACACCTCTTCTTCTATATTCAAATTATTTATTTATTCGATTAAACATATAATAGTATTAATTCCATTTCTCTCTTTACAGGTTAGATCTATTATAGATTCACATAAACAAGAAGTTACGCACTGCCATTAATGCTAGAGATCTTAACAATAAATTAAAATATATATGTAGCTTATATACATAATACATAAATCATATTAGTACTGCAACAAGATAGAAGCAGATTTCTGTTATAAATTCGAGTAGTAACGATTTTGCAACAGCGTCCACTCAAGACAATTAATAAATTTAAAGCAAAAGGAATAGTAATTAAAAAATAGATTAGAAAAATCTATATTACGGCAATACACATTAAAAATCCACATTGGGTAGCATTTTGAATTAATACAAATACAAATTGCAACGATTTAAAATAATTACAGTTTCAAATTATTGTAAGCTTGATACCGTCTTCAAAGTAAACGTCGTCTAGCAGGCAGCAAGTGTAACAGGATTAATAAAAAGGCACAATGTCCAACAATTATCATCATCACCAACACCACAATAACTATCGTGGATCTGCTGGCTCATCACAAATGAACGGCTTGCGACCACATCATTTACAGAATGGTGATGGTGGCGATGATGGCGATTGCTATAGACGTGGTGGCGGCGGTGGTGGTGGTGGTGGTGGCGGCTCGCAGCGTCACACAAATGGTTATAGTGCAAAGCCAGCGGATAGTGTAGCTGTGCCTGATATGTGCTTATTTTGTTTTGAGGTGCTTGATTGTGAGCTGAATAATATGGAGGGACCGGGCGCACCCAAATTTACAAATGATGCTTAGTGAGTATATCGATGATTGTTTTGAATTGCTATTATGACGTGAGGAATATTTTGTTCATTCCAGAAAGGCTCTGTATGTGAACTTTAAGTTTGTATTATCTTTCAAAAAAAATTGTTTACTAATCTAAAAAATTGTTTACTATTTTTCCTTTTTATATTCGATCTTTCGAATATTCGAATAGGGTAGTATTTGAATACTAAAACTCGAATGCAAATATTCGAATAATCGTACGTAGTCGAATATTCGACGCTGACCCATTATTCGAATATTCGTTCGTTAACAGTTTAACAAGTATTGGAAAAATTCGTACTCTATATAATATACGAATAATCGTAGCTCATGGAATATTCGAATAGTAACATTCGATTTCCAGTATAAAAAAACGACAATCGAAGCTTCAAATATCCGAATTATTCGAATATCGTAACTTATGAAATATTCGAACGATCGATTTTCAATATTAAAAAAAACCAACTATCGAAGCTTCAAATATTCTAACTATTCAAACGTCCTAGCTTATCGAATATTCGAATACTAACATTCGAGTATTAAAAAAAAACGACAATCGAAGCTTCAAATATCCGAACTATTCAAATATCGTAGCTCATGGAATATTCGAATAGTAAATTTCGTTTTTCAGTACAAAAAAACGACAATCCAAGCTTCGAAATGTTGGAATATCGTATCTC
The DNA here is from genome assembly GCA_964058755.1 of Campiglossa producta. Lineage (NCBI taxonomy): Eukaryota > Metazoa > Arthropoda > Insecta > Diptera > Tephritidae > Campiglossa > Campiglossa producta. The sequence continues at coordinate 98,384,618 of CAXKVI010000005.1, forward strand.
ATCGAGTATTCGAATAGTAACATTGGATTTTCAGTACTAAACAATAGAATCTTCGAACTGTTCGAATACCAATGTTCGAATTCAATTTTCAGTTCGAATATCGTAGCTCATCAAATATGCGAATAGTAAAAGGTTTATTCAAACCGATATTTTAGTTACACTGAAAAAACTCCGAGACTCAGACCCAGCTGTCTAGGGCACTACTTTAAAGTAAGGATCTCAATATCAAGATCTCGTATTTTGCAATCCTTTCTCCGCTTAGTAGAAAACTTTTGAGCCTTTTTGGGAAGAACGAAATACTGATAATCATATTTTTAGCGGTCGACTCGAACCATTCGTCATGGAATAACCTATCGTTTATTTCTCTTACAGTCCACTATTTGTTACTTGGAAAACGGGTCGTGACAAGCGTTTACGTGGTTGTATTGGAACATTTAGTGCCATGCACTTGCACAATGGCTTACGTGAATATGCATTAACGAGTGCTTTGAAAGATTCACGTTTTGCACCAATCGCCAGAGAGGAGTTACCCAAGCTGACTGTTAGTGTATCGATTTTACAAAATTTCGAAGAAGCACATGGGTATCTTGATTGGACGTTAGGTGTACATGGTATACGTATTGAGTTTATAAATGAACGTGGTTGCAAAAGGACTGCTACTTATTTGCCACAAGTGGCAACAGAGCAAGGTAAGCTGGAGATTTGGGTTGCGTGATTTCGAATTCTTTTTTCTGGGTAAGTATTGGGACAAACCAGAAGAAGATTGAGAGAATAATTTCCCCGTTTTTTGAAGTTAACCTCCGCAACTTAGTTGTGGGCTTTCGAAGTTTGAAGTTGGACCCTTCGAAGATTTGGTTTTCTAATTAATGTATTTAAAAAGTTGAAAGTATCACATTCGAACTTGGAGAGCTCATAACTAAGTTTTGGAGACTAACTCCGAAAAACATGGAAATTACCATTTTGCTGGATGGTCAATCTCTTCAATAAAGTTGATTTGGTCCAATACCCACCAGGGCAGATTGGATTTTCTCCGCAAAATAAAACTCGCTGATTTCTAATCTATCTATATTCCTATTCTAGGTTGGGACCAAACTCAAACTATTGACTCTCTACTCAGGAAGGGTGGCTTTCGCGCAGCTATAACCCCAGATACTCGAAAATCAATCAAATTAACACGTTATCGTTCGCAAGAAATTCAAATGAATTATAGAGAATATCGTGAGGTGTTGGAACGTCGTGCACAATATGGCAAAGTACAATGCTAACAAACACCGAACATGTGTATGCAGCGACGACAGCAACAAAAACCACAAATACAAAATCAACAGCAACAATCCAAGCCGTTTCTCTATCCAAAACAAGAACAATATAATCAAGTAAATCCAAGCACTTATAAAAATAGGACTATGCCACACTTTCCAAAACAGCCCAAACAACAGCAGCAACTACAACAAATAAAACAACAACAACAACAACATGGGAAATATGTCGGTGTACCACAATATCAGCAACAACAACAAGAAATACCGACTAGGCAACAAAATAGATATTATCATTATTATAATTCTTATTATCTATAGTTTATATGTAGCTATATAGTATATATACAACAAATTAAGATGTATAATGCGCAGCGCTAATGCTAGCTAAATAAAAAAACTCGAAAAAACAAAATATGGAAAGAGAATGACAAAAGTCTTGAGAGCAGCATCAACGCGTTTTCCAAAACAATAATACATTTAAATGAACAAGAAAAAACGAAAGAAATTTAAAAATTAAAACTATAGTACATATATATTTATGTATTTAATTTGCGTAGATATTTAAAGTTTGATTAATCAAAAAAGCAAAAACAAAAATTTTAAAACTAATAACTAAAATTTTATAAATTTATTTTGAATGCGTATGTTTAGCTAGAAGTGCTTACGTAATACTAATATATATACAGACTATGTAAATGTATTATAATTTGCAATAAAACTAATGAAATTTGATTAAGCTTTCAACGTAAATAAGTATGATAATAAAAAAGCAATTTTTTCTTTTGAATAAAAAAATAATAACAGAATACAAAAATAAAATGTTGTGCCACCACTTTATCATCTATAACACTATAAAGCAAAATCTACTTTTTTTTTGAAGAGATTGAGACATACTAAAAAAGCTACCATCTTTCGAAGTTAGCCTCCAAAATTTAGTTATGGGCTTTCGAAGTTCGAAATTAGGCCCCTTTAACATCGCTTTTCCAATTGCTGTTTTTAAAAAATTTAAAAAGGAAAAATGTGGGCGTGGTTTGCTTGACTTCCTTGTTCGAATGGTATACTTTTTTTTACAACAGCATGAAGTTTTTTCGAAATCAGTTAAAAAATTGTTAAACATACTACGGGTTTTAAGTTTTTCGAAGGCTGCTATATTTAAAAAGTTAAAAAAGGAAACTTGTGGGCGTGATCTGCTTTACTTCCTTGTTCGATTGGTATCCACTTTTTGTTTTAAAAGTTGTCTAAACTTTTTAAATATAGCAATTGGAAAAGCAAAATTAAAAGTGTCTAATTTCGAACTTCGAAAGCCCATAACTAAATTTTGGAGGCTAACTTCGAAAAACGGGGTACGTAGTTTTTTTTTAAGTATGTCTCAATCTCTTCAAAAAAAGTTAGCTAGATCCCATACCCAGCCTGCTGCTGTACAGTGTAATCATAGACAGAAATATAAGAATAGAAGGGGTAAAGAGCTTACGAGACGTGCGAAAAATAATGAATATTTTCCAATATAAAATGTGTACACAACAAATATAACTAGTTCTTATGGTTTTTTCTTGTAATTTTTAAAAAATTGTTACAGTGGTGGCAGAAATAATAGGCTCAAAACTGTAGTGAAATATATTTATTTACATGTGTTTTTTATCATTTTCCTCGAAAATATAGGGAAATTTGATTTTTCACCCAGCACCCTAGACACAAAAATATGCGAAAAATTCTTTGAAATTTATTGGCGAATTCTAACTGCGACATTGGTATACTAAAACCGATTGGGCTAGAAAAATGGATACTGAAAAGTTCTCTGGGGAATCTGACAAAAAAAATTTTAAATTTTTATGGCTGCTTTTTTAAACTTTGATTAATTTTCATAAACTTTATGTAAACTTTGACATCTATATGACAACACCTTGTTTTATTTTGATGGTCGTAGGTGCTTTTTTGAAAGTAATTATAAACACAAAAAAAAAAATATTTTACGAATGTTACCTGTTTCATTTTCAAGTCTAATATTTCGATCATCACTGTATGTCGCACAGTGGGTCAGCTTGATGAAATTTTTTACAAAAAAAAAAAGAACAAACATTTCGGCAACAAATATGAAGAGCTGTACAGCAAAAATTTGAAATCCTCATAGTACTTGAGCTGACTATTCAAAACGCTCAGAAGAGCCCTTCTATTTCAAAGTTTTATTAAAAAAAATCCCTTTAGGCAGAAAATGTATTAAATTTACTTTCAGTTGAGCTATTTTTGAAACTTATTCTGAGATGGGTCATTCCAGAAACAAATTTTGAAATACGGGTTTTTTTTTAATTCTGAGATAGCACATTTGAATATGACCAACTTAAAAATAGTTTGCCCGCTACATCTCCAGCTCTATTCATTGGCCAGTTAAGGCTCATTTACACGAGTAAATTTTCTGATCGAAATAGCAATTCGATTGATCTACACCTTGTATTTGAAGGTTGAAGGCAGTGGAACGACAGAAATCGACCCTTGTAAATAAACCTTTATTCATTGAATTTTCGCAAAAATGTGCAAAATAAACCACCGCTTTCTTCTTAATGTAGTTCTTTTCAAATTGTGTTCTTTTAAGGCGATATGCAATTAATTATTTTAAAAAAATGTTAAAAATTGGGGTGGTTCAGAAAATTTCCATTTTTTCTAAGCAAGCGTTTTTTAACATTTCTCAAAGTTTTTGAAATTTACAATCGAGCAAAGTAAAAATCGCGACAAAAAAATAGATCGGTTAAAAAATTATTATATTTCTTTTAATCAGAGCTGTAATTAATATTTAAAATCCATTTTATTAAGCTTTCAGTAGATATACTGAATCCATTAAAATTGCTCTCATTCGTTTGCTGTTCAATTTAAGACAGCATTTAATTAAGCAACAAATTTGTCTCTTTTTCTCTCTTGATTAATCTTAAAACTTAGTGAAATTAATGTTGTAAGCAATTTTTAAAAAATAAAAGAAAAAAACTAATGGTATATTTTTACTCGAGTTTATAGTAGCCAAGGTGAATCCCCCTCTCCCCTCTCTTGCCGAAGTTCTTCACCGTTCGGAGCTTGACATTTTCGCCGACAAAGTCCTCGGCGACTTTATTCACGACTTGGACGGCGCAAGTTGGTATGGAATTAGAAGTTTATGTAGGTGATCAAAAAATACCTACTCTTGCTCACCCAAAAATCTTAGGAGTGACTTTCGACACCATGCACACTTTCGGTGCCCATTCAGCTGTAATTGTCTCAAAATTACAGAGCCGCAACAAAATCCTCAAGTCACTAGCTGGCAGCATTTGGGATAAAGATAAAGAAACGTTGATGGTAACGTACAAGGCAATTGGTGGGCCGATCCTGAACTATGCGTCGCCGATATGGTCGCCGGGGCTTGCAGACGTTCATTGGAGTCAGCTGCAGGCCTGTCAAAACACTGCGCTCAGAACCGCTACAGGGTGTGTTCTTATGTCTCCCATAACTCATACACACAATGAGGCGGAAATGCTTCCAGTTAGGGAGCATAATGAAATGCTAAACAAGCAGTACCTACTGAATTGCTGTAAACCACAGCACCCCAATAGGCAACTGTTTGAGCTAACTCCGCCTCCTAGGACCGTAAGGACGCATCTAGTTAAACATTTTGATGAGATCCGGCACTTAATAACAACGCCGTTTGATCCTAAGGTGCACAAGCTTTAAACTCCTACATATCTAGACCGAACCCTGATGTGCCGAATATATGTCGGGCATGCGGCTCGTCCGCCCATAATACCAACCACATATTCACTTGCTCTACGGAGCCCACTCTTCTAACAACCATCTCCCTTTGGTCTAACCCTATTCAAACTGCTAGTTTTCTTGGACTTCCGTTGGAAGATATTGGTGGCAATTTAGGCTAAGGAAAAATACGCGTTGGGCATGACCTCCTCGCATCTTTGATCATATCACCTAGGACATATCAAGAGATATGCAATTTCGAACATTCAGTTTGAAAGCCTCTTTAACTCATACTAAACCTTTTTGAGGTGTTAGAGACTCACCTCAAACAACTCCTTCCCAACTTTTGTTGTGCTAACAAAAATACTTAATAATAAAGAAAAACTGCCAATTTTAAATAATTCTAAACAATTTCTCACTTTGCGGATTTTCTCACTCTCATATAATTTGTGAGCAAAAATGTATGAAAAGGTTAAACGGTTTGCACCGGTTCACTAGTGAAAATTTGTTTAGAATTGGCATGAATTTCTCACTTTGCGGACTTTCTCACTCTCATTGGCATGAATTTTTCACGTGTAAACCGTTTGACCTTTCATTACATTTTTGTTCACAAATTAAATGATAGTGAGAAAATCCGCAAGATGAGAAATTCAGGCCTATTCTAAACAATTTTTCACTTTGCAGATTTTCTCACTTTCGTGTATCAGGTCGATTCTGAACAATTTCTCAGATTTTCTCACTCTCATATAGTTTGTGAGCAAAAATGTATGGAAAAGGTGAAACGGTTTGCACCGGTTCACTAGTAAAAGTTATTTAGAATTGGCATGTATCTTTTAATTTAATTTTATTTACTTTTTCGATTACCAAGCTGGCTTTATTTTTATTTTGCTTTTTATATTAGGTTTATTGAAGTTCTTTTTAATTGCATTTTGCCTTATTTTATTTTATTTTAATTTTTTTTTTTTTATTACAAATTTTTTAATTTAATTTATTTTATTTTATCTCCCCAACTCCACAATTAATACTTTTTTCTTTTCGCTGCAACGCAACCCGTTTTTAGCGCACCGCTTGGCAATGCCGTTAGTGTCACTTTTGTCTACTTTTCACCTTCTTTCGTCACTTTCTGTCAAATTTGGCTATAAAAATACAAAGAATACGTAAATTAACCAAATGTTTCCTCCGTAAATTGAAAAAATTTCCACCAAAATAAAAACACAAAAAATATTCATATAAAAACCGAGGAAAATCAAACAAAATTTTAAGGCAAATGTCCAAAAGTGTGTATGTGTGCAGTGAGGTTATTCGAAATTAAGAAAAAATCATAATTTTTAATAACAATACGCAGCAGCAGAGCGGACGGTCGGTCAGCAAAAGAAAAAAAAGGTAGCAAGTGGAGCAACAGCAGCAGCAGCAGTGGTGGTGCGCGGTGAGGTAGCAGCATCGTTAGAGGTGCCAGTGATAGCGCATAAGAGGGAAAGCGTAATCATTAGATAAATTAGAAAATCGCTTTGCGAGTGTAGGAAAAATTTATATTCGCTTTTTTTGTCTCGCTGTGGAGTTGCACAAATTACGACTTTTCTTTGGCTTACGTTGCTGCTGGCGATTTCGTGTTGTTGCTGCTGAAGGAAAGTCAAAGAAGTCCAACGATCAGCAACCCTTAGCGGAAGAAAGTTATAGATTGGGTGCTCAAAGGAAGGGAAACAAAAGCAAAAACGCTAGCACCACCAAGAGCTCATACCAGATTGCAGCTTGAAGCAACTTTCCTTTGTCTGTGAAACGCACCACCACCCACTCCACTTATACACAGGTCATCGCATACCGAAAGCGGGTAGGAAGTTGTCATAACAAAGAGCTCAATTTGCTATTGTGTGAACGTGCTTAGAAGGCGCTAACAAAGGCAACAAAAAAATATGATTTAAATAGAATAGGTTCCGGCTTCGAGACGCGTCCCTTAGAGCGTAAAAAAAAAAATAATAAAAAATCTGGAAAGTAACATTTTTGACGCACAAACGCACGTATTACAGCCACAACACATCCACGTCAACTAGGACCACTTTGCTTGAGAGGATCACTAACGCAAACAAACACCACCTACTAGAACCTGAAACCTGGAAGAGTCGTAAACCGAAAAACCCAACGAATGGGCGCGAAAGCAAGTACACCAACAGCCACAAGCGGCCAAAGCCCACGTTCGCGTACCTTTTCCAGCAGTTCAACTGGTACCGATGCAGCACAGGCCGCTGCAACGGCTTTAGGTAGTGGCAGTAGCACCACACACACCGAGACCGGTCAAGGTTTCAACTTGTTACGCACGCTACCGAGTCTACAGGTGCAACATCATCATCATAATGTACAAAGTTCAACCAGCATTGATCGACAGCGTGCACGTAGTTTGAGTTCAGTGCCAGATATACATAATCAACAGCAACAACAGCATGGTAATACAACGACGACACAACCAACATGTGGTGGTGCACCACATACCCATCCGGCTGTAGTGATGGGTACAGTAGCTAGTAACCAAACATTTGGCATGAATTCCGGAGCCGCTAACTATTTACAGCATCAACATTATCCTCTAGCGGCTGAGATGAGTAGTATGAGTCTGGGTGGTGGTGTACGCATGGGTGTCCCAGTTAGTAGCAGTTCATTTCACGACAACTCACTCATACTGAATGGTGGTGGTGGGGTGAATGGCGGCGGCGCCGCGCCCGGTCTCGTTAGTGGTCCACATTCGCATACATTGAATTTTGAAGATCTACAGGATGTATCAGTTGGTGGTGGTGCGGGCACAAATTTTGTTGAGAGCATTGCTTTGGCCGCATCGTCGTCGTCGAGTGGTGCGGGTGGAATTGGACGTGTTTATACTGCGACGTCGCTGCCATCACATATTTGGTCATTTAATGGTGAGTACGAGATTTTAAAATAGTTATATTTATAGCTTTTATAAAAGATTATTTTAAGATTTCAATAAGTATAGATTATAGAAATTTTAGAAAACTTTCTGTAACATGTAATGAAGAAAGTCATCTTCAAACCTGTCCTGATGTACCTTGCGGAATCATGGATATCGTCGAAAGATGGTTCTTGGAGTTTTCGAGAAAAATAACTCTCCATGGTTCTCCCGTGATGACAACGGCAAATCTGACCATAGTACAGAGAGTTAAAGCTGTAAGGCTTCATTTGCTGCGTCATGATATGCGAATGAACAAGAAGCCTACGAACCAAAGGGTCTCGGTTTCGGGGAGTTATGAACCCCTTTCGGTGCGGTACTACCACCTTTTTATAACTGCCCTTCTGTTGCGAGAGCAATTTGGTTTGACCAGTAGAACCTATTAGGCCATCTAACACCCTCCTTCTGTAAGTAAGAGGAAGGTTGGTTATAAAAGGTGAGAAGAATCATATCCGTAGATCAACCAACAAGTTGCACACCTCATTACCATGCAGAGGAGACCATTTCGAAGTCGCTAAAAGGCTCTCTTCGATCTTTTCTATAGATATTTAAAAGATAGCATACCCCTGAAGCGACTGTCGACACTAATATAACCGCCAAGTCCTTAGCCGAAATTGTCATCCCTCTCTTCTACCGGGAGCCCTAGGAAACAGTCCGTTTTAACAGGGCCTATACATTTATCTATCAATTGATCGCCTCGCTAACTCCATTAACTCAGAATATCACTTAAGGCAGTGCTGCTCTTCCCACTCCATCTGATATATGAGAAGAAGAAAGAGCAGTCCGCAGGATCATGAATTTCGGCCTCAGCCCGCTATATCGCGGTACGTGGAGTGAAGGAAATTTCTTCAATTTTCACTATCGAACCAGCGGCCTTGGTCAGCGAACGAGACCTTGTGCTACATTTTGATCCTGAAGACTCTCAAATAAGATATATCAAAGTGAAAATGAGCTGTAGAACAGTACAAACGTGTCAAAAGGGGATGAGTACCAAAGGTCTTGTGTTTGCTAGTGTTGGCAAATTATGGTCCGTGCATAAACCCGACAAAACCGAACGGAAAAGGGTTATAGTCTTCGGTAACATAAACTGAAAAAAGTATAGTGTCCTTTGCAGACCCCTCCACAGAGGTTGAAGAGACCATCCGGAATGCAACGAGCTTTAAATTAATAGTTCCCTAAGACTCTTCCATAATCATTTTCCTCAACCCCCATTCGAGGCCCTCAAAAGATTCTTTAGTATATCGCTCTGAGCGCAAAAAATACTCAGATAAGCGGCTTCAATCGCCGATGCTATCGCGCTGGACACGGCTTAAAAAACTATTATCTTCCTCCCTTATATAAACGCTGCACCTCCTTAAACTGATCGAATTATAAAACCCCAGTAGGATTAAAGAAATTTTTCGGAGTTGAATCGGCATGCCTGTTATACTCGTATTTCGAATGATCTTTGGCAAGACAAGTTCAATGTTCGATTTTCTATTAAATATACTTCGTTTATTCACCTGTCTAACCATGTGCTCTCAGTTGCTCATCCGTCATTAATCCTAATCTGTCCAAGGTTGTTGAAACAATAACAATAAGCTGATAAAGATTTTAATTTAAAAAAAAAAACAGCAAAAATTTTCTATTGGGTTTTTCAAAACCATCACATTGAACTGGTGATTTCAGTACATTTCTTATCTTATTACATGCAGTAAAAATGTCATTAAATATTTAATTTTACTATTTGTCACTAGAGATAACGTACTATCAACACATTCGTTTGGCAAATATGTATTACAAGTTTGTAATAGATTAGGGCTCCAAATGAACGAAGGACGCGTTTTAGCGTGGGTGTAATGAAATATTATATACCTCGCTGTGTGTGGCTCTAAAAATAACACCAGCTTTTCTAATTTATGTGCCTTCAGTGCATAAGAGGTCGCGCATCAGTCCTAACCTCAAAAAACGGGCAACTGTTTAAGGCGGTTAAGGTCGAACATCGACCGTTTAAAAAACACGATATCTGATTTAGCAGCTAACTTTTTATAAAATTCTGTATTTATTTTGTTTCTACAATTACTTTTTCGTTTTTTTTTTTTTGCTCAGTCTAATATGTATCCATAAATACGAATTTGTTTATTTTTCGCATGTAGTTGATAAGTTATCATTGTTTTGATTCGATTGTGGTTCAATATTATTGAACATTTTTTCCCCCAATATTTGCTAAAATGTCATACAAAGCAATCGACCAGCTGGCAATAACGTTAAAGCACTTATGACCCCTATGCCATAACCAAGGACTCAAACGGAAATCGTAACCGATTAAAACCGATTCATTTTCAAACCCGAAACCATAATCATTTCATAGTCATTTGGATCTGAAAAAGAACGAAACCGAAACCGTTTCAAAAGCCGAAACCGGTTTCAAACGGTTTTGAATTTTTTTAATGTCTCACTTCTTGAATGAAGGCATCGAAAAAATTTTACGAGACTCGAAAAAGAACTGTTTAGGCTTGTCTCAGAAAGCATCACTCATATTAATGTTTTTGACGATTTACTTATTTCATTCAGCTTCCATTCTAATATTTTTCTAATAAAAAAAGTAGAGTTAATTTTATGAATTTGTTTTGTAGAAATTTCATCCACACATAGCGTTTGAGTTTTTTAGTAGTCAAATTTATTGTGTTCGTGATTTTATTTGGAAACCGAAATACCGGATACGAACCGAAACCATGGGCGTAGCCAGACATTTTTTTAGGTCTTTTTTCGAGGACAATTTCTCAAAAATCAATGAAAAAATGAGGAAATTTTTTTGAAAAAAAAGTAGGATATACATATTTATTGATATGAATATTGAAAGATACTTTAAAAGTATCATTTTTTGGTTTCTCATTTTATAAAAATTTTCATTGATACTCCTATTTTTCGCTTTTATCCCTAATTGTCGTCGTTTTTTAGGAGAATACTCTTTGAAAAGTCCTCGTAGTTTCAGCATTTTCTCCAAATATCCTCTAGGACAAAGATTAATTCTTTCTTAAAAAACGCAGAATTTTTCGAGGACATTGGCTAAGTTTTTTTTCTTTATTTTTTTTTATAAAAATTTTCATTGCTACTCCTTTTTTCCGCTTTTTTCCCAAATTGTCCTAGATTTTTACGAGAATACTCTTTGAAAAGTCCTCGTCGTTTCAGCATTTTCTCCAAATGACCTCGAGAACAAAAATTAATTCTTTCTTAAAAAACGCAGAGTTTTTCGAGGACATTTGGCTTAGGTTGGCGCATTTGACCGAAACACGTTACAAAACCGAAACCGAAACCGGAATGTTATTTTAATCGGTTGCACTTCTTGGCCATAACACATCAGTAGCAGGTACTTGAGTTCGTGCTTCCTTATTTCAATTTTACGGACCAATGGATAAGTTACCAGATTTCTTTGAACTATTTAAGGAGGGTAAAAAATTATCTCAATATAATAAATTCTTATTATCTCTATTCGGCTAGTATCAGTTTTTATCTCTCGAATACTTATCTATTCTCGTCATTCTTCACATTTTTTGTCCATTTTAATTATTCGGGGTTTTATCAACTCATTTAGGCAGAGTTCAATGGTATTTGTATTATCAAATAAATGAAAACTGTCAGAAATGCGTGATGAGTCAATTATTCGAACATGCGATTAATCAATTATACGTACATTTCGATTATCCTAAGCTTCATTAATTAATTAATAGGGAAATAATCAACGCCACCTAACCGAAATTTTTCATTCCTTCGTATATCGACCATTATCTCCGGAATGGCCTGAAAGATTTGCATCAAATTTGGCTAGTATGGATAGTACGCTTCATTATACGACTTTTTACTTGAGTGTTGCCACTTTGAGCGGTTTACATGGTTGCCAACTGCCTCCTTTTTTTAAATATGACAAAATGGGTACCAAATTAAACGAGGATATTTTCAAGCAGGATTGTCACAGCATTTAATTTATTCCTTCGTATATTGGCTATTATCTCGGGAACCTAGTGACCGATTTGTGTCAAATTTGGCCTATGTATTGAATGTTTCATTGTAAGATTTTCTACTTGGGTGTTGCCACTAAGAGGGGCTTACAGGGTCGCCACCTATCTGATTTATTTTTCAACGTTGAGCAAGATATCTATGGGAATCAAATGAAAGGTACATAATTCCAATCTATTACCAACGAGTATACATATAGTTAAGTAGTGTTGCCACCTAGGGTTGCCACCTAACGCATGTTCTTTAATCCTTCATATATCAACCACTATCTCGAGAAAGTATTGACTGATAAGGATTAAATTTGACGTATGGATAACATGCTTTATTGTAAGATTTTCTACTAGGGTGTTGCCACTTAGAGCGATTTACAGAGTTGCCACCTGTCCCGATTTTTAAAAAATATTAAACAAAATATGCCAATATATCAAATGAAGGCTATTTCCCGCAGCATGCCAACAAAAATATTTTCGGGTAGGGTTGCCAGCTAACCGAAAAAAGAGACTTAAAACTATGAAAAAAGGGACAAAATTAAATTTTGAAATATCTAATAATTTTTGAACGTTCATTTTTTAACGGTTTCCACTCTCTTAAAAGTTTGGCTACCTCTGACCTCAGCAATGTAAAAGCAGGAAGAATATGTGTACATTTATAATAAGGAAGGCAAGCAAGCAAAACACAGCAAACGAACGAACACACGGCGACGAGAATCTACGAAATAGGAGGAAAAGTTAGAGCATAGAGCGAGTTATAGACAAGCCGAGCAGCAGATACTTTTGTATATACTCAGATGTCTGTATGTAGTGCAACGTTTAGTGATTTATCAAGATTTTTTACACAAACCCAAAAAGTGTTGTGTGTGGTTCGCTGGTCTTCAACGACGACTCTGTGCGCCTACAAAACATTAAAATTAAAATTAATTTAAATAAAAGTGAAAATAGCCTACACGGTTTGTGAACTAGTTTTTCAAAGAAGCTTAAAGCAACAACGTAATCAGCAAAAACCAAGACAAAAGAAAAGATTACGAAAAAAAACAACAACCCAAAATTTATATACACAAGTCAAAGTTCATTTTGTGGAGTGATAGCAAAAGCAGCTGATGCGTTCGGTGTCGGTGAGGTGCTGACGACAATTAATTCACATGAAAGCCAGTTAATGCACTACATTTGTAGATTTTGCTGCTTGATAAGCAAAATAATTGGTTGAGCAGTGATCACAATGCCTTGGCTGATTAAATGACTGTGACGACGAAGCATCATTATGATGGACAGAGAAAATAAAAGACTTCATCAAGAAAAAAAAAACTGCGCGATAGAAGTTAACTTCTTACCTTAAAAAAAATTATAACGAAATATCATAAATATCCAAGTAATAAGAAGACAGCCAGTTAATTATTTTCTTAATATTCATAGGTGGCAACCCTAGATGTCAACTTTCCTAAAAATATCTTAGTTCTTATATGGCCGAAAATACCTCTCATGAAACCCATATTGGCATATTTTACTCAATAAAAAAAATGTATATGGGTGGCAACCCTGCAAACCACATTTAGCGGCAACACCCAAATTAAATGTCTTATAATGAAACATCCTATCATTATACCAAATAAATAAAATGGGGCTAGATGGCAACCCTAGCTGAAAACCCTGCCTGAAAATATCTTTGCTGGAATACGGCAGAAAATATCTTTAATTTAAAACCCATATTGGCATATATGTATTGCTCAATATTTAAAGAAAATTGAGATAGGTGGCAACCCTGTAAACCACATGAAGTGGCAACACCCAAATAGAAAGTCTAAGAATGGAGCATACTATCAATATGCCAATTTTGATCCAAATCTCTTTAGCCGTTCTCGAGATCTTAGTCGACATACGAATAAATAAATAAAATAGGGTTAGATGGCAACCCTAGGAAAAAACCATGCCTGAAAATATCTTCGTTAGAAAAAGACCGAAAATACCTTTCATTTAATACCCATATTGCCATATATTTATGAATATTTAAAAAAAAATTGAAATAGATGGCAACCCTGTAAACCACATGAAGTTCCAGCACCCTATTAGAAAGTCTTAGAATGAAGGATACTATCTATCGACCAAATTTGATCCAAATCGCGTCAACCGCTCCCGAGATATAGACACTAAAAGCTTTAATTTCCGTCCCTTTTTTCATTTCCGTTGCGTATACCGTCCCCTTTTCTATTTCCCTCTTCCGCCTAAGATGTTAACTTCAAAAAGTATTTCAATGGTGACTGCAAAGTTGATGTTGAAAAAATGACTGATAAAGCACTTTTTGTTGTTGTAATCCATCTGGTTTTTACTTGTAACTTACTACTCATTTCGACATACTCGTGTTTACATAAATCATTTGTGTGCGTGTGTTGTTTTTGTTGTAGTATCTGATTTGCAAGTCCGTGGGTCTTTCTTTGTTTGCTCAGCTGGTGGCTAGGTACTCCAAAGTTGACAATTTGTGTGTTTTTGTTTGATTTCAAATGCAGCAATCCGTTGGTCCGTACTCTTTAGGTGCCTATCTTTAACATCAAAGTTTAAATTGTGTGTTATTACAAACATTTAAGTATATACTTACTGATTTGTTTGTGGTTTACTAATTGAAATGGAAAAAATACCCGTTTGGTGCCTAGGTAAATATACCCAACACATAGAAAATATGCAATCTTTATTTCTCTCACCGGCCTCTCATGTGAAAACAGTCACCGCTCACCGCACCGTGGGCCTAGCTTTACTTTAAGTACACAGAAATTATACTAAAAAAAGTTGGGATGTCCTTCGCCTTTGAAATAGAGCCGATCCACGCCGTGCCAGCTCATGGGCCATCATTTTTCCCTGTATGATGCGATGTCTCGTGACCGTGGTCAAACTCAAATGCTGAGTAAATTCCCCTTCGCTCCAGTCCAGAGAATACAATTTTAAAGTTTCTGTCAAAAACTGTCATATTTAGTTGTCTTAGTTTTGGTATAGAAGTGATTAACTCGAGTCTTATCTCCTACACTCTAAACTTTTTTTTGTGGCAATTTTCGATGATAATAATCAGTAACCTGTTTTATTAAATTTTAAAGTAAGAAAACGCTCATGATCCGTCGTATTTCTTTACAAAGCAGATTTCTTTGGTGAGTCGATGGAGGAGCAAAATTCCTTCCAGGATCCCTCTTTTGCTATCCGAATCGCCTTTTTGTAACACCTGCGGCCAGCCTTGTATGGCAGCTTGTTTTCAGTGAAACCGTTGCGGTTGTATAATTTCCGTGACTTTTTTCTCAGTTTTGGAAAATATCTTATTTCCACCAGGTAGGATACTCCTTTTTGCTAAAACCAGTTGGACGAGCTACCTGTAGAGCAGACCCCACAACCTTCTCTAGTTTACCACTGTTAGGTCCTAAGTCTTGGGTAGAATGCACCGAACGTCTTTACGTGGTAGGTGGTTAGGTCCTGCTAGTTGTCTCATCTGATTGAGCGGGGACTGATAACGGGTCACCTTACATGCTATAAACACCTGACTATGATCGGGGCGGCGCGATCCTGATATTTCCCTCTCTATCTTTTCCTAAGCCTATTCACGGCTCTTGTTTTCCATGTTCCATGCCCTTTGACTCTTGCCTTTCTCATGCCATCTCGCCCACTTTTTGGTGAACGTCACATTCCTCTACTTCTTTCACTTACTATCTATTGCATAGCTTTTACCATCCAACGATAGAGTTTTGCTCCTTTGAATAGCTTAAAGTATTTGCTCGATTGAAAACCGTTTTAACCCACAGTACACTACCCATACACCAATACCCAGTGGTAAACAAAAATGTGTGAGAATATATTTGTACACACCTCTCTATAAATATAATAAAGGAAATGCACATACATAAAAAATATGTATTTTGAAGATAGACAATCGCAGTGCTGGTAATTCTTTGATTCGTAGAACGTACTACATATATGTAGCTGTAAAGTGTGTACTAGGCAAGCAAACCCGAATGGTTGTGGGTGGGAGGAGTCAGCTGTGCGGCTGAGGGAGTGAGTGTGTCGGGCTTGTATAGTGAGTTTCTAAATTAGTATTGTCTACAACAACAAGTGAAGTCGACAGCAAACGCCAACAATAACAAAACGACAGTGAGACCAGTCAAACCAGTCCGACTGCAGTGGTGTAGAGGGGAGAAGGGGTCTTAAACCTTAAATAAAAAATAAAAGAAAATTAAATAAAAGGAAATAAAATAAATAAAGTAAAGTAAACAAAAAAATAAGAAAAACGAATGAAAGAAAATAAAATAATACATTTTTTTAATAAAAAAAAAATAATTAAAATAAAAAAAATTTCAAAAAAAAAAAAAAAAAAAAAAATTTAATAAAGAATAAAAAATTAAAAAAAAAAAACATAAAATTTTTTATTTTCTATCATCTATTTGAATAAATTAATAAAAAAAAATTTAATAAAAAAAAATAAAATAAAATTAAAGAAAATTAAATAAACTTAAATTATTTAAAAAAAAAAGTTAAATAAAATAAAAATAAAATAAAATAAAAATAAATAAATATATTGAAAAAAAAATTAGTTAAATAATAAAATTAAAATAATAAAAAAATAGATTAAAAAATAATAAATTAAGTAATTTGAAGTCAAACAAGTCCGACTGCAGTGGTGTAGAGGGAAGAAGTGGTCTTAAACCGTAAATAAAAAAGAAAATAAAATTAAATAAATGGAAATAAAATAAAGTGAAATAAAATAAGAGAAATTAATGAAAGAAGATAAAATAAGAATTTTTTTTTAATTAAAAAAAAATATTTTAAAATAAAAAAAAAAATAAAAAATAAAAAAATTACAAAAGAGAATAAAAAAATTAAAAAAAAAAACATAAAAATAAAAACATCAATGTGAATAAATTAATAAAAAATAAATTGAATAAAAAAATTTTAATTAAATCAAAGAGAACCAAACAATAAAATTCAATAAACTTAAATTATTAAAAAAAAAATTAAAATAAAAATAAATAAATATATTAAAAATAATTTAGTTAAATAAAGAAATAAAAATAATAAAAAATAAATTAAAAAAATAAATGAAATAAAATAAAGAAAAATTTAAAAAAAAATATACATAGTTAAATAAAAAAATTAAATGTACTAAAAAACTAAAATAAAACAAAAAGAATGGTAAATTTAAATCAAATTAAATGAATTCATATAAAAAATATAAAAAAATATAAGAAATTATAAAAAAATATAAAAAAATAAATTAAAAAAAATATATATATAAAAAAATAAAAAAAATAGAAAATGGAGTAAGTAAAAAACAAACTTAAACGCAGCAGAACAGAATAAAAAAAAATAAAACTAAAAAAAAAAAATAAAAATAAAAATTAAGTAAAATAAAGTAAAGTATTTTTAAATATATTGCTGTTTCTACTTGCATTAAGTATTATTATTATCAAAAATTATTTTCCCCTGTGCGATATACCCTCACAACGCCACTGTCCGGCCGACGTACATACTACGTCCGTTAAAATCATCATCAGCTGTGGCAGCAAAACCAGCAGTCAAGTCGTCACAAAATACATAGTCAAGACTTGGCAAAGTGTTGGTATCACAGTCAGTCAGTTGTTTTACACCGAGTTGATCGGCGATTTTTCGAGTGCGAAAAAATTCGATTTTTCACAGCGGATTTTTGCTAAATATTTAAAAAAAAAAAGTGAACAAATTATTTATTTGGTTTGTTTGACGTAATTTTGTGCTAATTACGTTGTTGTGATAGTAGAAAAAAGGAGAAAGAAACGAATTGAAGCTACGCGTCTTATTCCAATTTCTGGCCGTGAAAAAAGTTGACTTCGCAGCAGTTTTTAAAGAGTTTTGTGCGAAATTTTTTACAGGTTTTTTGTGTCGCTTAATTAACTAATTTTTGACGTATGTATGTTAATGCATCGCACGAGTGAGAAGTTCATTTGAAAAAAAAAAAAAAATAATATTATTTTTTGTTTGTTTTACTGTGACTCGCCGCCACCCTTGCTCTGGCTCTTACCCACTACGTCGTGTGTTACGTACTTCATTTCACAATTTCGGGCTATTAACCCACAAATCATGCAGTGCTAGCACTGACACATCGATTCCAGGAAGCGCGTCCAATTGAAACTCGTGACAATAGCAATGCCCGGCCTCAAGCTATTTCGGTTTGCATGGACGGATACAAGAGCTTTAGGGAGCGTTGAACGACGGTGCTAAACAGGAAGACAGCATGGCGGACAAACAGCCGGCCGAACGGACACACACCGAAATGCAGTCATGCAAAAAATAAATAATTACAACAACAAAAAACAATCAGTCAATTAAATGTAGACAGAACAAAGCAGCTGGGGCGGGTTAGACTGCGGAAAGGGCAAGGCAAGCCAGGGCATGGTATTGCAGCTTTCGCTTTTTGGTCGAAGGTGGAGTTGGTCAGTGTCGACTTAGAACGAGACAGACGGCAGTCTGTTTTTTATGTCGTTCGTTCGTCCATCGACCAGTAACGCACTCATACGTCAGGTAACCCTCAGCTATTGTGTATATCGAGCTGTGTGTGACCGCTCTTAGATATCCAATTTGGCATGAGAACAAGTTCGAAGGGAGTATTGAATCCGACGAGCCGGTTCAAATTAATTTTGTTAAAACTGGTTCTTTGTGATACTACTTTTTCTAACTGTAACACTGGTTTCTGATTAGATATCCCATCAGTAAATTGTACATCCGGGTCGATATACCGACTGTCCCTAGGTTTAACGGCTCAAGAGCGGTACATCATCATCAAAGTCTCCGGTACTTCAAAGTTTTCGTAACTTTAAAGTGTTTTATACTTAAAAGTGGTCAACACTCAAAAGTGGCCGATACTTCGTGAAGCCCGATACTTCGAAGTGGCCGTTACTTCAAAGTGTTTTATCCTTTAAAGGGTTCAATATTTCAAAGTGTCCACTACTCAAAAGTGACCATTACTTCAAAGTGTCCCTTACTTCAAAGTATTTGATACTTAAAACTGTCAAACACTTAAAAGTTCCCGATACTTCACATCAAAGTGCACAATACTTCATAATTTAATTCCTCAAAGTGTTCCATCCGTCAAAATGTTCCATGCTTCAAAGTGTCTAATGCTTCAAAATGTTCATTTCATCAATGTGTCCGCTACTTCAAAGTTTCCAATACGTCAAAGTGTCCGCTACTTCAAAGTGTTCAAAACTTCAAAGTCTCCGTTACTTCAAAGTGTCCATCACTTCAAAGTGTTGAATAATTCGAAGTTTTCGAAACATCAAAGTGCCGATAATTAAAGTTGTCAAACTCTTCAAATTCTCCTATACTTCGAAGTGGTCCATACTTCAAAATGTCAGGGTCTGAGATCAGAACCGAAGTAGCTACGGATTTCAATGTCGAAAATTCGACAAAAATTCTCGACGCGTTAATGAATGTTGATGCCTAATTTCCGAGATACCGAAACCAGGAAAGCGTGCAGCACTCGGCTCAAGCTAAGCCTAAAAAGAGGATTAAGTAACCAGTACTTAAGATCTGAGAACCGGCTTGTGGTTTTCATACGTTGTCTAAAGCGACTGCAAAGAGTTTTGAGGCACAGATACTGAGATTAGTTCAACGGGACCTGTCCGCTTGGAAACGATATGAACGGACCCGGGTTTCTTACTACCCGAAACCTTACATCACTACCGGTATCTACGTGTATTATTATTTCAACATTCGCCGCAAAGTGTTTGCATAAGATAAGGCAGCTGATGTGCTGGGAAAGGATTAAAATTGTTTGGCACGTAACGAGGAGGGAGAAGAGGAGCGGGGGCCAGCAGCGATTAGTAGGTACTTCGTCGACATTAGGTATGAGTATTCGCTTGCGGATCAGTTGAGGAGTATGTACGAACGTAGTTTTGTACGTACATTAGACGGTTTAAAAAAACTTTTTTTTGCTTGTCACAAACAGATTCAAAATCTTTGAGTTGGCTTAAGAAAAGGGGTAATAATAAACAATTTTATAGTAAAAGGTAGAAAAATTGTTTTTTTTTTTCAATTAAAAGATAGAAATATCGTTGCTCTCTCTTTTAATTCAAAACAAAATGTGTCCACCTTTTACTAACAATTTTTCTTTCTATCCCTATTTATTGAAAATTTTATAAGTTCCCATTTAATTGAAAAAAAAAATAAAAATTTTGTTTACCTTTTACTGAACAATTTTCTTTTTACCCCTTTTTATATCACATTTTATGTTTCCTTTTCTGATTAAAAAAAAATGTGTCCACCTTTTACTGAAAAATTTTGTTTACCCCTTTAAAAATGAAAATTGTTATTACCCCTTGTTATTTTACATTTTATAAATTTCCTATTTATTTGAAAAAAAAAAAAAAAATAATAATGTGTATCTCTTACTGAACAATTTCTTTATTCTTTTGATTGAACATTTTATAAGTTCCCCTTTTAATTGAAAAAAAAGTTTGTCTACCTTTTACTGAAAAAATTTTTTACCCCTTTTTATTGGACATTTCAAGTTTGTCTCTTATTTAAATAAAAAAGTGTCCACCTTTTACTAAAATTTTTTTTTCACTGCTTTTTTATTAAACATTCTGTAAGTTTCCCTTTTATTTGATTTTTTTAAATATTTTATAAGTTTACCTTTTACTTGCAAGGAAACTACGTCTCCTTTTTACTCCCAGCCTGAAAATATCGTGACTGAGTCTGTTTGAAACAATGAAAAATATTTTTTTTCTGAATCAGTCTCATGTCAGTCTGCTGTCGAACAGGGAGGGGCGTGGCGGAAGTTTTTGCGTATTTATTTAGAAAGATCGCGAGAAGTGAACGTCAAGCAGTCACGGCCATGATCGATTTTTTCTCTTTTTTTTTGCTTAACATAAAAAATGAACAAGTGCACGTAGTACCTATTGAGTATATAAAATTATATACTTACCTATGTACTTCGTATGCATACATATGCTTGTATATAAAATATTAAATGTAAACGCGTTATTTTCTTCTTAGCCAGTGCTAACTTAAGAACCACATAAAGAACAAAGACCTATAAAGCAATTCAAATTTTAAATTAAAAACAATCACAATAACAACAGAAAAGAAAAATAATTGTTGATACAAAAAAGTGTTAAAAACTTGGTGGTGGTGGCAGGCAGCCGCATTTTAAAGTGCAACCAACGCAAAAAAAAGTTTCATAATTTTAAAGCCGAAATCGTTTAAATAATAAACTAACATCAAAGCGTTCCTAGTAAGAGGGCCAAAAGAAATAAACAAGAAGAAAAGTAGAAAAAACCAAAGCGAAAAAGAGAATACAAAAACTACAACCATGGGCCAGGTTTTCGGCAATCAAAATAATGTTCATGGCGAATATCCAAACACCACGAGCAAATATGTTGGTAAGTTATTAGATAAACAGAAACCCTAACTAGTGGGTAAAGAGGAAAAACAAAAAAAAAAAAATTAACTAAATAGTATAACGACTAGAGATGAGCGATTAATCAATTAATCGAGGGATTTAAAATGAATCGAACATGTCATGGAACCCAGACTTAATATTGATTAATCATTTAATCAGGGAATAATAATCAGCGATAAAATTCCCGATTATTCACATCATTGTTGATTAATGAAAATGAATAATTTCTCGATTAATCAGATTTTTTCACGTAATTATAATCAAAATTATTTTAATGTTCAGAAAACAGACTAATCAGCGATTAATCAATGCGATTAATTGCCCGATTAATCACATCATTGTCGATTGAGCAAAACGATTTATTTATCGATTACTTATTGTATTATTTAGAAAACTTGTTAATTAGAAAATTTAAATGTTAAGTATTTTTTATTTAGAAAAATACTTGAAAGAATTGATCAAAGTTAGTCCTATTTCTTATTTTTTTTTATATCAATCTGATTAATCAGTAAAATTACACTCAAAACATGTTAAGTCAATTAATCGCATATTCAATTAGTGAATGATCCTTAGCAATTTATTCAAAGCGATTAATTTCCCCTTTAATCAGATCAATGTCGATTAATCAGAACGAATAATTTCTCGATTAATCACATTTTTTATTAATTATAATCTAACTAATTTTATTGTTCATGATTAATCATAGTCTAAATTTAAATGCTTACTCATTTTTTTCCAACCCGTTTACTAATTTTTTTGTTTAGCAAAATTCTTGAAAGAATTGATCAAAGTTAGTCAAATATATTTTTTTAGTCTGAATCTGATAAATCAGTAAAACTACAAACCAAAAACTTGTTAAATTAATTAGTCGCATATTTAATCAATGAATAATTATTAATGATAATCAACGCGAATAATTTCCCAATTAATCACACGATTAATCTAATTTTTTTTACGCAATTATGTATAATCAAATTTATTTCATTGTTCTAAAAACTGACAAATCATAATCTAATCAGAGAATTTAAATGTTTAGTCATTTTTTGTTTAGAAAAATACTTTAAAGAATTGATAAAAGTTAGTCATTTTTCAAATATATTTTTTTAGTCTTAATCTGATTAATCATTATTCCTGGAACTAAACAATCATAAATTGGTTAATCATTAAATTCATTTAAAATCTGATTAGTCAATTTATTTGATTAATAAAAAATAAGGAAGAATGCATTTTTTTTTTATCTTTAATCACACAGTGCACTTCTTCGATTTTGACTTTTTCAACCTGAATCGATATATTGGAAACTATAGTTGGACTTACCCCTGATTATGTCTTCTTGCTATTTTGTCAATATTGATAAACCACCAAGAAAAAAATATTTGTGTCAAGTGTTTTTGAATTTGGCGTCAAAAACAAACCAGAATTCAAAACACTTGTAATTTTTTCTTGATAATTTATCAAGAACAAAGATCGAGGGGTTAGGCTTTGATGATAAATTTTTTTTTTGTCTGAATTATCGCTTTTAACTTTAGCCTACAGTGGGTAGCGGGACCTAATCCATTTTACTAAAATTATGCTTTTGAGTTCGTGGTGAATATGGAAAATGGATGAAAAGTTAAACGGGACTAATCTGCGGCAAGAGGTAGGGATAAGGATAGGGATTGGGATAGGGATAGGAAAAGCGATAGGGAGAAAAAGAAAGTGAGATATGAAAGAGACAATGTCCTTCAGCTCTTTAGTTAGGTACCACGAAATAAATCCCAAATGAAATAATTCCCCCCCCAAAAAAATAGAAATAAGTCCCAAATATTTTCCATACAAATTGGGACTTATTTCATAATGAAATAACTCTCAATGCGTTGGGACTTATTTCATAAAATTTTGTTGGAAATTATTTCATAATGAAATAACTCCCAAATGAAATAACTCCCAACGCACAGTAGGAAATAATTGAAGTTTACTGTTCATAATCCTCTACAGCCTTCATTTTTCATCCGATTTTGATAATTTTTTTTTTAAATGAAAGATTTTGAGCATAGCTGAGCCCGATTTTTGAATTTCGGTTTGTTTACATTTTGTTTTTTTGGAGAAAAGTGCGGGAAAACGGACAATTTTTAAAAAACGATATTATCCTTCTTCAGTTAGCAAAGTTTATTTTAAAAAACTTGTTTCAAAGTGAAGGTAAGAGTAATATGAAACGAAAAAAATTATCTTTTGGAAATTTTCAAAATCATTTCTTAAGCGGGCTACCCACCTGCAAAGAAATGCCTCAAGAAAAAAACGAGCATATATTTCTTGTGCTGGTTAAGAAATTTTGACGTTTACCAAATTTTCCATTTTTTCGCAAATTACTTTTATAAAAATGTATAAAACATGTTTAGCGAAATAAGTACTCACCTTTACTGCGGATCTGCGCGTTTTTATTTCTTGAGGTAAACCGGCGTTGCCAACTATCGAAAAGTGCTGTATTTTTTTCTTATGACCTGAGTATTGGCTCAAGAAAAGTTGACGTGTGAAAACGTTTCTTGACCATTTGTTGAGCGTTTTTTTATATGAAGTTTGATATTTCTTAGCAGGTGAGTAGCCCGCTTTAAAGTTGGACTTATTTCATTTTTTGGTGGGATTTATTTCATTGGGACTTATTTCATGGGACTTATTTCATTTGGGATTTATTTCGTGGTACCCTTTAGTTATATGGCTATCAGATCGACAAATTTGTTAAATTGGTTCAGTTTATTGGCATAGAAACGGTCTAATGTGGTTAATTACGCCGGTAATGTTTTTTGTGTTTTGACTCCATTCTAGAACAACAGGAATCACCACCATAGGCTCATTCGTTTATGATGTTTTTATTTTTGAACTACAAATACCTATCTGTTTTTTTCACTTTATAATAAAAAGATAAGAAACAAACCAAATAATGCTCTCAATGATAAGATCATTCGTAAAAATAATGCAACTCATAAAAACAGCAATTTGTAATAATTTATTTTAGGAGATTGCGAATACACTTAAATGACGAGTCTTTCAAAAATTGTGCCTTAGTAGGGGGACTAATGGATATATTCTCCTTACCTAGGATTGTAGGCGAGTTTTACAATCCCCGACAATGACACGAATCTCTCAGTAAAACTGAAAGAAGCCAGTTTTCCTTTTAATGAATTTGCACCAGAAAATTCCCCCAAAAGCTTTAATTTAAACTAATGGCGGCGATATACCTACAGGTTATCATCATAACCTCTAACGAGATTTTTAGCCGAGCTTCTCTTTCCAACTTGTGGTGTGTTGCTTTTTGAGTTTTTCCTACAAGTTGGCGGGACCTACAGTTTTTTGCCGACTCCGAACGGCACTTGCAAAGCAAATGAATTTTTTGCTGAGAAGCTTCTCATGGCAGAAATACACCCGGAGAGTTTGCCAAACTACTGCCGAGGGGCGACCCCGTTTTTAGAAAAATTCTTTTTCTAAATAATTTTTGATGTTACTTTTGCCGGGCATCGAACCGCCACGACTTGGTGTAGAAGGCCGAACACTTAACCGCTACACCACGGCGGCCGCCAAGCCGCCTTTAGCTTTAATTTGTTATTGCGAAAAATTAATTCGAATAACTGTATGTAGAACAATTTATTAAAATTCTAAGTTAATATTATGAGGTTGTTATGAGCTATAACCGCGAATGACCTTTCAATATAAGATCAAATCGTAAATGTAATGCTAAATTTATAACACAAACTGCGTACGCTATGCAATATTGCACAAGTGTATGTGTGTGTGTGTGTTATTTGCTCTTTCTACTCCACAAAATATACTTGCGTCGTGAGAACATTTACTTTAGAAAATCGCATGTTAAAAACTGAGTTGGTGCATTAACTTTTTCCCAATGCAGCGATTAGTCATTATTTTTAGTACTCGTTAGTGATGTGTGAATGCGAGTGTTTTTTTAGAACCGCTTCTGTTGGCTCTAGTTCTTAATGGATCTGTTCTGGTACTTTTAGGTAGCTTAAGCGACTAGGCTAAAGATTATGATTCCACATGGTTTGTGCTTTGAACTTAAGAACCAGTGAACTAAACCAATTGAACTAGTTCGTTCAGTAAAATCAACTAAACTTTGCTAAGTCAACTTTTCAGATGATAATTTATGTAAGTTATCTTGAAAACTCACCACATTCATCATATAAATATAGATTAAAGACGAAAATATTAAGTGGGCGTGGCATTTCGCAGTTAAATTTAATTGTACATGCTTAATATCTCCAAAAGTTTTCAAGTAGAGAAAATTAGTAGCGAAACGGTATCTATAGGAAAAAAATTACAATTATCGGAAAATGGGGGCGTGGCACCTCCGATAAAAATTCAAGTTGCAGATTAACGATCATCATCATCATTTATTGGCGCTTAACCGCCTAAGCGATTTTGGCCGTTGCATATCAAAGCACGCCAGTCATTCCTTTTTAGCGATAACTGACGCCAATTGGAAACCCTAAGGGAGTTCAAGTCATCCTCCACCTGTTGTTTCCATCTCAGTCGAGGCCTCCCCCCTTCCTCTGCTGCCGAATTCAAGCGACGATAGGAAAACCTTCTGTGCTGGAGCTTCTTTGTCCATTCGCATAACATGGCCCAGCCAGCGGAGTCTTTGGGCTTTAATTCGCTGGACTATGGTCAGATCTGCGTAGAGCTCGTACAGCTCATCTTTAAATTTCCTTCGATACTTGCCGTTGGCATCACGGGAAGGACCACAAATCTTCCGGAGAACTTTTCTCTCAAATACTCCAAGGGCCATCTCATCTTCTCTTGACATTGTCCATGAATCTGAGCCATACATCAGGACAGGTATGATGAGAGACTTATAGAGCGTGATCTTTGTTCTTCGAGAGAGGACTTTACTTCTCAATTGCCTACTCAGTCCAAAGTAGCACTTGTTGGCAAGAGTGATTCTCCGCTGGATTTCTAGACTGATATTATTTTCGGTGTTGATACTGGTTCCCAAATAGACGAAGTCCCTCACAGTTTCAAATTTGTAACTATCAACAGTGACATGGCTGCCAAGGCGCAGGTGCGCCGATTCTTTCTTTGATGACAGCAAATACTTCGTCTTGTCCTCGTTCACGGCAAGACCCACTTTTTTCGCTTCCTTATCCAGTCCAGAGAAGGCAGCGCTTACGGCGCGGTTGTTAAGGCCAATGATCATCGGCATACGCCAGCAATTGCACGCTCTTGTAAAAGATTGTACCATTGCGGTTTAGCTCTGCTGCTCGAATTATCTTCTCCAGCATTAGATTGAAGAAATCGCACGAAAGGGAGTCGCCCTGTCTGAAGCCTCGTTTGGTTTCAAATGGCTCAGAGAGGTCCTTCCCGATTCTGACGGAGCTGTTGGTATTGCTCAACGTCATTTGGCAAAGCCGTATAAGCTTTGCAGGGAAGTCAAATTCAGACATGGCGGCATACAGGCAACTCCTTTTTGCGCTGTCAAAAGCGGCTTTGAAATCGACAAAGAGATGGTGTGTGTCGATTCTTTTATCATGGGTCTTCTCCAGGATTTGGCGTATCGTGAAAATCTGGTCGATGGTAGACTTACCAGGTCTAAAGCCACACTGATAAGGTCCAATCAGTTTGTCTACGATGGGCTTCAGCCTTTCACACAACACGCTAGAAAGAACCTTATATGCGATATTAAGAAGACTAATTCCGCGGTAGTTGGTGCGGTTAGCGGGATCGCCTTTCTTGTGGATTGGGCAAAGCACACTTAAATTCCAATCAGTATCAGTATCCAATAAAGTATCAGCTCTACCTGAGATTTTATTTACAAAGCGCGCTTTCTGGAAATTTGCTTAAAAAATACATACTATTTCGATTTGAGTTTTCTAAAAACAATTTTTAGCTTTTAAGCTATATCCCAGCCAGCAAAATCATCGTAAACGAGCTCGTAAACTGACGTTTTCTCGAAGAAAACTCTGATAAAATATCGTTTATGATATCCGTTTACGATTCGCCTACGAATCCGGTTTCGCTCTGAAATGTTTTTTGCCTACGATTGTCGTAAAAGTATCGAAAAAGCACTCGTATATGAATCTTTTTACGTCCGTTTTTTTATCGTAAATGTACTCGTAAATAATTAATTTTCGATAGAAAAACCGACTTTCTAGACCGCCTTACCGACTGATTTCAATGCGAAAAATAATGCAAATAAACAAACCTAAATTTTAGGTCTAAAGTTTTTTATTAAATAATAAAATTGTATATTTTTTTGCCAGCGTGTACGTACTGATATTGGTTTACATGTTAAGCATCACAACTTATAAATAGTGGGTCATACAACCCAGAGGGCATCCCGAGATCCCAGAATAGCAGCTACTTTCTCTGTCCCTTTTTCTTTTTCCGCAAATCCACCTTCCAGCACGCTAGTAATAATTTAAAAGATATATTTTATGTTATTTGTGTTTTTAATTAGATATTTTACAAACATACTTACTTTTAAAATATCAGTTTGAAAATTTTCGTTCAAAATTTTTTGTTTGAAATTTTTTATTTTAATTTTTTTGTTTGACGTGACAGAAAAGCTTCTTTTGTTATTGTTTTTTTTATTCGAGAATAGCTCGTAAATCGCAATGTTCGTAAAATGTACGGTACCTTGCTGGCTGGGATCTTTCGTTTCTTGAAATTCTTTTTCCACTCCCTAGGGTAATCTGAAACAGTTTTGGGCTTCCTGAAATCTATTTTTATGTACATTAAATTTTTTTGTGTTCTAAAACTTGGAACCGATTACTTAAAGTACCCATATTCGTCTCCTTCGTTCTGTGCATCTCTTTTGAACACATACTTATGTATATTTGTATTTACGTTATTTTAAATGTTTTGCTAATAGTTTTAAGTACCACATATGTAAATCCTCTGCATGATAACTAAATATATTCTGTTAATTATTTTGTTTTTTTTTTGTCTCTTTTTTATTGTGCCATTGCAGGTATTAAATGTCCAGTATGTAACAAATTTGTGTTGCCCGACGATATTGAATGCCATTTAGTTATGTGCCTCACAAAGCCGCGACTGTCATATAATGGTGAGTTAGATAATCAAAATTCATAATAACAAAAACCAAGATTAGTTATTAACAATCTTTTTATTATTATTATTTTATTTTTAATTTGAACTTTATTGATTTATTGTGAAATAATGGTCAAGATAGCATATTACTCCATAAAAAAAAACAACTAATAATATTAATATCAATAAACCAGCATGATATATGTACATCCGAAAAGATTTAGGTCGAGGTTCTTTCCCAAGGCTGATCAATTATTTTTGAAATTTTTTCATGGCATGGAAGAAGTAAACCACCACTGCCGTGGGGCGACTCGTTTTGAGAAACTTTTTCTATGGAATTTTGTGATGTCTTGTTCGGAAACCATCTTGTAGTTCCATCTGTAGGTAGTTCTCTTCGTGTGTCGAATAAACAGGTCTAGAACTTGATAAAGGAAGTGTTGCCTTAGAGACCTGTAACGCAACCTTCATCTTTATTTACTTTTTCATTAATCTATTTATATTATTTTCTTGTTTTAATTTATGCAAAGTAAATTTAATTGCACTATCTAGTTAAACAACTTTGAATAGTAAAGAAACGAAGAAAAATACTCAGTTGTTGATATATTGTAAGTTCTCAGGCTAGCATTGCAGCTTAATACAGAGTTTGTTCCGTCAATTAATTTTAATTTCCTATAGGTGCTATGTAACGATTTTAATATTAACGGTCATGCTGCATTATTACAAATATACAGGGTTACTGTGGAATTTTTTTTATCAGGTTCAAGCAATACAGGTGAGGCTCAAGGTTTGTTCAAAGGTTGAATCCCATCTGCGGTGCTCTTTAGGACCTCCTCTTAGCTTCTTTTTGAAAGCATCTATACTATAGCTGGGACACTTCGGCGTTATTCTGGACAAAGCGCCTGGAAAAGACGGACTACCCGCCGAGTTGTTCAAACACGGAGGCGAAGTGCTGATAAAAAGCATGCATCAGCTCTTAAGCAGATTATGGTCGGACGAGTGCATGCCTCCAAATCAGAACTTGTGTGCTTTGCCTAATCCACTGAAAAGGCGATCCCGCTAATCGCACCAACTACCGCGGAATAAGTCTTCTTAATATAGCAATTCTAGCGTATTGTGTGAAAGACTGAAGCCCATCGTATATAAACTGATTGTACCTTATCAGTGTGGCTTTAGACCTGGTAAGTCTACCATCGACCAGATCTTCACGATACGCCAAATCCTGGAGAAGACCCATGATAAGAGAATCGACACGCACCATCTCTTTGTCGATTCCAAAGCCTCTTTTTGACAGAGCGAAAAAAATGGCCTATATGCCGCCATGTCTGTTCCCTTCAAAGCTTATACGGCTTTGCCAAAGGACGTTGAGCAATACCAACAGCTCCGGAAACTAAACGAGGCTTCATATAGGGCGACTCTCTTTCGTGTGATTTCTTTAACCTGATGCTAGAGAAGATAATTCGAGCAGCAGAGCTAAACCGCAATGGCACAGTCTTTTACAAGAGCGTGCAATTGCTGGCGTATGCCGATGATATTGATAAATCGGCGCACCTTCGTCTTGCCAGCCAAGTCACCGTTGATAGTTACAAATTTGAAACAGTGTGGGACTTCGTCTATTTTGCAATGAAAATAATATCAGTCTACGGAGAATCACTCTTGCCAACAAGTGTTACTTTGGGATACGTAGGCAATTGACAAGTAAAGTCCTCTCTCGACAAACAAAGATCACGCTCTATAAGTCTCTCATCATACCAGTCCTGATGTACTGCTACAGTGTCAAGAGAAGATGAGGTCGCTCTTGAAGTATTTGAGAGAAAAGTTCTCCGGAAGATTTATGGTCCTTCCCGTGATGACAACGGCGAGTACCGAAGGAAATTTAACGATGAGCTGTACGAACTATACGCCGACCTGACCATAGTTCAGCGAATTAAAGCCCAAAGGCTCCGCTGGCTGGGTCATGTTATGCGAATGGACAAAAAAGCTCCAGCACAGAAGGTTTTCCTATCGAAACCCGAATTCGTAAGCAGAGGAAGGGAGAGGCCTCGACTGAGATGGAAACATCAAGTGGAGAATGACTTGAACTCTCTTGGGGTTTCCAATTGGCGCCAGTTATCGCTAAAAAAGAATGACTGGCGTGCTTTGATAAGAAACGGACAAAATCGCCTAGGCTGTTAAGCATCAATAAATGACGCAAGCCAAGATTAGAATTCTGGAAAATAAGCTAAATAAAAGCAAGCATAAATAATTAGATTATAAATGTAGCCTTTTTCTCGATATCGAGAACTACGTCCCACTTTTATAGAGAATGCTGTAATTCTCGACAGTTTCTCAAATCTTTCTCTAGCATTCTTCTCATGAAAAGGACATTAGAATTCGATTAGTTTTTTCAACGTTCTCTGAGCTATGTTTTTTTATTTTTTTGGTTACTTCGAACGCGTTGAACTTTTGGAGGCTTATCATTGCCTAGCCGAGACCGAACTAGCTTTTTTGGCGAGACTATACATCTAATCTTGGCTTGCGTCCTTTATTGACGCTTAACCGGCCAGGCGATTTTGACCGAATTCACCCCCCGAAAATAGATTTGCGATGGAATTTTTTTGATGAAAGTAGAGTCAAGCCAATTCTTGAAGGGAGCTTTGATATCTTCTTGTCTGTCAGACTTAATCGATTGATGATTCTCTATGAAGAGTCTTCAGATGAAATGGAACATTCAGTAGAAGTCTTTCACTTCCTCTGCTGACAAATACGGGTGTCGAAGGGAAGGCCTTCTCGGCCTTTCTGCATTCGCTTAAGATGATCGGGCGTGAAAAGCCTCGAGGTGTGATGACAAACTTATAGCGCATGCTCTTCAAGAGAGGACTTACTTCCGAATTGCATTGCCTTATCATTGGTTAGACTTACCATGTCTGGGACCGCAGTGATAAGCGCTAATCGTCGTACTAAGTATTCGAAAGTATGCGTCGGTTTTACACTACAAAAGATTCCCTGGTAAAGTTCCTCGATTCCTTGTAGAACAGCGCCCGAACCGGTGAGCCTCGCCATGGACGTACGTAGGAGAAAAAAGTTCGGTTTCAGAACAAGTTCGCAGATGCTTCATTTTCCTTGGTAACCCTGTATTTAAATTAAGCATTTGCACACCTACATCGAGAAAAAAAAAGTGACTATAGTTAAGGGTGAGTTATTAGGAAACATTAAATTTAATTGGTCGATTCAAATATAAAATTATGAAACTATTTTTGTTTCATAACACAGTAATAGATAAAAATAGATATTTGGCGTCATCAATCTTGTATAGATAAAAATGAAGGCAGAATAGGAATAATCCAAGGTGCTTTATAATCCGGGCTTCATAATACGACTTGATCAATAATTTTCGTGATCAGTTTGGCGTAAATGATCGGGTTGCGAGCTGTTCCTGTCCAGCTAACAGCTTTACAGTATTATATTTTTTTATATAATTTTTTTTTTTAATCTGATCTAATAATTATTTTAAGCTTCCTCCGATTCTAACATACTTTTCAATATTTTTTCAGAGGATGTGCTGTCGGATGCCAAGGGCGAGTGTGTAATTTGCTTAGAAGATTTAAATCCCGGTGATATTATTGCGCGATTGCCGTGCTTGTGTATTTATCATAAAGGGTGAGTATCATAAATTATCTTAGTTTTAGACAGAGCTGGGTAAAATCAGAAATTGTTTTCCAATTACTAATTAAAAAGTAAATTTTTTTTTTTTTAAAGTTTGGAATCCACTGTATCAAAAAACAAGTAATGAAGTCTAGGTTCGTGTAAACCGAACACTAAATACCCAGCGATTTCTACCAGTTTCATCAGGAATAATTCTTATATCACCATGAAGCTTGCTAAATTTCATATATAATCAGTTTTAAAGTTATGGCCAGTCGAATTTTCAAAAATGCCTCCCTTAAAAGTGCGCGGTGCCAAAAAATCATAATAGAATGACTAGAGGGTTCATCTCACCAACTTATTTCATTTTAGCCATTTCCGTTACCGAATTATGTATATTTGGGTGATTTTCGATATCGAAAGTGGGCGTGGTTGGAGAGCGATTTTATCCAATTTCTTCTCGTATACTCCCAACGATACTAGTATGCTTTGTGCCTCCGTTCATCGTTCTAATGTAATTAGTTTAAAAGTTACGACCAGTCGAAATTTCGAAAATGTCTCCCTTAAAAGTGGGCGTTGCTACCCACACTAAATTGTTCAAAAACCACAATAGAATGACCAGGGGACTCACTTATTAAATTATATCATTTAAGCCATTTCAGCTAATGAGATATGTCAATTTATGTGATTTTCGAAATATTCGATAACGAAAAAGGGGTTCTTTTCAACCTAAGAACTTTCATATAAAAAACTCTATAACTATCTATCTCGATTATTTGGTCATATGGACATAATTGTGCTTGTACTAGTACGCTGGGTATAAAAAACTGTGGGACTTTCAAAGGAAAAAAACTTTGAAAAGTTGAAATTTTCGAACTGCATAACTTTTGTTTACCTATAAGTAATCACTCCACCTCAGCTCTGCTTATAACTCACCACTAAAACATCTCAACTAATATTCACTCTCTCTCTCTCTCTCTTTCAGCTGCATCGATCGATGGTTCGAGGTGAATCGATCTTGCCCCGAACATCCCGGCGACTAGTTAAACCTCACTAAGTAAATTAGCTAATAATTTATATACATATATAATATATACGATTACTCAAATTTATAATTATTTCTATTTGTGTTTTTTTTAACTCTTCTACCTTTTTGTTACTATATATTTTTTGTTTTAATTATTTTTTCTCAACTATACATACGAAAAACAGAACTGTTTTATTGAAGGGACATGAATTGGAATCATAGCTAATCAATGTATTTTGAGTAATAATGAACCTAGTGATATATAATCTATATTCAAAAGAAAAAAAAAAAAAAAAAAAAAAACAAAGAAAAAATAATAATAATACATAGAAATTAGTTGTAAATTCTTTTTTATACTGTGACGTAAAAATAGGTAAACATAATAATATACACACACACATACATATACATAAACTTTAAATTAAATGAAAAATAAACAAACTTAAGTATGTAAAAAATAAAAACTAACAAAAAAATAAAAACTATGAAAAAAACATAAGTGAAGATAAGATATATACTATATACCGTATGTTCGTAATAATTTGTGTGTCTTATCGTTTAATATGAATTTGTATAAATATATACAATAGTTTTGTTGTGATTTAAATTGTATTGTATAAACTACCTACATAGATTATGTGAGGAAAAAGAGAAGAGAACGTTTACTTATTTTTTTAGAGCAGAATCGCGTATGTGGTTGAGGAAGAGCAAAACTAAAGGAAATGTGTATGTTGAGAGGTTAAAGAAGAAGAAGAAGAAGCGATGTCACGAATGCAATAAATCAAATTCAATTCGCCTTCAAAATGCAGTCTACCTACAACAAAACCAAGCAACTACATGAGTTTTGTAAAAAGTCCTGTTTTGCGTAATAAACAAAAATATGTTTAACAAAACAACCAACACTATGTATCCACTAGCACTACAATAGATAACACAGCTCTACACACATTCTGTCCTATGAACCAAATAGACTTTTTCGGAAAGTGGACAAAAAAATAAAAATACACGTGTATGGCGATTTTCATGTACACGTCAGAATTTTTTTTTTTATGTACGTACATAAAAAAAAAAATTTCTACTTTTTTGGAAAAATTTTCAGAAAATTTTTGAGTATGCAAATTTTCCCTGAATTATCGGAATTTTTTTTTTCAAGTAAAATTTTTAGCGAGTTCTAACTTGCAGATTCTTAGAATAAAATTTAATGGGCTACAAAACTGCATACTCAAAAATTTTCTGAAAATTCTGCCAAAAAAGTTCAAAATTTATGTACACGTCAGAATTTTTTTAGGTACATACATACTTAAAAAAAAATTCTGACGTGTACATGAAAATCGCCGATAAACGTGTATTTTTATTTTTTTTGTCCACTTTCCGAAAAAGTCTATTTAGTTCATAGGACAGAAAAAAAGTTCGTTTTTGTACCGCAGTGTAATAGCTACAGCTAGCAAAAGAAATTTTATTAAAATGCAAAGAATGTCACCTTAATGTCACATACATGCTTATATATGTGTACAGTGATTCAGAAAAGTGTTCAAACTTTTTAAAAATGTATGTAAAATCTGAGTTCAGAACATCTTAACAATCCACTGATAGATCTCTTTCTCAATTTGAAGCTCTCCCTATACTAGAAACACTCATATTTTGATGTTTCCAAATGCTAATTTTCTCCATATCACAGGGTGCTGTGGTGAATTT
Organism: Campiglossa producta; assembly: GCA_964058755.1. Taxonomy (NCBI): domain Eukaryota; kingdom Metazoa; phylum Arthropoda; class Insecta; order Diptera; family Tephritidae; genus Campiglossa; species Campiglossa producta. The sequence continues at coordinate 98,419,311 of CAXKVI010000005.1, forward strand.
GTTTTACTATGGTGAAAAACTTCCTACTAGCAGTTTTGGAGTTTACAAGCTCTCTCGTATTCAAATTATAATTTAAAGAAATATTTAACCCTACGGAAATATTTTCAGTGTGGTAAAAATTTGTTTACTATGGTGAGAAAAATGCCATCATTGGCGTTAAAATTATAATTTTTCAAAATTATTAAACTACTGTGAAGAAATTATTTTTCCTATGGTGAGAAAGAGAGATGGCGACCCCTTACTACATTCCTGTGGTGTATTATATTTTTACTATGGTGAAAAATTTTGCTATTATCTCTACTCATACTCCATAAATCCATATTTTGATGATTCTAATTCTTTTGACTCACATAAAAAAATTTCGCATAATCATGTGGTGAATTATAGTTTAACTATGGTGAGAAAAATATCTACTAAAAGTTGTAAACATTGTAAAATAGTATTCAAGTTATAATTTTTCAAAAATATAAAGTCTATTTGCAAGTATTTGAAGTGTGGTGAAAATCTCTGCGTTGAGAAAATTTGCTACTAGCGCTCATTATTGCATAAATTCATATTTTCACATATATAATACCATGTTGAAAAATGATTTCACTATGGTGAGAAAAACCTATGCTAGTAGCTATCATTAATATTATTGTTAAAAATTATCAAGCCAGAAAGAGAGACTGAAATATTAACAAATTACTATGGTGGCAAATACTATGGTGAGAAAAATTCCACTTTCGAATTTGTTTGAAGAACGTTCTATTATAGAATAGATTTCCCAAAGAAAATTCAATATGCTTTTAGCTGAGATAGGACGTTTTTAGATCAAATTCTGTAATAGATAATTTTCGAAAAATATATTTAAATTTGGTCAGTTTGAAAATTTTCATTAGGTGAGGTTAGCTTAAAATTTACCAAAGGTAGTGGAAATCACTCAGTAGGATCATGAACACAAGCTGTAAAGATTTGGAAACATATCCCTTTCAGCTTTTGAAGTCAGTATAAGGCATTTTATGACACTTCTGGCCCACTGTGCATATGTAGTGTTTATAAAAAAAAAATGATTTACATAACTGATGGTGCTATTTGTTAGTTTATGTTTGAACGTGAAGCATACGGTAGTGAAGAACAATGGTGAGTTCTATTTCCACTATGGTGACATACTTTTGTAATAGTAATTTGCGATAAAGTGAAATTATATTCACCTCATAACAGTCAGAAATTCACAGTATTGAAGAGTTAGTTTTACCATGGTGAGAAATTGTTTACATGTAATTTGCGAAAAAGCTAAAGATATTCACCTCATAGCTGTCAATAATTTACAGTAATAGGGGGAAGTTAGGTCTAAACAGTTCGATTTTTTTGTAATAGCAATTGCGATGAAAGTGAACGGATATTCACCACTTTTCAGCAAAAAAATCACAGTACTATGGAGAGTTTGGTTTTTCTATGGTGAGATATTTTTTAATAGTAATTTGTGAGAAATTGAAATATATTCACCTCATAACTGCCAAAAATTCACGGTACTATGGAGAGTTATGAATTATGCTTTTCCTATGGTGAGATATTTTTTAATAGTAATTTGCGAGACATTAAAAGGATATTCACCTCATAGCTGTCCAAAAACGCATTCCCAAGTGATTTGCTACCGTTTGGGCACAGACGCTTCATGTTTGTCTAAATTGGAGTGTCTAAATTATTTTTTTGTGGGTGCATAATTTTTGGGCATTTCAGTTTCTTACTAAATTTCACACACACCTAGGCATACAAAAATTTATACTAAAAAATACAACTAAAAACATAAATAATGAAAAACAAAAACAAACATTCAATTAGTTTGTAGTATAGGAAACGTTGTGAATTGTAAGTTGATGATAAAGAGAAAATGAGAAGTTTTTTTTGTTAAGCCAACATAACTCCCCGCCGCAATGAGAAGATTACAAAAAATTAAACAAAACAAAAACACTTATATAAACAATAAATAAACAAATTTTTAAGAAAAAATACAAACACGCATACGTACAGAAAATAGAAAAAAAAAAAACAAGTTTGAATGGTAAAAAGGTGAGAAACGGGGGTGGTGGAGTGAGTGGGAGAGAAGGGGAGAGTTAAAAGCAGGGGCGAAGTAAGATGAGAAATTAGTCAAAAACAAACACAAACACACATGTTTTAGATATGATTTTGGAAAGATAAAAAATTAACTAATAAAAATGTTTTATAAGCATTAGGGTGGAGCGAAATAAAATCATTTCAAATAAATTTGAGGTTATAAAAATTTGACTTTACTAAAGTAATTGGAAGTTGGATGTTTGGTTTCGTATACAACATTTTTAAAGAGTTGTTTAACTTTTTTCAGTTTCTCATAACAAATCGAATGGGAGATTTGAAAGCAAAATTTAAAAACCTAACCTCAAAAGTTTGTTCAGAATGCCATAAAAAGCGTAAATGTAATACACGTGGCTTAAGAAATTTCCAGTAAACCGATCAGGCGCTCCAATTTTTTTTTTAAATATATCGAATGGAAAATGTAAGACAAAACCAAAAAATTAGCAAATTTTGAGGTTATGTTTTTTTTTTTTGGTGACTTAAGCGTGCGAAGTAGTGCATGAATTTTTGTTTTTAAAGGCAAAAATATGTGTTTCAATTTATTTATTGCCTACAAACCTAACTTCAAAAACGCTTTAAATTGCAAAAAAAAGGGCGCTGTGTCACATTGGGGTCTAAATTTTTGTTTTGTATATTTCAAGTAGCTTTTTAAGGAACGCCTTCAAGTTTTTAAGGGTTCTCAGACAAACCTACCCTAAACAAAATTTTGTAATTTATTAAAAAGCAACATTTGTAGGACTTAAAGTGTGGACAACAACCATGAAAGTTTTAGGAAAAAAAAATTGTTTTTGGTTGCTTATTGACCTTAAAAATTTTCCGATGAATTTTCAAACTCATCTCTAAAAAATAAATTTTTATTTCAAAATTATTATTTTTCAACTTTTTAGAAAGTAAAAAAGTTAAACAAACCTAAAAAAATTTTAACTAAAAAAATTTTAACTAAAAAAATTTATAAAAAATTACTTTTTGCAAAAGAAGAATATTTTTTAATTTAGAAAATCTTAAAAAAAATTTTTAAAGAAAATTTCTTTTTGAAACCCAAATTAAAAAAAGAAATATTCAAGCAAATTACATAGGAATTTTAAATTTTTCACATATTTTATTCGGAAGTGAATTGCCAGAACCTGCCTGATTAACATTTTTTTAGGTTACGAAAGTGGTTTATTGTCTTTAAAAATACAAAAGAAATTATTTTAAAAACTTTCTCTGAAAAACTAAATTTTTTCAAAATTATTTTTTTTTTTTTAATTTTTTAGAAAAAAAAATTTCAATTACTTTTTAAATTATTTCATTTATAAAAATTTAGATCTTTTTAAATTTACTAGTTAAAAATTTTGTAGTATTTTTTGTTATTTTAAACTTTTAAATTCTCACAATTTTTTTTTTCGTGCCACCCTAATACGTTTAAACTTAACATTACAAAATAACTTAAAAAATAATTTAAACATAAGTATATTTGTAACGCGTGTAAAGTCTATTGATAAAGCAAGGAAGGGTTAAATTAAGTTATTAACTGGATATACAAACAAACATACATATAAACTATATTTACATACATACATGCATACATACATATATGTAGTTATGTAATTTAAGTTTAAGCTCGAAAGTTAAAAAGGTCATTAAATGTCCACGAATAAATTAAAAAAAAAAAAATACTAAAAAAAAATATGAACAATAATTTGAAACAGAGAGGAAAATCACAAAGAAGAATCACAAAAACAGTTCTAGAAAATTTTCCAAAAAAAAAAAAAAACAAATAGAGCAAAACTAACGAAATTATCATTTGAAAGCAGCAAACCATTGCAACGCATTTCACCGTAGTTGGAAGACAAAAAAAAAAAAAAAAAATAATGCAAAGTAGAAAATATCAAAACATTTAATATTAACAAAAATTTAAATTAAGCAAAAAAAAATAAATATGTAATTAGTACGAAACGGATGTTAGCAAAAACAAAAAAAAAAAATAAAACAAAAATATTATTAATAAACGAATGAAAAATAAAAATCTTGTCAAGCATTATACCAAATTCATTATTTAGCGTAGCAATTAAACTTGTAAATACATACATACATACATAGTATATATAAAATAACAAAAACATTCATACAAAAGTTGAACTATATTTGGAATTTTCAAATAATTACATTTTAACATGCCGCTGCACAATAGGGTGATTCATTTAATCTTGCTTTGCCATTTTACGAGGTATTCGACTTCGTTTAAATGAATTACCCTAGTCCACCCTAGTCAAAGCATGCATACACGTAAATGCTTATTTACACGGGTTGATTTGCTGGTCGATTTTTATCGAATCGACCCGTGTAAACAGCAATTCGATCGATCTTCACCTTGTATTTAAGGATTGAACACAAGTGGTTCGACAAAAATCGACCAGAAAATCGGCCCGTGTAAATCAGCCTTTATGGTGATTCATTTAATCTTGTTTTCCTATTTTACGAGGTATTCGACTTCGTTTAAATGAATTACCCTATTTAATGCAGGAACGTATAAAAAAATTGCAAGCCTATGTTCGTTAAACTCATTAAAAAAAATCGAACTGAAAAAAAACGCATGCGAGAAATTCGATAAAAATCAAAAAATGTATCTAAATTAGGGGGAGTCATCAAACCTTATAAATGTGTAAACGTATAAATTTATCAAGGGTGTAAATGAACTGTCAAAATTTGTATGGAACGAAGGTTACACAAATTTGATAAACTTCCGCATCGATTTTTGTGTGTAAAATAGTTCGTAAATTTATCCAATTTCATCGAAATGAGCTGATATATGTAAAAATTTACGCATTTCGTTAACTTATAAGATTTGGTAAATCCCCCTATTATCTATAGAATTACGATATATTTTGTGATTTCTATCGAGTTTCCAATTCTGATGGAATTGCTGATGGACCGACTTAACCCTGATTTACACGGTTTGACTTCCTAGGGGCAAATACGTGTTCTATGAAGTGATAAAATGAAAAGAATTTTCATACAAAATTTATGAAAAGAAACTTTCTGATTCCGATTCGTAACTTGAATGAATTTTATAAGTAGTCAGACAAAAACACAAAAACCCGAGAGTGGACAATCCCTAAAGGCTGATTTACACTGGTCGATTTTTCTAGTCGATTTTTATCGAACCACTTGTGTTTAACCCTTTAATACAAGGTGAAGATCGATCGAATTACTGTTTACACTGTCGATTAAAAAACAGAGGTTAGAAAAATCGACCCGTGTAAATCATCATTAAAGGTCGATTTTTCTAGTCGATTTTTGTCGTTCCACCGTGTAATCAGTAATTCGATCTATTCACACCTTGTATTTGAAGGTATAACGCAGTGGAACGACAAAAATTGACCCGTGTAAATCATCCTTAAGCCGATTTGCTAGTCGATTTTCTGGGTGATTTTAGTAGAATTGCTATTTAAACGGTGGAGCAACAAAAAAAAAAATCCCATTGTGTTGGATGATTCAAAGTTTTTGAAATATCTTTTTTGTCTTGTTTTTAATCTTGTTTTAGAACTTCATCGACTATTTTTTACAATTTCTAACAATATAATATTCCTGAATATTTGAAGCAACAATAAGGAAGTTATTCAAGTAAATCGATTAGGCGTTTTCAGAAATTACGTAAATAAGTATTCGTTTTTATTCAAGTTAAGCAAGCCATTCCCATTCCTACTATACCTACTTACCGTTAAAGGCTCGTTTACACGGGTCGATTTTCTTGTCGATTTTTCGTCGTTCGAAGGTTGAAAGCAGTGGAACGACAAAATCGACCTTCAGCCTTAAAGCTGCATCGTAATCGTTTATCGGTGGACAACGACGGACTTAGGGGTGCGGCACGGGGGTACCAGACGGTATTTTTATGTACTGATAAATGATTTTATGTATAGATAAACTAAGTATGGTATTTAACTCTATCAGGTGTTGATATTATTGTATTTTCGACCTTTGTGACCTTCCAGCTCCCCCCGCAGAATAAAATTCTGGATCCGCCCTTGTCGCTGCACACCAAGAATGTTGGAAAAACTATCGGTGGCTATATCGATGTGTCCTGCAATGTTGTTGAAATCTTCCATAACCCCCACCGTAAAGGCTGATTTACACCGTCGATTTTCTGGTTGACTTCTGTCGTTCCACTGCTTTCTACCTTCAAATACAAGGTGTAGATAAATCGAATTGCAATTATACGATGAGACGACAAAAAATCGACCCGCGTGAATCGGTCTAAACTTAACCATATAAATCACCTGATCCAACAACCTTAAGGCTCATTTACACGTTTTGATTTTCTGGCCAATTTTTCTCATGGTTCATGGTGGTTGGATTAATAGTGACATGTCGGTACCGAAACGAGTTTTTCGAAACCTCTCCCGAAATTTTCCGACGTGTTTTGCTGTTGTAAACTATTATCAAACATTCTTAAAATGTAATTTTCTGAGGTAAGTATGACGTTACTATCTAAATAAGGGCCGATTTCTCATTCAGCCTTTAAATTTAAAGTTCACTTTAAATTTATGGGCAGTTTCCGTCCCACCCCCTTAAAATACAGTGACCTTTTAACTTAAATGCTAATGTAAGTATAATCCACAAAATTCAAATTGCTATAGACCTTTGTGGAACTTACTGGGACCACCGACCAAGATAGCCAGTTCTATTTAACTGAAACATGCTCCAGAATAAAACATCTTATATGTCTGCAAGAAAAAGATATAATTTTTTTAGATGAACGTCGTATGCTTTGTTCTTAATAACTGGGAGGACGCACCTTTATGTCAGAACGAAATTTGTATATTACCTGTCCCGGTAGACTTCAGTATGGTAAGCCAGCACTATACCACGACGGTCAACGTCTTCACCCAGGTTAAATGAGTTCTAGTTGTAAATCGAAAACCCAAAACCCGAAGGTTTGGAGAGGTTCAAGTATACGCACAGTCCTCTGCCGGAATGACTCCGTAGTGTGCCGGTACCCACAACTTCTATTACTCTGGACCTTTTGCTTTTGATTTTAATAAACCCTTAAAATTAGGGTCAAGATAATAGACAACTTCTTGAGTCAGAGCAGTCTCCTCGTTTGATAAGGACACATCTACGTGAACATTATAAAGAAATCCGACACCTCATAATAGCACAGTTCTATCTAAAGGATGACACCGGTCGATTTTTTGTCGTTTCACTGCTTTCAACCTTAAATTACAAGGTATAGACCAAAGTTTTCTAAAAAAATATCTCTTAAGGCTGATTTACACGGGCCGGCTTTCTTGTCGATTTTTTGTCGCTCCACCGTGTAAATAGCAATTCGATCGCTGTACACCGGGTATTTGAAGGTTAAACGAAAAATCGACTTGAAAATCGAATGGTCTAAATCATAAATGCTTTTCAAAAAAAATTGATTAATGTAAACGGGAAGTCAACTCAATTCGGTCTCAACGGCATATGCGACCGAAATTGATTCCAAAAAAATTACTCTTAAGGTTCATATACGTTAGGTTCTTACACTCTGTAAATAGCTATTCGATCAATCTATACTTTGTTTTTGAAGGTAGAAAACAGTGGAACGAGATAAAATCGACCAGAAAATCGACCCGTGTAAATCATCCCTTCAGGCTCGATTTTCTAGTCGAATTTTTGTCGTTCCACCGTGTAAACAGCAATTCGATCAATCTACACCTTGGTTTGGAAAGTAAAAAACAGTGGAACGACAAAAATCGACCCGTGTAAATTTGCGTTTCGGCAAATCGAGCTATTGACGTGTTTCTATTTAGCATTTCAATCATTCCAACCCGAGATGGTAAAGAGCTTAGCACAATATTTTTTACATACTTCATGCGTGAACATAATCATGAATTCTGTCAAATGGAGATTCACCCACCCTGTGTTGTAGAAAACAGTGCCAAGATTTTTCACCTGAAGCACCTTGTTTCATATTTCACTGTTGACAAAAAACTATGTGCTGGCAGTGCCGAAGCCATTCTAGTTGGAATTTGCGAAACACACCAATTGGATTTGGATAGGAAAACAAATTTCGTGCAGTCTGCTGTCAAATTTCTTGTTTATTGGTTGTTGATTCTACGGACGCGCTATTGCTTCTCGAGTAATAAACAGAAATCCAATTAAAACGTAGCGTGTGGTTAGTAATTGTTATAATAGCTCGTGGATGAGCAATAGAAAATCGTGTTTAACAAAAAAATAATTAGTATTCTAAACACGTACAAAATAGCTGCCATACGAATGATGGTGGACAAGTGCAATATGTGCAAGCGATAGCACAATAGATAGAAAGTGTTTGTGTGGCCGATGTGGCGATGTGATGCACAGCTAGCTGATTGAGTGCAACCCAGAAGAGCTGATTTTGAAGTGCCAATTTGTTGTGTTTCAAGTGCTCCGTCTAACGTTGTTTTCCGTGTGTTTAATTGAATGTGTTCGTGTTGTGTTGTGTTAAAGCAGGTGAGCTGCCTCCTAGATTTGTTGCGTTGTGTCGGTTAAGTGAAAATTGAAACCAAAACAAATCCCCTCCGCAGGTGGTAACAACGGTGGCGGCAGTCGCTACTTTAACCACAGTTAACAAATAAATGCTCTTGAAGGGAGTGTGCGTATTGAATGAAGGTTATTGAGTGGTGTTTGAGAGGTGGCACCGGCTCACCACAACAACAAAACAAACAAAAAGTAGCGTTTGCCAAGTGCATTGTGTGAAAATTGTTTTTGTGTTTTATTAGGCGGCGTCGCAGAAGAAGGCAGGTAAAAAAAAGTGGAGTAGTGCGCCAACGCTGTTAATAATAATGCAAATAACAAAAACAGGTGAGTTCAATGGAGCTGAGTAAAGCAATATACACACTTACACACAATAATAGTGGATTTGCTGGAACACAATTGGGCAGTTTCATAGATTTCTCCACAACTTTCGTGATTAAGTCATTTTGTAGGCAAATGCCAATGGCCGCAAGCAAATGAGTTGATGAGCTGTATTGGTAGAATTAGGAAGATTGCAGGGAAATCAAGTTGGTATGGCTTTTGTTGGGGCACACGCTGGCTGGCTATGAGAAAAGCAGCAGCAGCAGCCACAGTTGTTGTCCATAGCTGCCCGCAACAGTGGAAATGGAACATGCGGAAGAATTTGGCAGCTGTTGTTCGCTGTATTTGTAACTTGTAGCGCCTCTGAGGAGAAGGTGATGGATGGCAGATAGAGGGTGCATTCTGTAAAAAGCGGGTATATTAATGTATATAGGTATAAGGCAAGAGTTAGGGATTTCATCACGCTAATAATCTCTACAAGATAGCTGACCATCATATGAGCCTTAATCTGATCATTATGTGAACCTTAGGTACGTAGATCAACCCAGCAAACAATGAAGTTAGATTTCGATTGGAGGTACATTAGAGAACTAGCCCCATTCTCCAATTTCAAACGTTAGACAACGACTCGAGAAACACTGGAGAAACATAGCGTTCTCCAACAAAATGGTTCATAATTCTCTAGTCGAATTATTTGTGTTTTTGTCTAGTTCTGTTACCTATCTCTAATCGAAATCTAATGTAACTAGTTCTCTACTGTCGCCCTCGAGTAGGCAATATTTTGAGAACTGCTCTAGTTATCTAACGTGATGACGAACATTTCTCCAACATAAGACAGTGTCTTTTTTGAGCACGTCGATTTTATTACGCTAATGATTCCTGCAAGACAGCTGACCATCACATGAGCCTTCATATGGCCATCATATGAACCTTAGGGATTTGAAGCAACACCGTCGTAAGAGCCATTAGTAACCCCTGAGGGTTAGGGGTTTAGAATACGCCCGCGGCATACCGGTCGTAAGGTAATGACGTGCTAACTCGGTGGTTGATCTACGGATATGATGCCTCTCACCTCTCATTACCTATCTTCTCTCCCCTCACGGATGGAGGGATGACATGACCTATAAGGTTCCACTGCTCATACCAAAACGCTACCACGACAGTCGGGCAGTAGTTACCGCAATTTCGGCATCACTCCTCAAAATCTTCGGGCAGTGTTTTGGCTGTTAACAACAACAACAACACAACCAACAACATCAACATCAACATCAACAACAACAACACCACCACCAACAACAACAACAACAACAACAACAACAAGTACCATTAGTTTAATATCCTGATAGGATAGTTAATAACCCTGCGGGTTACGTGACCTAGAAGGTTCCACTGGTCATACCAAATAGCATCCAGTTAAAGGGACGACCCTCACCCCTACAGTAAGTGATGGAAATTGGCGTATTAGATCAACATACATATATCTATAGTTGACGTCACTTTTTGGTTCAACCCTATTGAAACTGGCAATCTTCTTGTTGAAGAGCTGGCAATAACAACAACAACACCAAGTAGTTACATTGGGAAGACAGCAAACCGCAATGGAAGTTCACGCTTTAAAATGTTGTGGCCTCACCGCGACTACGAAATGCAAAACAAAACTCAACTAAAACCAATGTGAAAATTTGGGGAGTTCTCGCAAGTTGTTGGTTGGCGGTGGTTTTTTGCTTGTACATAAGTAACATATTGTGACGAATTTAATTTAGTGGATTTTTTAGCCACATTTAGCGCAATATTCTCGAGTTCATTGTTACTATTTGGATCATAATTGGTAAGACAGACAACGAATTATGAGTGGATTTGTAGACAAAAATATATATTAAGGAAGAGAAAACTCAGCAATATTGTTTTGGTTTTGTTAAATTGTTTAAGGGGACTGCTTGCAACAGCCTACAGAGTTCTAAAGAATAGCTATCGAAACATAAGTTGTAATCGAGCTCTTTAGTCACCTCTTACAATTGAAATAGTGAATATATTCTTAGCCCTTAATCCTCTACACTTACGAATCACACCAATCGCACAGATTCCATTGTTTTGATATTCAATTTTGTCTTTCATTATTCAATTCATTAGCATATTCTGTTGATGCTGTCAAAGATACGCGCGAAAGAATTGAGAATGGAGAAAAAAACTAAAATGATTACCTGGCAGCGTGCTTTTTTGATTCTTCGTGTATATGTGGGTTCAATGAACTAATCGCGTGCCCACTTAAGTCGCTGTAGCGGAATTTGAAATATGAATTTTGTTTTACCAATTCGCATACTTTCTCAGCCACTGAATTTGTGATTAAGCACATTGTTTGCGGTTCTTTTCACGCTAATGATTGCTTGGATTCTATTCTAAATCAGCAAAGAGCTAGTATACCTTGAAGGTGTAATGTTGATCCCTGGAATTTTTATAGTTTTTTTTATTCAATTTGATCGAGCAAAGTTCAATAGCCGATAAGTTTGGTAAGATATAGCTATGTAATTCTTTTTTTTAGTGTTTACATGTGTGAGCAAGAATTATAATATGGGATGTGAAAGATAGGCACCATGCTTTTGTATTTAATTTTATTTTACTTATTTTATTTTATTTTATGTTGTTTTATTTTTTAATTTTTTTTTGTATTTTTTTTATATTTTTTTATTTTAACTTATTTTTTATTTAAATTAATTATAATTTTTTTTTTATTTTATGTTTTTTTATTTAATTTTCTTTTACTTTTTTTATTTTATTTTATGTTGTTTTATTTTATTTTAATTTACTTTATTTTATTTTTAGTTTTTTTTTAATTTTTTTTTATTTTTAATTTTTTTATTTTTTTTTTATTCTTTAATGAAATTAAATTTTATGTTGTTTCTTTATATCATTTGGTTTTATTTTATATTATTTTGTTTATTTATTTTATTTCGTTTTATTCTATTTTTTTAATTTTTTTTTGTTGTATCATATTTTTTTTAATTTTATTGTTTTATAATATTTTATTTTGTTTTTTTTATTTCATTTTTTAATTTATTTTATTTTATTTTATATTATATTATTTTATTCTATTTTATTTTATTTTATTTTACTTTACTTTTTTTACTTTATCCTTTTTTTTATTTTTTGTGTAATTTTTTATTTTTATTTATTTTCTTTTCAATTTCATTTAATTTAATAAATTTAATTAAATTTTTTGTTTATTTATTTTTTTTATATTTCGCTTTATTCTATTTTTTATTTTTTTTATTTTATTCTCTTTTTAATTTTATCTTTTTTAATTTTTTTTTAATTTTATATTGTATTTTGTTTAACTTTATATTGTCTTTTTATATATGTATTATTTTATTTTTTAATTAATTTAATTTTATGTTGTTTTATTTTATTTTTTTTTTTAATTTTATTTCCTTTTATTTTATTTTTTTTTATAGTTTTTTTGTTGCTTTTCTTATAATATTTTATTTCGTTTTTTTTATTTTTTTTTTATTTAATTTTTTTTTCATTTTATTTTTTTAATTTTTTTTTTTTTAGTTAATATTATTTAATTCTATTTTATGTTAGTTTGTTTTATTTTAATTTATTTTGTTTTTTTATTTTTAATTTTATTTAACTTCTTTTATTTAATTTAATTTTATTCTATTTAATATTATTTTTTTATACTATTTTTCTTATTTTTTATTGTATTTGACTTTATTTTATTAATTTTTTTATTTTATTATAATATATTTTTTAGTTTAATTTTTAAATTTTATTTTATTTTATTGTTTATTTTATTTCATTTCATTTCGTTTTAGTTTCCTTTATTTATTGTTCTTATTTTATTTTTATACCTTTCATGAACATGAAATGGTATTATAACTTTGGTCCGATGTTTGTAAATATGAGAAGAAGAAGAGATAGACCCATCAATAAGTATACCGAAATGATCAGGATGACGAGATGAGTTGATTTAGCCATGTCCGTCTGTCCGTCTGTCCGTCTGTCTGTTTGAACGCAAACTAGTCCCTCAATTTTTGAGATATCTGGCTGAAATTTTGTATGTGGCCACCATTTTGTAATATAGGAATCATTTGTCGGAACTGACAAGATCGGACCAGTATAACATATAGCCCCCATACAACCGATTGTTCAGATTTAAGGTTTTTTGGCCAAAACTTCTGCAATTAAAAAGTTAGGACCGTAAAATTTTGCAACTCGAGTACTTTCTATTTATGTAGTGTATATAGTGAAAATCAACAAGATCGGGCAAATGTAACATATAGCCCCCATACAACCGATTGTTCAGATATAAGGTTTTTTGACCAAAACTTCTGCAATTAAAGAGTTAGGAACGTAAAATTTTTTCAACTCGAGTACTTTCTATTTATGTAGTGTATATAGTGAAAATCAACAAGATCGGGCAAATGTAACATATAGCCCCCATACAACCGATTGTTCAGATATAAGGTTTTTTGGCCAAAACTTCTGCAATTAAAAAGTTAGGAACGTAAAATTTTGCAACTCGAGTACTTTCTATTTATGTAGTGTATATAGGGAAAATCAACAAGATCGGACAAATGTAACATATAGCCCCCATACAACCGATTGTTCAGATATAAGGTTTTTTGGCCAAAACTTCTGCAATTAAAAAGTTAGGAACATAAAATTTTGCAACTTGAGTACTTTCAATTTATGTAGTGTGTAGAGGAAAATCAAGAAGATCGGGTAAATATAACATATATTTAGCCCCATACAACCGGTTGTTCAGATATAAGGTTTTTTGGCCAATACTTCCGCATTTAAAAAGTTAGGAACGTAAGATATTGCACCTTTAGTACTTTCTACATATGTAATGTGTATAGTGTAAGTCAGTACAATTGAACACGCATAATATATAGTCTCCATACAATCGATTGTTCCGATAACTCGGATCCTATTATTTTGTAAGTTTTTTTTAAATTATAACAAAGATGTGTAATGTGTATAGTAAATATAGTTAAATTGACACAGGCTGTACTGGGGATCGAACAGTGAAAATCGTGACGCTTATTCATGAAAGGTATATAGCCTTCGGCACAGCCGAAGACAGCTTTCCTTACTTGTTTTTTTATAATTTAATTTAGCTTAATTTTATTTTATTTAAATTAATAATAAATAAGGCATTCAAAGAAATTTGTCCTAATTTGTACCAAGTTTGTTGCTTAAGTCTTTTGTTTTTACTTACTTTCAACTCAATAAGCAAAAATTAACCAAGCATTTCAATTTTCACCTCACAATTATGATAGCTCGAATTTCAATTTAATTACGGTCATTTAACGCTGTTTATTTGCTTTACTAAATTGGCAATTAATAAATTTAATTATAACGTAACAAAGATCATATTATACTTACCACTTACCTATAAAATTTTCTCATTTATTATGCTTCCATCTTTCATTCATACGGTCATTAAATAGAGTAACTGCTAGTACAAGAAATGCCAACCAAGCCAAGGCTGAATTACCAGAAGATATGCTTGGTTGAGCATAAAACACGTTCTTAGCTGCGCTGTGAGAGATGATATAACGGACGGTCATTGTTACAACAAGTGGATGTAAAAAAAAAAAATAAATACTATTTATGCATATTTGCGGGTGTTTTGAAACAATGAATAAAGGGCAAAAACACGATACTTAAGTGAATACAAAAAATTCTCAAATTAATTATAAGCGTGCAATAAAAAGCTTAATTTTCGCTCGTTAATTTATGCTGTTAATAAGCTTTTAAAAATATAGGTATGCATAGGAGGTATACATAGTGGAGGTATTTATGGTTTCTCAGCGAATGAGGTTAACGGTCTTTGTATTAAATATGAATCTGTAGACTTATGTAAATAATCTATAACTAACAATAATAAATTGACGAGAAGGGAAGTTAGATTGGGTCAGAATATTTTATACCGAACCAAACCAGCCAAAGCAACATCAACCGACGAACATATTAAATTCTTCTTATTCTATTGTAATTATCATTTCCTGGTACATAGATATTTGTTTCCGAGTCTAACTCTTCTTCTTATACCTACAATTTTCGGCAGGCCAGTCAAATTTAATATACAATTTCATTTTCATGAAAGGTGCGAAAGGTACATCTTTTTCTGAATTTTGGAGCAATAAGATTTCGTCGTAATGCCATCTTCAGTGTCTCTTTACATTTTGAGTCTCTTTTCCTTCAAAGTCTCTTTTCCTTCAAAGTCTCTTTTCCTTCAACGTCTCTTTTCCTTTAGAGTCTCTTTTCCTTCCGTGTTTCTTTTCATTCAGAGTCTCTTTTCCTTCAGTGTCCATTTCCTCCAGTGTCTCTTTTCATTCAGAGTCTCTTTTACTTCAGTGTCCATTTCCTCCAGTGTCTCTTTTCCTTCAGTGTCTTTTTTCCTATAGATAGTGTATTTTTTCCTCCAAAGTCGCTTTTCCTCTAGTGCGTTTTTTCCTCAGTGCTTCTTTCCTTCCCTGTCTCTTTTCCTATAGTGTATTTTTTCCTTCAATGTCGCTTTTTCTTTAGTGCCTCTTTGCTTTCTCTGCCTCTTTTTCTTCAGTGTCTCTTTTCTTTCAGTGCCTCGTTTCCTTCAGTCGTTCTTTTCCCTCCGTGCATTTTTTTTTTTTTCGGTGCTCACGTTTTATAGTGATTCGTTCTTTTGTTCTGTTCTATTGAGATGGATTTTCATTAATCTTTCTTAATTTTTTTAGACATACAACTTCCGTCGTTTGCCATCTTCAGTGAATCTTCGTTCTGTCCCGGTAGAGTAGTTCTGTTCTATAGGGAACAATTTTCCGTAATCGTTCTCAGTTTTTTGAGGCGAACAGGAACATAACGTCTTGAACATAAAAAAAATTGAATTCAAATTTTCTCATTATATGCAAATTCTGAGTTTTCTTTTCTCTTTTAAGAGCCTAACCCTTCTTCTTTTACCTCGAATTAACTGACAGCCGATCAAATTTAATATACAATGTAATTTTCATGAAAGGTACAAAATTGGGACGAAGAAATGCCTTAGGTCAAATGAAGTGAGTAATGAAATTGCAAATAAATACTATTAATCAAAGGCAACGGATTATTGAGCAAATATTTTGTATGAGATTCTTATGTGTACATAAATCAGTACTCATAAATCCGTGCTTAAATATGCACACGAAAAAAATATATTTATAAGCTGCTGATAAGCTCGAATTAATAATTAATCAGAATGAAAAAAAAAAAAAATTCTGAAATACTCGCACAACAACTACGCGGCTGATGTTATCAACCATAATAAAAACAAAAAATTTTAAAAATATAATTAGGTAAATTAATTAGAGATAGTCATGGGAAAGTGGATTTTTTTTTTAAATTAAAAATTAACAGACATTTTAATAGTTATGGTTAATTGTTGACCAACGAACTCATAGGGTTTGTCAGTCATTATGCAATAATCGTAAACGAAATTACACACGAGCATATGTGAGCACCTCCACAAACACCTTTACATTTTGGGAATGGGTAGAAATCAGTAATTTTGGTCTTTTTCATATTGCTAGCCAAGACTGGGTACTTTACACAGTTCAAGACCACAAAACGGATTGGACTGGACTGGTTTATTATTCTATTATAAAATTGATAAACATATACCTAACCCTACTCTGAAATTTCAGTAGTTCACTTTGAGAAATCAATTCCTTTGACACACCCACCATAAATGTGTTTCTGTCCTGGCAGTAAACTGCAAGCAAATTATTTTATAATATTTTCATTAATCAGCATTTTAGCTAAAACCTTTCTATAGGCTTCACAAGCTCTAACTGACCACATTTGTTACATTCTAACTACCACACTTTACATTTATTTTTTTACTGCCCCACTACTTTCGTAATTTTCATTCTTCGCAGCCACTTAACATCATGATGCATGCAAAATTATGTTGACTTTGATTTTCGCGCATTTTCTTTGCTCACACAACTTTTTATACGCCTTTAGTGCGCACTTCATTTTTCAATTTGATGTTTCTCAAATATTTAAACTTGCTATAGCCAGAAAATTTTTAATGAATCGACATTTTTATTAATTGGCAGTTTGTTCATCCTTCGTCTGGCACATAGCGTATCTTTTTCAGCTTTTTGCTTCTTCATTCTTTTGTTTTTTTTTCTGGTAACTTTTTGTTCGGCGGCGACGCTGAAAGTTTGCCAAGTCAAATAAATTTCGTCAGCGCTTTTTATAACCTGTTTACATACACTTGAAAATTTTGTTAGCTCTTGATCGCACTCTTCTTGCACTTTGTTCTGTTTGCTGCATTTTTTTTTTTGCTTTTGTTTTGTTTTTCTGTATAATTAAAATTGCACTTAACATTTGACAAAGTTGCACGAAATTGTAGTGCAAAATTTCTTTTAGTCGCTTGTTGGCTCCGATGTGAATTTTTTTGCTTCGGCATTAAGAAGTTGTGGATAACAAATAGTACGTAGAGTAATATCACTTTTTTTATTCCTCCTTATGACAATTCGTAGTATGTCAAATTAAATTCAAGGACACAAAAGCTCTAGACACTTCTGAATACTTTAAAGAGAGATTTAAGTTACAGGTTTGGACTAAGGTCAGTATTTTCCGATGGTACGGACTCAACTTCAGGATTTTCCAAGGACGTTCGAGGTCACCAAATAGCAACATTTATTTAAAAAATGCTCCGTCAATATGTAAGGAAACCTAGCCGATTCTCCTAGAATAAGTTTAACTTACCGCCTGATTCTACGAAGCATTATTCCCTGTTCTAACTTGGATAGGCTTGGATCAATGTGTTGATCCATCTACTAGTGTGATCATCTTTGTAAAGAATCCAAGGTACCTAGGAGGGGTGGCGTAATTCCGTAGAGAGATTTGGTCCATTGTAATAGCCGCAGATGAAGCTCTGACTCAAAGTTTCCTCAAAACCATTTAAGAACAATGTTTTTTTTTTTTTTTAATTTTGGAGCAATATGCTTTCGTCGTTGCGCCATCTTCAGTGTCTCTTTTCATTCTGAGTCTCTTTTCTTTCAGTGTCTCTTTTTCTTCAGTGCCTATTTTCCTTCAGTGTCTCTTTCCCTTCAATGTATATTTTCCTAGGTTTCTCTTTTCTCTTAGTGTATATTTTCCTAAAGTTTATCTTTTCCTTCAGTGTCTAGTTTCCATCAGTGTCTCTTTTCCTTCAGTGTGTCTTTTCCTCCAGTTTGTATTTTCCGTCGGTGTTTCTTTTCCTTCTGTGCCTGTTGTTGTTGTTGTAGCGAGGTGTAGCCCTGCCTAAATGTCAGACAGGGTCACCTCGAGTGTATTGCTCTTGGCCGGGTCGATATAAGAAAACGGCCCGGGTCGTTTCGGCACGATGGGTACAGCACAAGTACTGGTACCGTTCTCGTAGAACCGGCAATACAAGAAACTAGCCGTGTAGGCTATGTAAGTCATTTAGCGTTACCCAGGGTGCACCAACTGGGAGGCGACCTACTTTTACACCCCTTCCTTCTGTGCCTCTTTCCCTTCAGTGTATCTTTTCCAAAAGTTTGCCTTTTCCTCAGTGTCGCTTTTAGTGTCTGTTTCCTTCCGTTGTTTCTTTTCCTTCAGTGTCTCTTTTCATTTAGTGTCTCTATTCCTCCAGTGCCTCTTTTCCGCCAGTGCCTCTTTTCCTTTAGTGTCTCTTTTCCTTCAGTGTCTCTTTTCCTTCAGTGTCTCTTTTCCTTCAACATATATTTTTCTTCAGTGTCTCTTTTCCTTCAACATATATTTTTCTTCAGTGTCTCCTTTCTTTCAGTGCATCTTTTTCCTCAGGTTTTCTTTTTCTTCAGTGTATCTTCTCCGTTAGTGTATGTTTTCCGTCAGTGTCTCTTTTCCTTCAGTGTTTTTTCCCGTTAGTTTATCTTTTTGGTTAGTGTATCTGTTCTTCTGGTGCTCACGTTTTATAGTGATTCGCTCTTTTGTTCTGTTCTATTGAGACAAATTTTCCGTAATCTTTCTCAATTCTTTTGGACAAACAACTTCCGTCGTTTGCTATCTTTAGAGACTTCTTCTGCCCCGTGGGCGAAGTGTTGCACACTTTTTATAGTCATTGGCTCTATTGTTCGGTTCTATAAGAGAACAATTTTCCGTAATCGGTCTCAGTTTTTTGAGGCATAAAATTTTAGTTTATTTTTCAATTGAAATTCTGTCATTATATGCAAGTTCGGAATTTTCTTTTCTCCTTTAAGAGAATTCAACGCACAAATTATTCGTATGCAGGACAGTATAAGTAAAAAGAAATGCTCGTAAATAAAAAAAAAGCTCACAAATTTGAGAAATCGATGCCACAGTATCATAAAAGAGTAGCAAGAAAAACCATCAATATGCCTAAAAAGATCGAAACAGATTGAATTTATAAAAGAAAAATCCGTAAAAGACAAACTCAGTCATGTGTGCATTGAAAATTACAGAAATCTCTTAAAGTAATCAGACAGCTAACGAACCATCAAACCCAGCAATCAGACAATTGACCAGTTAAGAAGGAGGGGTATAGTTAACCGAACCGCATCCAATTCAACCCAGCACAGAGCCCAACCAATGCTGTAAACACTTTTGTGCAATTAACTCATTTCGTTTTTAAGTTGCAATTTAACGTGCAATAATTGAATTTTCCTTTTTGGTTTCCTGCAGTGAACCTTAAAATCTGTCAGCCATTATTTGTTAGCAATGTGGTGTTTGTGTATGTGAATTGGTCACATGAGGTTTTTTGATTGTGTATGTAAAGGATATGTGGCTATGAAAGGATATATGGGTTAGCTGTATGTGAATGAGAGTGGATTTTATAAATGCAGCTGTACTTTTAAATATATATACTTAAGTGCATGTGTTCATGTATTGCAAATAGGGCCGGAACGAAGTTTGATTTTTGCGCCGAAACAAGTAGCTCGATACTTTTCTTTCGAACGCGTACTTTTGTTTCGAAATCATATAAGCAAGCTGGCTTGAAGATAACGCTGTTTTGTAATCGATATGCTCCTATCCCAACCTGAGGTCACCCACGGGTGTCCACAGTATTTTTGAATTATTTTTTACACAGAACACCAAACTTTTTAGCGATTATGACGGACCTACGGAAAGTTTAGTCGTTCATAAAACGAACTTTCGGTCAGGTTCTAATTTGAAGTACTTAAATACAGGGTGGAATGATAAAACAAATCAATATGTAACGATGAAGCTGCTTTAGGTTTTAATTTTTCTGTTTTTCTGTTTCAGGTTGTAACTAAATTAATCGGAGTTTGCAAAGGGAACCTACAAGACTCAATAATTAATATAATAAATCAAGATCAGGATGCTAGTCTTGCGAACTCTAGAAATTGTTCCAACTGCTGTACAATTCTAGAAGGTGGTGGCTTGCAGGTTGTAATTGAATTAATTAGAATTTATATTGGATACATACAAAACGTAATAATTTATGTTAGTTATAAGATAGGATCACTACATTTAATGGGGATTTCAAGAAATTGGTTCCCCTGCTGTACATTTCTGGAAAAGGTGCTCACTGATGTAGTTTATTAAAAAAATCATTATTTTCACAATTCTGAACATTTTTTGGAATTTATAATGGATACATACATTAAACCATAACTTTCAAAAATTATGGCGTCTTTCCACAAGACTGCTCTGAAGTTTGCAGAGTAAGTTTCAATTGCTAAGCATCCTGCGAGAGGACCGAATTTGAAACTATCAGCGCTATACACTAAGAATGGTCAAAATGATTCTAGTTTAAAATTAAATATGTACTTGATTTTTTTAATTAACGATAAGTTATTACAAACAAAATCAACCACGCCACAGCAGAAGTTGTATAGGATACACTCACAGAGAGAAATTATCAACGTGACCAGCGCCTGAGAAAAAGAAAACGGCATTTCCCGTCATACGCCAATCACTCTGGCTAATCCTCAGTTTGGAAACGGTAATCGGTTGAACTCCTACTTATCCAGAACTAACCCGGCCATACCCAAAGCATGTTTGGCATGCGTCGTGCCTTCTCACGGTACACTTCATCCCTTCAACTGGTTAATTAAGCAGTCCCTTCTCACAAGCCTGTTGAGACTGCAAATTTGCTAAAACTAACTTTAGAAGATATTTCTTGAAATAGACGTACAGGAGGAGATATAGGAAAGGTTTTAGGAGCAGCAAAAGTACCTACCCCATCTTTTACTCAATACTTGTACAATGCATGCAAAAAACTGAGGGAAAGTACTCGATACTGATATCGCACTAATTCAAATGCTAAGAAATCTAAAAAGGATATGCAGGGAAAATTATACAAATTTTAGAAGAATGGCTTGCCTACTCGGTACTCCAGTACAATAAATTTATCGGTACTTGAGCCGAGTACTTACTCGCTCGAGCACAACACTACCTCTTTTTGCTTCTATGCACAATGTCTGAACGTGTGTATGTGTTCTTTTCTACATTTGCAACATATGGATGTGAAAAATAAAGTTGCTAACATTGATTTCTTCAATGCTCTCTGCTGGTTTACTGAAAGCGTTTATCCCGCGCCCGCCAGACTAGCTTTAATGGTCTTTATTATGTCAGCATGGAAGCTATGTATGATGCAATAAGCTTTAGTAGTTTCTGTCCCTATGGCAGCCACAGCTGATGTGATGATGGTAGCGAATCTGCCGCTGCTTCTGCTGCTCAAACTGCTATTACTGTTGCAGAAGGGAACGACGGTTTTAATGTCCAGCTGGTGTTTATGCTGGTCAGCGGATATTTTCATAGTTAAGCTTGCTATGACACATACCTACATGCAGATAAATGATTTTGTTCACAAAATATATACAGTTGAATAGGGGAGCAGATTTTGTTAGCGTTAATTTTAATGAAGCAATAAAATAATTATCTTTGTACATTGTAATGATTATGTTGTAAATAAGCATTAAGAAGATGTATATGAATTGCCAACCCGATTTTTATGTTGTACATATTAAGCTTGAAATTGTAAATGGAAACTCGCTGTTGGTTTTAGTTTGTAAGGTTGAACTGATTTCGAGTTAATCTCTAATTTATGAGTGGAAGGTTGGCGTTAGCCCAGAACACCTTAACTAACACGTTTGCGAAAGCGATCTTAGACAAAACGAAGTAACGGAACAGCTAAAGTATGTTTTTAGTCACTATGTACCCCCGCTGAGGCCACCATGCACTTTCGATGAGAACAGAATAAGAACAGTGACGATGTGGAATGAAGATCCGAATCGGCAAGGAAGCCGTCTGCCCCCGGCACACGTTTCGAAGAAGTTAGAAAAAAAGGCGAGGCCGAAAAGCATGATTTTGCGAAGCTCGAAATGTTAGCTGACAAAAATATTGACACAAAGTTCTACCAAGAAGGACCGGCGGATTACTCAAACAATGGACCAGGCACTTCATAAGCCTCATTGCTAAATTGTAAGGGGGCTATGAACCCGGTACCCCAAAAATTGGCCATCCATTGTGATAAAGTGAGAACCCAATATTCAGACCAAAAATATCTAAGCTCCTGAAAATGAGCTATCCGCCGAGTTGTTCAAAGACGAAGGCAAAGAGTGGTTCAAAAGCATGCATCTTATGCAGAATAAGTTCGGATAGGCGCATGCTTCTACAATCAACCAGACTTTCACGGTAGTAAGAAGAGACTAGATACACACCATCTAATTTTGACAAACGAAACGAGCGGACTATGCTGCCATGTCTGAATTAGATTTTCTGTAAAGCTTATACGGATGTCGAGCAGTAGCAACACCTATTCAAGGTCGAGTTTACCTTTCTGCGGTAGATTAATGGTCCTTCCTGAGATCCCGCCGCCTTGTTGTGAAGGAAATTTAACGTTGAACAAGGACTGTCCAGTAGTTACATAAAGTTTTTTTATTGACATGAAATTCCGGCAGCAGAGGAAAGATTCAACAGAGGTGGACAAAAACGGTAAAGAATGACTTGGACCTTTGTGGTGTTTCCAATTGACGTCGGCTTTCTATAAAAAGGGTTGGCTGGCGGTCTTGGGTACGCAACTCTTTGGCCTGTGATATAACTAATATGATTTTGGAATCAGTGCTTTGCTCCTTTTCGTACAGAAATTTTTTTACAATCATATTTCCTTCATTCAAGAAAAAAGTTAAACGTGAAAAAATGGCCATCCATAGTTACAATGATATCGAGTCGAGTTTTATGTATGTATGTATGTAACTTCATCATAATCCTCGGTTTTTATTTCCAGCAGTAAATTTGAAACTATTCCAACAAATCGACAAATCCACATATACGAACTCTTCAGACCCATAAAAAACACTCACAAAGGAATTTTTTTATAAAGAAATTAGTGGTGTAGCTTAATAGACAACAAACAAAGTTAATGGTGTACATTTGGACTATAACTATTTATGCTGATTAAAAGCAACCAAAACCCAACCAAGCTACATACTTTTATGTACGCAAATATGTATATATGCATAGACACTGCACATTTACGCCTCCACGCCAACACATACCTCATACCGACATTGTAATAGTATATTTAGTGCAAACTTTGTTGTTGAAAAAAAGGGTTTCTATATACTTTGTAGCTGCATACTCGTACAAAAACGTTATTTAAACAAAGGCATAGCCGTCTAATAGCGTGGCATGCAACATCTGTTTGAAAGGCGTGCGCGATATTGGTTAGTACTCATTAACTGTCTTCTCTCTCTACCTCTACAAAATAGCGAGCTTTGAGCCTCATTTGAATGCTTGTGTTAGGGATTTTGCGAATATTCGATATTCGCACTTGATTTTGCATCGATTAATGCGAATATTTTACGAATGTTAGCGTTTGCTTAAAGCAAAGTAACGATTCTCGCAGCTTTTGTTTTTGTATGTGATTAGTAGATAACTGAGGCGATCATTTCTCTAAGTCTCTTCTTCATTGGACAATACAGTTGGAGCATGACTTGGCCTCCCTTGGGGTTTCCCACTGTCGTTTTTGCCTTTGGGACCGTGAAAAGTATTACATTCTTAACACCCCTAGTTGTGCACTTGTGAGCAAAACAGTCAATTGGAAAAAAGCGTGAACAGTGCTTATCAAAAGCTCAAAGTTTTCAACTTATTTGGTCTTTGACTGGTAAGGTTAGGTTGAACGGCAGATATCCTAGCAGAAGCTTGCTTAAGCAATATAAAGGCTTTTACGGATACCCAAGGAGAAGCCATGTTCATCGCCATGCCTGTTATCCACCTGCTTCCACAAGGAGATTCCTGACCACCTAGATTTAACGTAAGTCCGACGTCTACGGGGGACTCCAAATTTCTTACAGACCGTCACGCCCGGTTCAGAAGTACTCAACCGAGGCAAGCGTGTCCAGCGACAGTTGCCAGATCTTGCTCTGCCCTAGCACACCAATGAAGTTTTTTGTAAAATAGTTCGAGGCAATAGAGAAATTGGTCAAGTATTTCAGATGAACCTTTACTGAACCACTGCTGAGTGCAGCCTCAACAGTCGCTTCTTGTTGAAGTAAACAATGAGTTCTCTAGCTGTAGTAGCACTGGATATCACTCGAGTACCCAAAAACAAAATTTTCCCCTCCAACTTCTCTTTACAACTTTGACCCAGGATAAAATCCAAGGTAGTAACTAATTTTCCTAGACTGAAATTTCCTACATTGTCATTGTAACCAGGATTTCACATAAAGCAAAAGTGCAACTTCATCTCATT
>CAXKVI010000005.1:98448896-98513896 GCA_964058755.1 Campiglossa producta
AAAAAAAAAAAACATAAAATAAAACAAAAACAAAAAATTAAATAACGAAGTGAATGAAATAAAGTGAAAAAAAAGTTCAAAAAAAGTACTAGGAAAATATTAAAAAAAAGTAATAATGCAAAAACCAAAAAAAAATAAAAAAAAAATTAAACAAAATAAACAAAATAAAAACAAAAATAAAAAATATAAAAAATAAAACAAAAAAATAAAATAAAGAAAAAAATAAAAAAAAAAAAACAAAATTTAAAAAACAAAAAAATAAAAAAAAAAAAACAATTAAAAAGAAAAAAAAGTTCAAAAAAAGTACTAGGAAAATATTAAAAAAAAATAATGCAAAAACCAAAAAAAAATAAAAAAAAAATAAAACAAAATAAACAAAATAAAAACAAAAATAAAAAATATAAAAAATAAAACAAAAAAATAAAATAAAGAAAAAAATAAAAAAAAAAACAAAATTTAAAAAACAAAAAAATAAAAAAATAAAATAAAAAATAAAGTTAAACAAAGAAAAATTATAAAGAAAAGTACATTTTCATACAATCCCGAAAATTGCTTGCAAATACCGTCGGTATTTACAGCAATAGACTACAAGTCAAAAAGCAACAAAGAGAAAAATAAAAAAAATATAAAAAATAAAAAGAAAAAAAACCAAAAATAAAAAAACAAAAAAAAAAAAATAAAAATAATAAAAACCAAAAAAAAAAATTAACAAAAAAACTAAAAATAATAAAGAAAATAAGATAAAAAAGTAAAAAAAAATAAAACAACCAAGAAATAACACAAAAAAAAATTAAACAGAAACAAAAAAAAAAAATAAGAAGAAAGGCAAAAAAGTAAAGTAAAAAATAAATAAAGTTAAAAAACCAAAAAAAAAAATTAAAAAGAAAAATAACAAGTAAGGAAGTCTAAGTTCGGGTGAAACCGAACATTACATACCCAGCTGTGCACATAAAGTGGGCGTGATCGTTCACCGATTTTTCTTATTTTCTGTGGTAGTACTCTACATAAACATAACATGCCTGGTACCTAGTTTCGTAAATCTATCTCACACCGTTCTGAAGTTGTTAGCAGTCGAATTTAAAAATTGCTTGACTCATAAGTGGGCGGTGCCACGCCCACTTTCCAAAATTTTGAAAAAATTATGTAAAGAATATGATAGTTGATGTATGTACCAAATTATATTATTATAGCGAAATCAGTTAATTAGATATGGACTTTTCAATATTTCCACCTCCTTTCAATATAACTTTTATGAAAAAGTAGGCGTGGTCACGAAGCGATTTCGTTTATTTTCTATAGCTGAATTTACCACAACAATAGTATGTCCTCTACGAAATTTCGTTATACTAGCATAAACTGTTCTGAAGTTATTAAGAGTCAAAATTTTAAAATTTCTTCAAATATACGTGGGCGGTACCACGCCCCCTTTTCAAAAATTTTTATAAAATCGGCCTTAGAACATCTAAATCAATACATATTGCAAATTTTATCATTGTAGCTGCTTCTAATATTGAATTAACCCATTTTATACGTTTTTCGAAATTTTCGATATCGAAAAAGGGGCGTGGTTATGGTCCGATTTTACCCATTTTCAATAGCAATCTATTCTGAACCCAAATAAGTACGCATGCCAAATTTGGTGAAGATATCTCATTATTTGCTCAAGTTATCGTGTTAACGGACAGACGGACGGACGGACGGACGGACGGACAGACGGACGGACATGGCTCAAT
Source organism: Campiglossa producta (assembly GCA_964058755.1). NCBI lineage: Eukaryota > Metazoa > Arthropoda > Insecta > Diptera > Tephritidae > Campiglossa > Campiglossa producta. The sequence goes on from CAXKVI010000005.1 coordinate 98,450,630, forward strand.
CAAATTTTTTTTCGATCCTGATCATATTGATATATGGAAGTCTATATCTATCTCGATTCCTTTATACCTGTACAACCAACCGTTATCCTAACAAAGTTATAATACCCTGTGTACAAGTACAGCTGGGTATAAAAAATATAAAGAATAAAAAGAAAAAAACAAAAATAAAATATAAATAATAATAAAAAAATTAAACAAAAAATAAAGTCAATGAGAAAGATATGCTTAAGAAAATAAGATAAAAAATTAAAAAAAAAAAACAAAATAAAATAAAACAAACAAAACAAAAACAAAAAATTAAACAAAAACAAAAACAAAAAAAAGCAAATGAAGTAAATAAAATAAAATAAAGTGAAAAAGTACTAAAAAATATTAAAAAAAGAAAGAAGGAAGGGTAGAGATGAGAGCAGCCAATATTGAGAAAGAATGGGTTAGGACGAAGAAGAGCGAAAAAAGAGACAGAAGAAAAGGAGAGATAAGAATAAAATTTTGAGTGAGAGTGACACTGAGGGCGAGAGTTAGATTTGGAGTAAGAACTAGAAAGAGGGAAAGTGAGAGCAAACGTGTGAGTGAGACTTCAAGTGCGAGCAGGTGTGAGCGTTAGAGTAAGAGTAAAAGTAAAGGTGAAGGTCAAAGTGTTGCATGTATCTTCTTTATTAATATAGAGATAATAGATTTAGGGATGGAATAAAGAAGGGATTGAGAGGGCAGCAAATAAGGCGGACTCGTTTTTCAGAAGGTCATATGAGTGAAATAATCAACAAAGCTTTTAACACATGTAGCAAGCTCTTCTAATTTCATAACTTTTGTTTTAAAAACTTCTTTGCAATCAAAATTTTGTACACGAAGTTAAAGTTCTACAATTACACAAATTCAACATAAACCTAGAGAAGTATAATAATTGTACCATTGCAATTTTTGGTCACCAAAAAAGTTCTCTACCGGAGTTTAGTCAACTAAGAAACTTTTGTGATTACAAATGTAAATCTAACTACTGAGAAATGTTATAATTAAACTTGTACTTTCATGAATTGTAATACATAAATACATACATACATTGATACTAAGTACAATTGAAGTTACATCTACCTTATACAGCATCCTTACTTCCTTCCCCTCTCGTACACTTTGTCATTACACTCCTTGCTTGCAATGCAACATAAATTTTAAGAAAATCTATTTAAGCCAACAAATGAAACAAAAGTACTAATTTGAGAGGAAGAAATTATGAATACATTGCCTCAGAAAAGTTTTTCCCATTTACTACTATTAAAATTGCGGTCAAAGTTTAATTGCTTGCCTGAAATATTCACACACACACACACACACACACGTTTACCTATACTTGTATATGAATGCAAATTGGGATAAAAGACTCGCACACTGGTCCCAGCTCAGTACACTGCTCTTTGATGCCTCTGGTCTTTCGTCTTGGATACCTTACTTTGTTTGAAAGTTGCGTTAATTGTTGTTGTAGAACGGTGTGTGAGATGAACCGGAGGACTGCGAACGGTAGTTACTTGCTGGCAGTCAACATATTTCCATACGCGCGTTGTTTGCGTTTCCATGGCTGCATTGGAGAAGAACTGAAAGTGCAAAAAATATTATTTTTATTACAAACACAATGAATAAAATACTAGGTACAGGTGAGCTCAAAAAATGTAAGCACGAACAATTTTTGGAAAAAAAAAAAAACGTCACCATCAAAGATGTCCTCCACTTCTACCACTGATATTTACTCACTCTCACTATCGCTGCCACTCTCATTATCATCTCACCTTTTTTCACTGACTCTTACCCTTACTATTATTCTTATTCTTATTCTTATTCTTATTCTTATTCTTATTCTTATTCTTATTCTTATTCTTATTCTTATTCTTATTCTTATTCTTATTCTTATTCTTATTCTTATTCTTATTCTTATTCTTATTCTTATTCTTATTCTTATTCTTATTCTTATTCTTATTCTTATTCTTATTCTTATTCTTATTCTTATTCTTATTCTTATTCTTATTCTTATTCTTATTCTTATTCTTATTCTTATTCTTATTCTTATTCTTATTCTTATTCTTATTCTTATTCTTATTCTTATTCTTATTCTTATTCTTATTATTATTCTTATTCTTATTCTTATTCTTATTCTTATTCTTATTCTTATTCTTATTCTTATTCTTATTCTTATTCTTATTCTTATTCTTATTCTTATTCTTATTCTTATTCTTATTCTTATTCTTATTCTTATTCTTATTCTTATTCTTATTCTTATTCTTATTCTTATTCTTATTCTTATTCTTATTCTTATTCTTATTCTTATTCTTATTCTTATTCTTTTTCTTATTCTTATTCTTATTCTTATTCTTATTCTTATTCTTATTCTTATTCTTATTCTTATTCTTATTCTTATTCTTATTCTTATTCTTATTCTTATTCTTATTCTTATTCTTATTCTTATTCTTATTCTTATTCTTATTCTTATTCTTATTCTTATTCTTATTCTTATTCTTATTCTTATTCTTATTCTTATTCTTATTCTTATTCTTATTCTTATTCTTACTCATATCCTTACTCTTAACATTTTCAACACAAAAACATCCGTGCTTCCAATTTTTAGTACACAACTGTCTTCGCTTGTCCTGTTGCTTCAATCTTCCTTCCTTTGGCTTTTGTTTCCTTTCAACATTGGAGCAAAGCGTCGGAATTTCGTAATTAGAATAGTTAAGTGTTTGGAAAAGGCGACAGTCATAGCACCTTTACATACATACAAACCAATAAATGTATACGCCATCAACCAAGTTAACAGACCAACATACAACAGAATATCTACACAAAACAGAACAATATCTACATTTGTACGTGTTTGCTTAGACTGTCTGTGGCACATGGTGTAAGGTGACATGCACATGACTCAGAACGCCGGTCACATACGGCACACTTGGCTGTGACCTGTGCGGCGGGAAACAGTAGTCAGTGGTCGGTTGAGTGGCTTACTACCGGTCTTCTTCAAAATGTTGGTTGGCCATAATGGTTATTAATTCATACGTTTGCTGTAGAAATGTACAATGGAGATACATATATGGAGGGGCATTCTAAAGAAATTGAAATATTTGGCAATGAATGTTAATTAAAACTAAATAAGTTAGTTGAATTAATTAATTGAATTTAATAAAATAAATGAAATTAAATCAAATGGAATTAAATGTTATTAAATTTGTTGTGGAATTTTCACCTAATTTTTTTGTGTAATTTTTACTACATTCTTTTGTTATCTTGACTATTTTTTTGTTGCAATTTTTACTAGATTTTTTACCACATTTTTTGGGTATATATTTTTTACATTTTTTTTTTGCAATTTTTACTACATATTTTGTATAGTATTTACTATATTTTTTGTGTAGTTTTTCTATATTTTTGTGTAATTTTTACTAAATTTTTTTGGAAATTTTTATTATATTTTTGTGTATTTTTTATTATATTTTTTGTGTAATTTTTACTACTTTTTTTTTTGGCAATTTTTCCCTAATTTTTTATGTATTTTTTCTACATCTTTTTGTAATTGTTACTATATTTTTTGTGTATTTTTTACTACATTTTTTGTGCATTTTTACTATATTTTTTGTGTATTTTTTGTGAATTTTTTTGTACAAATTTTACCACATATTTTGTGAATTCTTACTTAATTTTTGTGTATTTTTCCATTTTTTGTGTATTTTTTGAGTATATTTTTTACTAAATTACTAAAATTTTGTGTAATTTTTACCGCAGTTTTGGTGTATTTTTACCAAATTTTTTTTTGTAATTTTCACTACATTTTTTGTGTATTTTTTACCAATTTTTTTTTTTGTAATTTTTATAACTTTTTTGTGTATCTTTTGGTATATTTTTCACTAAATTAATAAATTTTTGTGTAATTTTTACTACATTTTTTGTGTATTTTTTTTTGTGTAATTTTTACTATTTTGTTTGGAATTTTTATTCTATTTTTTGTGGATTTTTTATATTTTTTTTGTGCATTTTTTGGTACTTTTACTATTTTTTTTGTGTAATATATATTAAATTTTTTGTGAAATTTTTAGTACATTTTTTGTGTTTTTATCACATATTTTGTGTATTCTTACTTATTTTTGTGTGTATTTTTTCCATATTTTTTGTGTATTTTTTAGTATATTTTTTACTAAATTATTAAATTTTTGTGTAATTTTTACTAAATTTTTTGTATATTTTACCAATTTGCTTTGTTTTTTTTTTACTACATTTTTTGTGTATTTTTTAAAATATTTTTCACAAAATTATTAAATTTTGTGTATTTTTTTACCAAATTTGTTGGTGTGAGTTTTACTACATTTTTTGTGTATTTTTTACCCAATTTTTTGCGTATTCTTTACAACATGTTTTGTGTATTTTTTTAGTATATTTTTATCTAAATTACTAAATTTTTGGGTAATTTTTAGTACATTTTTTTGTGTATTTTTTAACAAATTTTTTGTGTAGTTTTTACTATATTTTTTATGTATTATTTGCTGAATTTTTTGTGTAATTTTTACTAAATTTTTTGGGTATTTTTTACAATTTTTTTTTTGTAAAATTTTTGCCAAATTTGTCTAGTAATTTTTACTACTTTTTTGTGTATTTTTTAGTCTTTGTCCTGTAGTTTTTACTACTTTTTTGTGTATTTTTTAGTAATTTTTTTTCTAAATTACTAAATTTTTACTTTATTTTTTTTTGCAAAATTTTTACCAAATTTGTCTAGTAAATTTTACTAACTACATTCCTTGTGTATTTTTATCTCATTTTTGGTGTAATTTTGACTAATTTGTTTGCCTATTTCTCGTAGAATGCCCCCAACACATATAATACTATTTGAATTCATATACATATTCCTGCCACTGTAACAGCAAAGATAATAAATTTTCGAGTATTTATGTGCTTCAAGTCAGTTTAGTCTTTTTGGGGTTTCCATTTTACATTTCTGAAATTAGTTGAGTCCATAATTTACATAATACACATTTGTAGATAGAAAACTACATAGTTAGTAGCTAAAAGAATTGATATGTATGCATAACTTGCTTAATAATTTAATAACTCGAGACAGAAAAACAGCTTCAGAAGCCCATATTTAGTTAAGTTTTGAATAAAAAAAAAAAATGTTTTTAATAATAATAATTTGGACCGCTATAGCTCCGAGGAGATTAGAGCTGAGCTTCTCTTACAATTTGTGGTGTGCCTCATTAAATTATCTAGAAAAAGAAATTTAAAAGAGCAGAAATCGAGAGAAAGAGGATGACTAAAAATCTTAAAGTATTCTTACCACCTCAGTCTAACTTGAATGCCTCTCACTGACTACTACCTTTTGGGTTTCTTGGAGTGCTACCCAGTTGGGTTTCAAAAAATATTCTTTTTTTACGCCAGCGTTGAACTTTTCTTACTTGTTATTTGCAGCAGAAAACTTGTTCAATGCCACAGTTTGCAGCAGAGCGCTAGTTACACACGGGATTCACGTGTCAGGTGCACGTTGGTGCACCGTAACATTACTTCCAATTACAAACTACATTCAGAAGTTGCAAATTACACACATGTGTCGACTCAAACATACTCACTACATATTATGTATGTGCCTGCCACACGTGCTATATGCGGTACGAAATTGCTATAGGTTACCGAATGCCATTGTCAAGCAATTTTTCATTAAGACCCGGCAGTCAAACCAACACCCACAAGCGGCAACTCTACTTGGAACAGCATTTCTTTGATATCTTTAGAATCCATAGAAATTACAAAAAATGCAGATAGGTGGCAACTCTGCGAAAAATCGTAACAGAATAAAGTGAAAGCAGGAGTCTTTGGAATGTGGCATATTACCTACAAGTAGGTCCAGTAGTTTTCGAGATACAAGTAGATGCATAAATAAAATTCGATTAGGTGGAAAATCCATTTTAAAATGTTTTTGTTAAAATACGACGAAAAATACGTCTCATTTGGTACCCATACTCATTATATTTGATTTGTAAAAAAAAAAAAACAGATAGGTGGCAACGCCGTAAAAATATCTGGTGTGGCAACTCCTCATGAAGAACGCTTATGCTATGTACAAAATGTTATGGAAATGTGTTCAGTCGTTTTCGAGATAATGGCTGATGTCCAAAAGTGTAAATACGAATAGGTGGCAACGCTTGGATGTAACTTTACCTTGAAATATTTAAGTTGAAATGGATGAAATAAATAAGATTGCTGAAATTGAGGCAGGTAATCTTTGTTCAAAGTTTTATAGGGATGTCCCTGTCTTAATATATAATACGTGAGAGGATTTATTGTGTAGAGTATCAGATTTGAACCGTTAGCATGATTCTCGAAAATGAGTTGTCAAATAAAAGTTGCCACCTGTTTAAAAATTAGTTTTCACTGTATAACTTGTGTTTTAAAAAAGCGGTGTCGAATGAAAGAGCTCAGCCTATAGAGTTTGGAAAGAGATGCCACCTGTTTAATATTTTTTTTTTTTCTATTAGGTACTTTTTTTGCTATGTGAAGGACCTTGCAATGGAAATTTGTTAATTATTACAATGTTTACAAAAAGGGTTGCCACCTCAGCAAATAAATATAATCTAATTATTTAATACAAGTAGGACCTTTTAGTGCAGATCATCAAATTTGTATCAACTGTTAGCCTGCTTTCCGAAAATCAGTTTTTAAATAAAAGGGGTCAACATGTAGATGTATAATTCTTTTGAAAAGAGTTGCCACCTGTTTTAAAATTCATATTTTCTGTATAGTTTGCTCGTATTTTAAAGTTGAGGTGTCAAACAAAAGGGCTCAGTCTAAAGCTAAGCAGAGAGATAATTTTTTTTTGGAAAGGGTTGCCACCTGTTTAAAATATTTTTTTATTATATAGTTTATTTTATTTTAAAAATGAGTGTTACATGTGAAGGGTCTTGGCCTGAAAATTAGTAATTTATTATACCGTGGTTGCCACCTGTGCAAAAAAAATTAATTTTAAATATATAATGCGCAAAGGCATTTATAGTGCAGAGCAGCAGATTTGCAGCGTTAGCACGATTGTTGAAAACGAGTTGCCAAATGACAGGCATCAATCTGTAAATGTGCAGGGTGGTATAAGTTTTTTAAAAAGAGTTGCCACATGTTAAAAATAATTTATTCTATAAGGTTGTTTGTTTTATTTTTGAAGTTGAGGTGTCAAACGAAAGGCAGCACCCTATTCATATGCAAAAATACTTTTTTTCTATTTTTTTAAAAGGTTGCCACCTGTTTAAAAATGCTTAATTTTTTCAATTAAGTTGTATGTTTGTTTCTGAAATTTGGATCTCATGAAAGTCTTTGGCCTGAAAATTACTTATTTGTTATAATTTTTAGAAAAAAGGTTGCCACCTGTTTAAAAATACTTAATTTTTTTCCATTTGGTAGTATCTATGTTTGTTTTTGAAATTTGGATCCCATTAAAGGCGTGGGTCTGAAAATTACTTATTTATAATTTTATCTATAGGCCCAGCCTATAGATATGCAGGAAGGTAAATTTTGTTTGGAAAGTGTTGCCACCTGTTAAAAATAATTTTTCTCTATTAAGTAGTTTGTTTTATTTCTGAAGTTGAGGTGTCAAACAAATTTTTAATGTACAAGAATACTTTTTTCTTTTTTGAGAGGTTGCCACCTGTTTGAAAATAGGTACTTAACTTTTTTCATTTAAGTAGTATGTTTGTTTCTTGAATTTAGATCCCCTGAAAGGCTCTGGCCTTAAAATTACTTATTTATTATAATTTTTATAAAAGGGGTTGCCAGCTGTTTAAAAATACTTAATTTTTGCCATTGGGTAGTATGTTTGTTTCTGGAATTCGAATCCCCTGAAAGGCGTATACCTGAAAATTACTTATTTATTATAATTTTTATAAAAAGGGTTGCCACCTGTTGAACAAATTTATTTCAATTCAGATAATTTTTATCAAAAATGGATGGCAACCTTGTAAAAATGAAGTGGCAACACCTAGGTAGAAAATTTTAGGATTAAATACATACTCTAAGTAAGAGACTACTTAAATTTCAGTCAAACTGATCCAATTGTGAACCGGTATATTTTCCCAACACCTTCAACATTTCACTACCGGGTATACATACTCACAAGCGCACTTTGTACACGTACAAAAATGTAACGAAACTTTTTCGAAACTACGGATGCTTGTGATTAGAAGTGAGCGTGAAGTTTTGCAAAGCGATTTTGATTACAGCTGCCTGCCGGCAACGCGAGAGCTGTGCGTACTACGTCTCTGTACTTAAGTTAAGAACTTGCTAACTTGTAGCTGTTGATTGCTTGGTTACTTCGCTGCTAGCACAGCACTTCAAACAGTCTACTAAGTATATAACTGCTGGTGTTGTAGCAACATGTTACCGTACTACCGTCGTACTACTTGTGAAACTTGGCAACACTTGCTGACGCGCTACTTGAAAATCGGGACATCATCTTATTATATTTGGACATGTGTTGCGTTAAGAAGTTACTGTCATCTCCTGCGGCGAATGTGCGGCGAGTTTCTCATTCGTTCTAGTCACTTTATCTAGCACGCATGGATTAAAACAAAAATATTTCACTCAACAACTTGTATGGGAGATACTAACGAGCTGAAGCAGCAAATAACTTTTTTCTGCTTGTTTTTTTCTTGTTGGTACGCACGTGGCTCAAATTGATAAGCGTCAAGATGATGCTATAAGAAAGTAATTTAACTTGTCTTTAATATAGTACACAAGTGTTGGTGATGTTTTTGGCTGGCAAAGTAATTTGGGCCGAAATGTGACAACGTCTTATGTCTTGGATGGCTTGATTGACTTGTGGTCGTAAGCCAGTTGATGGAATGACATATTGATTTAAGCTTGACAAATGGTAGCAAATAAATGTTTGTATGTGTGTGTGTGAGTTTGGCTTGGCTGGAAATAACTAATTTATAAGCTGTCAATTGAACATTTAGAATTTAAAGTCTCCAAAGTGTAGATGAGTTTAAGGTGAAAAGCCGATAATATACAGTTGGCGTGCAGGGAAATGGAAGCACCAAAACAGTGATAGCCGCAGAGGCACAGTTAATACAGTTTTAAAAGACCCGTTGTGATACCATTAACACTAGGGAAGTTAGTCCCAGTGCTCGGCCATATAAAAAATCCCTTTGTTGTCTGGACAACATTCACATAGCACAATTCCGGGACTGACACTCCTAAACCGACATCGTTGCACCTCCTCGAACAATTTGGATAACTTGATGAAGGCCAACAAGTCTTTTTTATGTCCAGCTCCGCGACCTGGCATAGGCTATCCAGGAAAGAAACTCCCAAAAAGCGCATTCTCGCGCCGCCTAAAGACGAGCAGTTGCATATGAGGTGCTCCACCGTTTCCTCCCCCTCATCATCTTTACAACTCCTACAGCAACGTCGATAGGGCACAACTAGCCTTGCTGCGTGCCTTCAAATAAGGCAGCGCCCGGCTAATACCCCTATTTTTATGGAGATTTCCCCCCTTTTTAGGGTGAAAAGTGTCTAGATCTTTTAAGATTCCATTTTGACCAGGTTTGTTTGGATATTCGGCTCCTTCAGCATTAGCTTGCATGTTGCAAAGAGCATACCTAAGCGTTTTTTATCCCGAAGAACCTACTTGGTCGTGCCTTGTCTCGCAAGTTCGTCTGGCCTACAGTTTCCTTCAATGTCCCTAGGTACCGGGACCCATGTGAGGTTCACGCGTTTCTGTTGGGCAATCTCTTAAAGAGATCGACGACAACTGAGCGTTAGTTCAGCCTTGAATGAGTAAGAGCCAAGGAATTTGATGACCGCTTGCCTGTCGCTGAAGATAATGATATCCTATCCGAAAGTGCGCTTACCTATCCAAGCCGCAAAGTCCATGATTGCTGAAACTTCAGCTTGTAAGACGCTGCAATGATCAGGTAGTGTGAAGGAGAGCTCAAGGTCCACATCATTTGAGTTAACCTCTCCTCCAGCTCTGCCGCCTCACTTCGAGCCGTCAGTGTCTATGAAAGTGCCGCCATGAGTAGCTGCACACCGATCCGTCCTTTCGCAGCCTTCCCTGTTGGGAATGGTTATTCCATAGCAGCTATTTCCGACTGTTGTGGTCGCACACCGATCTCTGCTCAGAGGGAGAAAACTGTAAGATCCCAGAATACTGAAGTGTCTGGTAGTGCTTGCGCCCTAGCCGAACGTTTCGCTTAGACGCAGAGCCGATACTGCTGCTGCCCGGGAGGACCATGGCGAAAGTTCTCCCAGAGTTTGTGGAAATTTGCCCCTGTATGCATTAGTTAAATCGTCTGCACATGCCACTTACTTACCGCCCCCACCTCCCAGCTTGTATCTCGTAAGGTAATCTAATTTAATCTGATTTAATTTACTGCTTAATGCCCAAATGAGGCGAAAGATCTTAATCGGGGTTTTAGTACGGTTAAGATACTTTTTGTTTTGTTCTTCTTTTTATAGGAGAGTGTGGGAGATAAGAAAGCTTTTGGCAAAACAATATTTGCTCTGTCTGCTACTACAAAGCAAAAACATAAATTAGGAAATAAAATTTAGTATCTGAAGAGATATAGATAATAATAATAATATGGGTATCAAATGAAGATATTTTCAACAACATGCCAACTAAAATATTTTCAAGTAGGGTTGCCACCTTACCGCAGTATATTTGTATATCCGGACTATGTCGGGAACAGCTTGAACGATTTGGATGAAATTTGGCATATAGATAGTATGACGGATTCTAAGACCATCCACTTGGGGGTTTTCCACTTGGGAGCTGTACAGGGTTGCCACATATCTCTTTTTAATTATGGAGCTTGGATCATTTTAGGATTTTTTGAGATCATTCATGGGTCACTTTGGGATAATTTTGGGCCTCTTTTGAGATCATTGGGTTCAGTTTTGGATTAATTTGGGACAATTTTATGGTAATTTTCAGATAATTTTGGGATCATTTTTGGATCACTTTGCGATCATTTTTGATGGTCTTTTTGGGTTCATTTTGGGAACATTTTATGATTATTTTGGGATCATTTTTGGATAATTTTGGGGTCATTTTCGGATCATTTTGGATACATTTAAAGGTGTTTTTAGGTCATTTTGGGATCATTTTTGGATCGTTTTGGGTTCAATTTCGGATCATTTTGGGAACATTTAAGGGTCTTTTTGGGATTATTTTGGTAATATTTTAGGGTAATTTTGGGATCATTTTGGATAAGTAAAGTTAGCGGAAAATTGATAGCACCGAGCAATCTCGGTCACCCAGGTATTAACGGTTTAATTACAGTAGTTAGTTATAGACCAAAATCCGTTTATCGGAATAATCGATTGTATGGGAGTTATATTTGTCAGATCTTTAGAAAAATGTTGTTAGTGAAAAACCGTTCATTTATAAAGTAAACCGAATCACTGTGAATTTCTTTTAAACCGTTATTCTCACAACAAAAAAAATTGTGACGAACGGCCAACAGCTGCTAATTGAAGCAGAAAAGTCTTTTATTTCTAAAGCAGTTAGTAGGAGAAAATAAAACAGACTGCAAAGTGGAAACAAACAGAACTCCAACAAAAAAAAAAAAAACTAAAAGCTGTGCTAACTTTGTTCTATGGCATAGTTGTGTCATAACTGTTCTACCAATTGGTTGAATACGCTTTGAATGTGAAAAAAAAGTTAAATTATACAATTTTAGAACTCCTCTACATTCCAACAAATACAAAACATTGCGCATTCTGTGAGTATTCGATGAATGAATGTCAAAACGTTTGACATAAAACCCCACTCAATGGGTGACATTTTAGAATGTGGTCGGTCGGCACGGTGCCCTACAAAGAATCGCAACCTAAGCCAAGTACAAATGTACAAAGTGCTATCTAGTTGCTGTATCTGCACCCGCTTGACCCCAATCACTTGATGCGGCGCTCTCAATCGCTTTCATATTCCATCAGAATATTAAACATTGTCGACATTGTCATGCTGATCGCACCAAAACTTCTCGCAATTCAATACAAGTGAAATTAAATTGAATCGATAAAAAAGTGGAAAGGCAAAATAAAAGAAATAAGAAACAATTTGCGCTTTATTGATGTTTGTTGTTCTGTGAAATGTTTTTTTGTTATTGTTGTTAGATTTGAGTGCAAGTTTTTAGCCTGAAGTATCAACTCTTGTGGTCTATTATCGGTTGTAAATGAAAAGTGCAATTGTCAGCAATTTTTTATTGAAATATTCTTTCATATACATATATATCCATCTCTTTAGATGGATTTATGTACGCGTAGATGCAAATATTTTGTCAACTGTTATTATAAAGTTCTCGCATTCAGTTTATATACACTGTGAAAGAGAAAAAAAATTTAATTAAATTGAAATAAAATAAAAGAAAATTGAGAAAAAAATAAAGACGGAATAAAAAAATATAAAAAATATAAGAAAAAAAAATTATAAAAAAATAAATTAAAAAATACAAAAAAAAATAAAAAATGCAAAAAAAAAATATCATCATCATTTATTGGCGCTTAACCGCCTAAGCGATTTTGGCCGTCGCCTATCAAAGCACGCCAGTCATTCCTTTTTAGCGATAACTGACGCCAATTGGAAACCCCAAGGGAGTTCAAGTCATCCTCCACCTGTTGTTTCCATCTCAGTCGAGGCCTCCCCCTTCCTCTGCTGCCGAATTCGGGTGACGATTGGAAAACCTTCTGGGCTGGAGCTTCTTTGTCCATTCGCATGACGTGACCCAGCCAGCGGAGCCTTTAGGCTTTAATTCGCTGGACTATGGTCAGATCTGCGTAAAGCTCGTACAGCTCATCGTTAAATCTCCTTCGATACTCGCCGTCGGCATCACGGGAAGGACCATAAATCTTCCGGAGAACTTTTCTCTCAAATACTCCAAGGGCCATCTCATCTTCTCTTGACATTGTCCATGAATCTGAGCCATACATCAGGACAGGTATGATGAGAGACTTATAGAGCGCGATCTTTGTTCTTCGAGAGAGGACTTTACTTCTCAATTGCCTACTCAGTCCAAAGTAGCACTTGTTCGCAAGAGTGATTCTCCGTTGGATTTCTAGACTGATATTATTTTCGGTGTTAATGCTGGTTCCCAAATAGACGAAGTCCCTCACAGTTTCAAATTTGTAACTATCAACAGTGACGTGGCTGCCAAGGCGCAGGTGCGCCGATTCTTTCTTTGATGACAGCAAATACTTCGTCTTGTCCTCGTTGACCGCAAGACCCACTTTTTTCGCTTCTTTATCCAGTCCAGAGAAGGCAGCGCTTACGGCGCGGTTGTTAAGGCCAATGATATCAATATCATCGGCATACGCCAGCAATTGCACGCTCTTGTAAAAGATTGTACCATTGCGGTTTAGCTCTGCTGCTCGAATTATCTTCTCCAGCATCAGGTTGAAGAAATCGCACGAAAGGGAGTCGCCCTGTCTGAAGCCTCGTTTGGTTTCAAATGGCTCAGAGAGGTCCTTCCCAACTCTGACGGAGCTGTTAGTATTGCTCAACGTCATTTGGCAAAGCCGTATAAGCTTTGCAGGGAAGTCAAATTCAGACATGGCGGCATACAGGCAACTCCTTTTTGCGCTGTCAAAAGCGGCTTTGAAATCGACAAAGAGATGGTGTGTGTCGATTCTTTTATCATGGGTCTTCTCCAGGATTTGGCGTATCGTGAAAATCTGGTCGATGGTAGACTTACCAGGTCTAAAGCCACACTGATAAGGTCCAATCAGCTTGTCTACGATGGGCTTCAGTCTTTCACACAATACGCTAGAAAGAACCTTATATGCGATATTAAGAAGGCTGATTCCGCGGTAGTTGGTGCGGTTAGCGGGATCGCCTTTCTTGTGGATTGGGCAGAGCACACTTAAATTCCAATCTGGAGGCATGCACTCGTCTGACCATATTCTGCATAAGAGCTAAAGCATGCTTTTTACCAGCTCTTCGCCTCCGTGTTTGAACAGCTCGGCGGGTAGTCCGTCTTTTCCAGCCGCTTTGTTGTTTTTGAGACGGGATATAGCTATCCTCACTTCATCATAGTCAGGTGGTGGGACGACTTTTCCATCGTCAGGGATTGGGGTATCGGGTTCGATGTCTCCCTCGCAATTTAGCAGTGAGGAGAAGTGCTCCCTCCATAATTTAAGTACACTCTGTACGTCGGTTACCAGGTCGCCATTATTGTCCTTACAGGAACTTGCCCCGGTCTTAAAACCTTCCGTCATCCGCCGGATCTTTTCATAGAATTTTCGGGCATCATTCCTGTCAGCCAGCATCTCAAGCTCCTCACACTCACGCCTTTCGGCCTCACGTTTCTTTTTTCTGAAAAGGCGTCTCTCTTCCTTCTTTGCCTCACGATAGCGTTGCCATACACTGCGGGTTGCGCCCGTTCGCAACGTCTCCCTGTAGGCAGCGTCCTTTTTGTCCGAGGCAGTGCTGCATTCCTCATCGTACCAGTTGTTTTTGCGGGCTCGCTGGAACCCTATAGTGGCCTCAGCGGCGGTACGTAATGAGTGAGAGATATGCTTCCATTGCTCGGTTGCATCGTTAGGTCGAGGATTGCTCTCCGATAGCAGGTGTGAGAGTCGAGTGGAGAAATTGTCAGCTGTCTGTGTCGTGCGCAGCTTCTCGACGTCAAACTTTCCTTCCGTTACTGTGCGCACTTTCTTTGCTACACAGAGGCGTGTGCGTATCTTGGCTGCAACAAGATAATGGTCCGAGTCGATATTGGGACCACGAAGGGTACGCACGTCCAGAACGGTGGAGCTATATCTGCCGTCGATCATGACATGATCAATCTGGTTTCTTGTTCTTTGATCAGGAGACAGCCATGTGGCTTGGTGTATTCGTTTATGCTGGAACCTGGTACTACTGATGACCATATTGCGAGCAGCGGCGAAATCAATCAACCTAGTGCCGTTGGGGGATGTTATATCATGGAGACTAAATTTTCCAACTGTTGGACCAAAGACTCCTTCCTTGCCCACCTTCGCATTAAAGTCGCCGAGCACTATTTTGATATCATGTTGGGGGCAGCGATCATAAGTCTGTTCAAGTTTATCGTAGAAGGAGTCCTTCTCTGCGTCGTCCGTCTCCTCAGTCGGCGCATAGGCGCAGATAAATGTTATGTTGAAAAATTTCGCTTTGATGCGGATCGCAGCGAGACGCTCGTCCACGGGGGTGAACGCTAGTACTTGGCGGCGAAGTCTCTTTCCCACCACGAATCCTACACCACGCGCTTTGCCGCGTGTCTGGCCACTGTAGTATACGTCACAAGGTCCGATGGTCGTCTTTCCTTGTCCCGTCCATCGCATTTCCTGCAGGGCGGTGATGTCAGCCTTTGCGTTAACGAGGACATCAACCAGTCGGGCAGCGGTACCGTCCCTTGAAAGGGTCCGGACATTCCCGGTACATGCCCTAATATCCAAAGCTCAGAAAAAAAAAATATAAAAAAGGTAAAAAACAAAAATTATAAAAAAAATAAAAAAAGTTAAAAAAAAAATAAAAAAAGTTAAAAAAAAATAAAAAATAACTTAAAAATATAAAAAGATAAGAAAAAAAATTATGAAAAAATAAAAACAAATAAAAAAAAAATAAAAACAAATAAAAAAAAATAAAATATACAAATTTGAGAGAAAAAGGGCTAATTAAAAAAAAATATAAGAAAAAAAATTTAAATTAATGAGAATATAAAAATTGGAAAAAAATAACATTAAAAAAAAATTATAAAAGGCTGAAAAAAATAAAGGAAAAAAATAAAACCAGATCAAATAAAAAATTAAACAAGACATAAAAAAAATATAAAAGTTCCAAAAAAATAAAAAAATACAAAAAATAAAGAAATAAAAAAGTATAAAAAATAAATAATTAAAAAAATACAAAAAATAAATATAAAAATAAAATAAAATAATAAAAAAAATTAAAAAAAAATTAAAGAAATTAAAAAAAAAAAAATAAAAAACAAAAGATACAAAACGAAAAAGTACAAAAACTATATAAAAGTAAAAGAAAAACAGAAAATTAAAAAAAAAAAATAAAAACAACAATAAAAGCAAAAAGTAAATTAAAAAATACGAAAAAAAAAAATGTAAAAAAATAAATAAAAATATAAAAAATTAATAAAAATACAGAAAATAAAAGCTATAAAAAAAAAACAAAAAAAAAATTTTTAAAAATATAAAAAAAACTAATGGCGGCGATATACCAACAGGTTATCATAACCTCTGACGAGATTTTTAGCCGAGCTTCTCTTTCCAACTTGTGGTGTGTTGCTTTTTGAGTTTTTCCTACAAGTTGGCGGGACCTACAGTTTTTTGCCGACTCCGAACGGCACTTGCAAAGCAAATGAATGTTTTGCTGAGAAGCTTCTCATGGCAGAAATACACCCGGAGAGTTTGCCAAACTACTGCCGAGGGGCGACCCCGTTTAGAAAAATCCTTTTTCTAAATAATTTTTGATGTTACTTTTGCCGGGCATCGAACCGCCACCGCTTGGTGTAGAAGGCCGAACACTTAACCGCTACACCACGGCGGCCGCCATAATAAAATAAAAAAAAAAATTACACAAAAAAAAATAAAAAAAACAAAAAATATAACAAAAGGTAAAAAATTTAAAAAATTAAACAAAAAATAAAGAAAAAAATATATAAAAAATTAAACAAAAAATAAAGAAAAAAATATATAAAAAAGTAAAAAAATTAAAAAAAAGATACAAAATATATAAAAATAGTTAAAAATGCAAAAAAATAAGAAAATTTAAAAAAATAAAAAAGAATTAAATATATGTATATAAAAAATTAAAAAAATATATAAAAAATAAAATAAAGAAAAAAAGAAATAACAAAATTTAAGAAAATTCAAGAAATATAAATATTAAAAAAAATTAAATAAATCAAAAAATTATATAATAAGAAAATATAAAAAAAAAAAACAAACAAAAAAATAAAAGAATACCAAAAAAGGTAAAAAATATTTAAAAAAAAAATAAATTAAAAAAATAAAATAAAAAACAAAAAAATTATAAAAATTTAGTAAAATAAAACAAAATGATTAAATAAAAAAAAAAAAAAAAACAAAACTAAACAAAAAGTAATAAAAAACACAAATAACTAAGAAAATGACGAACGATAGCTCAGACGAACGCTTAGTCTGCGCACAAAATCGCCTAGCCTTCGCATTATCTATCATTTTCGCTCGCTCCATAGATTTTTTTTTTTAATATTTTCGACTTTTCTTTGACATAAAAAACAAAAATAGATGAAAGAAAATACGATGGGTAGGCGATATTGCGAGCAGACGAATCATTCGTCTGAGCTATCGTTCGTCATACATAATGAGGCCCTAAATAAAAAATGGAAAAACGCACAAAAAAAAAAAATTTTAAAAATACAAAACAATAAAAAAATTGAAAATATCCCCCACACCTCCACCTCCCTTTTCCCCCTCCATCTTCATTTTTGTTTTCCTCTCCCTCTCTCCCTCCACCTTTTCTTTATCCTTCGACCACTCTTTCGAGCTCCCTCTCCGTCTCACCTTTTCCTTCTTTTTCCACTTCATATCTATCACTACCGACTAGAAGTTGAATTTACTGATTTTTCGCAGTGTACCTTTGTCCATGTCTATTAATTTTCACACCATATTATTTTAAGTACTTTTAATCAGCAATAACTGAACGACTTCTATACTTTTCGCTTTCTCAACTTGAGTATTTCTCACTCGTTTTTGTTCCACCTAAATGACACTCTAATAACACTTAAAGGATAACCCAAGTGCAAAGGACGAAACTAAGGACGAACTCCACGGTGCAATAGCTCAACATCAGAGTAATAAAAACAATAAAAATAAATCATTTAATGCATTTAGCAGATTGAAAAAAGAGAAGGAAAGAAAAATGAAGTGAAAAGGAAGCAACAACAAAGAATTCTAGAAAAACAGTGGTTAAAAGAAAGTTGAATTGCACCAAAAAGACTTGGCTTGAAAGCGGGTGAGAAAAAAAAAAATAAAAAATTATAAAAAAAGCAAAGCGCAAAAAAACTATAAATTTTACGTGAAAAAGGTGTGTAGGTAGTTGAGGCTAGCGCAAAAGGAAAAAAAGAGTGCAATTCGTTTGCTTTGCGTGGGTGGAAGGGGCGTGCACAGTGTGTGTGAGTGTCGCGAAGAAAATTATTCAGCACACAGTTAGCACGCGACGACGAGGAAGTCACTTGTCGTTACTGGCCCAGCTAAGTGGTAAAACTACGTTAACTCACACCTCTGGCAAACACACACACACGCAGACATTTGTAAATGTGTGTGTGTGTGTAATAAACGCTTCAACCAAGTACAAGTAGGTCTTGTTGGTAGTTCTTTGGTGGTCATAGAAGTAGAAGTTGTTGCTGTGCTTAGTGGAAGTAGCAGTTGAAAAAGTACAAGCCGAAGATATCGTAGAAGTGTTAAAAGTGGTGGAGGTGGAGTAGTAGAAAATGCAACTGAACAGTAATTTCCTTAGTCCATTTGCAAACGTCATATTCAACGTCAGTGCAATGTGTGCACTGCGTGCTATACATCAAGATTGTGCTCTAAGTGTGTGTGTGTGTGTTCTGACAGTGCTTTCAATATTTCTAACCGTGGAACTGCAAAGTCCCTAGTTGGCAGAAAATTTCACACTGAGATCCAGTGGTAATTTGAGTTGAGCGCTGAGGAATGTTGATTGCTTTCCATGAGACTATTACGTTAGCTTCGTATGTGGCTGGGGATCGATGATATCTAGCATGAGTAAATATTATATGGGAGTATTGAAAATCGGGGTTCACAGCAGTGATCTTCAACCGGAAGGCTACCAAGGGCTCTGGCTGTTAGTTAAAGCGAGTTGCTGAATACAAAGGTGGTCTTTTAATACGGGGCCAAGGCATAATGTCTTCTCGCACTTGCGAACCGGCCGAGTGTTTTAGACTAACCACGGTGTATAAGTGGGCTTAGAGTACAACTAGGGTAAGGTATGCCTATCGGAAGAGGCGATCTGAACCCACAGGCTAGTAGCGGACTACCTTCAGAACAGCCCAACCGGTTCGGTTGAAATTATAGCTAACCATATCTAAAAACTTCTTCCTAGACGATGCCACCAACGATTTTGTCGAGGTTGCCACCTTGTTTTTAATCATTGATATAGGCTCTAGAAGACTCTCATCATACCTGTCCTGATGTATAGCTCAGATTCATGCACAATGTCAAGAGAAGATGAGATGCCCCTTGGAGTATTTGAGAGAAAAGTTCTCCGGAAGATTTATGGCCCTTCACGTGATGCCAACGGCGAGTATCGAAGGAAATTTAACGTTGAACTGTACGAGCTCTACGCAGATCTGACCATAGTCCAGCGAATTAAAGCCCAAAGGTTCCGCTGGCTGGATCATGTTATGCGAATGGACAAAGAAGCTCCAGCACAGAAGGTTTTCCTATCGTCGCCCGAATTCGGCAGCAGAGGAAGGGGGAGGCGTTCCAATATACATCTAGTATCCACCCTGTCGGAAAAAAACAAAACCATATTAACTAGTAGTAGTAGGGTATAATAATAATTTTAGATGATCACAGCAGAGTTTCCAAACGGTCCATAACATTCCCATACCCTACCATACTATTATGCATATGCAACGCACTATATCAGCCCTCATAACTTCTTTTCTTTTTTTCTAATTTTAGCACGCTCTTGGCATTTAAATGAAGAAATATGAGTGCGGGCCTTTTAACATAAAATGTTGTTGAGGAGAAGCAACAACAGTAGTAGAAGTAGTTATCGCACCCGAAGAAGAAGAAGCAGCATGGAACATACATAGAGGAAGCTAAAAGTGCACTAAAATGAATAAAACAATTATTATTGCTACTAAAAAATCACAACACGAATAAAGTATAGCAAGTAAATAAAATCAAAAATCGCCAAAGATACGTGTAACGAGCGCAGCTTTCACGCTAGCAAGCGACAGCATAGCCATTCGCCTTTGGTCATCAGCGAAAGTGTGACGACATTAAAAGTAGAGGTTTTTACTGTAAGCTCATCATCATCAACGTAGCCAACATTAAAGACATCCTGCTGTCTTACACGTCTTGATCCTTGCGAATACCGTTAAAGCGCTCGCTTACCAGCAACCAAAGCTTTAGTAGCTTTTTATAAGCCACCAATGCAGAAATCAAATCTTGTGAATGCAGCTTTTTTATGAAATATTAATATTTGTTGGCATCCTACACATCCTGCACATCGTATCATCCATCGCTACAGGAGTAAGAGTGAGCTAGTGCAGTTTGGTTGGAGATAAATATATCAAGAAGTAAAGAAGAGCTCAGTAAAAAATAAGCAGAAAGTAGAAAAAGCATCAAAAAGACAAAAAAAAGCGGCGGTGAGGGTTAAAATGTAAAAGCCCCACGGCAAAATCAAAGAACTGAATGGTAAACGAACCGCAGACCGAAACCAACAAACGTTTAAACGCGTGAAATCAAAAAAGCAAAACTTAAAAAAATAACCAAGTAGAGGAAGATAAAAAACGCAACAAAAAAATCTAAAAGAAAAATCTTTAATAAAAGATATCAAAACCATCAACAATCTGGCAGCTCTTTTCAACGCGTCTCCTGTTAGTTCAACCAATTTCAGTGTGCGCGTCGCTTTGTTGATTTGCTGCAGTGTGTGTTGTCGCGTCTGCACTTCAAATTCATAACTTTGTACAAAATACCTACAAAAAAAAAAAAAAAAAAAACACTTAAATCCTTGCAACGGAAACAAAACACAACAACAAAGCCACTAAACTACGACGAATTGTACATAAATTTGTAGTTGTAACACATATCCTTTTGTGGTTGGCAGAAAAGCGGCGCTTGTTGAGTAGCGGTAACGGTAGTTACAGTTAAACATAACGGTTCTTTTAACACAACAACGTCGTGCCATTATTCTTCTTCTTCGTGCCTCCTGTCTACATACATACATACATATAAATAATCGTATGAGCTTCGTTTTGTCATCGTATATCAAAGTTGGTTTAAGTGTTAGCTTTTAAGCTTGAGTGTGTGTTTGAGTGTCTGTTTTTAGTGCGAAGCGGAGTGGAAGTAGAATAAAATATATCACAAAATGCGTCTACAATATCGCAATAAGAAAGCCACATTATGGGTGATGCTTGCTGTTGTCGTTGTCACTATGTTCCTTTTCAAATTTACCGAATTCGCGCCGACTTGTTTCTTTCGGAATGATGTGGCGGATGGTTCGCTGATGGTGCATGAAGAGGTAAGTTGGAAAAAATTGTTTTAGATGGGGTTTATGTATGATTGTAGGGGGGTTTATATGCTCAAACTTATCTGAACCGCACCGTTGATAAATTCTACCAAACTTGGTTCAACTCCCGAACTTACCTCCTTCACTATTGAACGCTCGTTGGATGTCCAGAAAAACCCTGAGTACGAATACTTTGTGCTGCGAGGAGAACCCCTCCATAAGTTTTACATCCGAATGGAGAGCCGCTTCTGTTGATCTTCCCGAGGAATCTTGCTGCGCATGTGCAGGTAAATCAGGCGGGCCAGCGTTCTTAAAAGAAACGAGGAGATCCGGATTGGCCTGACGCCCTTGGAAGATACGTGGGAGCATTTTCCCGAGCCAACCAGCTGCAAGAAGACCCCAGAGAACTTTGTATTTGCACAGGAGCATTGCAATCAGGCCCCGGTAAGGCTTAAAAAATTTAATAGCCTATACAAGTTAGCTTTTATCCAAACGCCGATCCCCGAAGCCAGCAACGCCGGCGGTGGGGGATCGCGGTCCTGCGCAACCGGGCCTTCAGGAAAGTGAACGTTCATGAGAGGCTTAAAAGATTCCTTTCCGCTCATTACCCAGCTACAATTTATATTCCTCAAGTAACCCATGGGAGCAGGATTCCTGGAGATAACCTTTTTATGTATCGCAGATTTATTGCATCCCTCCATGCCTTTCCAGAAACCTGTCCAGTAGTCTTACGATGAATACCCAACCAATCTTTGTAGAGCTCCCATTTGGTAGCTTACTCCTCCTGGCCCTCTTGAACAGTTACTGACAGAAGGTTCTAAGGATTCTACTAGGACTAGGTTTTTCAAGGGAAAACTGAATACACCTATAATCGTAGAAGGAGTGCTCTGGAAGTGAAAACAGATTCAAAACCTCCTTTCTAATTGGAGTAACAAACTGTAGCTAGTTCACCCTGATCCTCATTTGGAACAAAAGCAAAAAGTTCCTCACCTCTTTTGTTGGTGTCCGAGCTCTCCTAGGAGATTGGCGGAGGTACTCTTAGAGTGTTGAAGATTTATTAAACATATGATGATGACCAGACAAATCCATCCAGCGACCCCGTCCTCCGCCCTGCAGGGTTGGACAATATGTTCATGAGCACTGATACCTCTATAGGCTCATCCTCTTCCCGCAATACCTCTGTAGGCTCGGCGGCATTTCCACATGTTAGAACCTGTGAGAGACATGGTCGCTACCATAGCAGACAATATCTCGGTGCGTGGTTCGATTTATGGACTAACCGGTTCGAAACCCTGTTGGGAATGATGCGAGGTTGGCTCATGGTCAACAAATAGGTACGTTAGCCAAAATACTAGTTGTCGACTAAATACGAAATAATTCTTCTCGCATAGTTTCAAAATAAATATACTCATTGTTTGTTATCTTCATAATAACTTTTTTTTCGCTTTTTAACTTATTTGTGCTTTGCCAGAAATATGTTATGGATGAGGATCAAAAAACCTATTCATATGGCCGTGAAATGCCGCTTATCTTTATTGGCGGTGTGCCCAGATCGGGAACAACGTTAATGCGCGCCATGTTGGATGCCCATCCAGATGTGAGGTAAGTGACCCTAAAATGAATTGCATCAATATATGCACGAAATTTATATGTAAATTACAGCAGTAAAGTAAGTAATAAAATCAACAAGTCAAGTGCTTTTATGTAAATAGGTATAGATATTTACACACTGTAACAAAGATGTTGACGCACAACTGGCAGCCTGTCAAAAGCTACGGCGCCACAAACGTCAACTAATGGAAGGTAGAGGATAGAGAGAAAAAACGCTTGTGAAAATTTTCTAAGTGCATCTGCAAAAGCGATTGAGCTCAGTCCGCCAACATACTCGTGCATAAGTACATACTCACTTATGCGACGCATATATTTTCATACAAAAAAACCTACATATGTATCAGAGAACTACAATTATTCACATTTTCATGAACTTACTTGACTAACCACAGCAACAGTTTTAAGACAGAATTAGTTACCCTTATCGCTAACGACATACCCATAACGCTAATCAACTGTTACAACCAAACTCATGGAGATCAGTGTAATCGATTATACTTGCCATAACATAACGCTAACGCGTTTACATTGATTTCCCAAGGGTGATTGGAACAGCTGATTAGCGTTATGGGTATGGCGTTAGCGATAAGGGTAACTAATTCTTTATATTGCTGATATATTAGCGCAAATCCCGAATTAACTCCGTTTTTGGGAGTTAACATGAGCATAATCTTCATTATAAACACCCAAAAAGGAAGAAGATTTGAACAGATATCAGAAACCGAAATTGCGATTTCAGCGCTACTATCACCGATAAATAAACAAAAATAGCAAGAAATACTACGAAAATTACGATTTTTCCGCTACTGGACACTAGATGTCGCCAAAAAATAAACAAGCTTCAGCGACATCTAACCTTAAACCGTCAGAAAAACAACCACAACGCTAGATGGTGCCGAGATGGTGAATTGTTGATCTTCAATTTTGTGTGTGTCAGGGTAAAATTTGGATTTGATTAAAGAAGATTTATTGGAGATAATCTCCGTATGTGTATCCATAGCATTAATGTGTATTATGGTGGTTCAGAATCGTATGGGAAAAACTCACGTTGAATCTAAAGACCAAGGGACCCCCAATTATTTCCTGTTTGATAAAAGAAGTGAGGAGCCAAAATTTCAAGGGCATAAGTCACTTGGCAGGCGGCGCTTAATGCTGTTCAAATCACCCTAATGTACATACATACATAAATATAAACGACATTGGACATATATACATATGTCGGGCGTGCGCTGTAGTTCTTCGCTGCAAACAAGGTCCAACTGGTCCATTGTTATAACTGTGTGGCACACGCATGATTACGAACACTACAATGTTATCGCTCTTTCTGTGTTAGTTATTCATGGTGTTACTCTGTAAAAGGACTAAGCACAAATTTGCACCAATTTTTATGGCTCATGACTAAGTTCAACCATGTTATTAGGGGACTAAAGCCGATCTCTGATATGTATGTTCATATGACTTGGCTTTTATCGATAAAAGCTCAGCGTAATTTAGCTTTGAACAGTATCGATGCAGACACAGAGCCTTTAGGTGTACTACAATAAGCGTCAGTCAACCGGAAAACACCAAAGAACACACATATGTACGCAAACTAAAAGGGAGTAGAAGAAAAAAAAAATTAAAAAAAAAAAACAGCTTTTCCATTGAACACTTTTCATTTGAAGTTTGCTTGCAATTTTCACTAAGCTACAAATTTACAGACATCTTTGAAGTTTTTACTTTATTTTTCTCCATGTGCTAAACTTATATTCTACACATACATATATACATAGGTATATGCTTGTTTGCATATATGTAAATTTTTTTCTTAGTAGATATGTGAGTATGTGTGCTTGAGTGAAAATGGAAATTAATTTTAGCATTTCAACTGCCAATGCAAATTACTTTCTCATCAAAATTTTTTTCTTCCAAACTGCTTTAGTTTAATTTTACTCTTCGTTTATTTTCCTTGATTTTTGCTGCATCAAACTCAAACGTTCTTCAAACCTGAATCTATGTATGTAGTACATACATATGGGCAAATCCAGAAAAAAGTAGCTCGGAAGCTTCAAGGGCGATAATGAAAGAGATTGTATAATAAAATGAACCTTAATCTGTTTAAAGTTCGACCTGTTCCTTTTACTTAGTTATCAAAGAAAAATCTTCATTCGAGTCACAAAAGCGAAAAAAATAGTTTATAAAAATTTCTTTGTTAATGTGTG
Organism: Campiglossa producta; assembly: GCA_964058755.1. Lineage (NCBI taxonomy): Eukaryota > Metazoa > Arthropoda > Insecta > Diptera > Tephritidae > Campiglossa > Campiglossa producta. The sequence continues at coordinate 98,475,671 of CAXKVI010000005.1, forward strand.
TGTTTTTACCTGATTTTCTTATTAAAAACAGAAACAAAAACTAAAAATGTTTCAAAAAAATTTGAAAAAAAAAACCAAATATTTCAAAAATATATTTTATTTAAGAAAATATCTTTAAAAATATCAAGAAAAAATAAAGAAACATTATTTTTTTTTGACAAAAAAAAAACAAAAACTACGATTGAAAATTTTCAAGAAAAAGTGTTCTTCAACATCCCAGCATTTTTTGAAAATATTGATAAAAAAATCATATTTTTAGTTAGGTAAGTGTTGTATCAAGGCACAATTAGGAAAACATTTTCGTATTTATTTTAAAATTGAGACATCCAGCATTTTCTCAATATAAAGAAAAAACTTTCCAAATTCAAAATTATTCCGCGATCTTGTTTGTGCCTTATTTTAAGTAAAACATTGTCTTCGTGCATAGAAGTGGGCATGGTTTTTAACCCGTTTATGGTATCTTGAACGATTTTGGATTTAGTTATGATTAATAATCGTTCCAAAATTTACTTAAAACCGAAGTGGGCGATGCCACGCCTATTTTGAAATATTTACCGAAACTCGAAAGTTTCGAGCTATACTCAATTGTGTGCTTTTCATCCGACAATCTGTCAAGTTCTCTAGGACGAGCTCTCTTCTCCGCAGCGGTCGACAACACTCAGGGGGTTCATTTAAATGTTTGAGTTTTTTCTTGGATTTGCTCATAAGTGATAAAAATATCAATTTTCAGACACTTTATTGCTTCAAAACAATTAACCATATGCCTCTGCAAATGATAATCAAATTCGATTTTGCAATTATCAACGGTTTAAATTTCAAATTTGATTTCTATTTTAATTACTTTGATGTTGCAGGTATATACATTTGTGATGAGTGGTTATGACTCTTTTAGGAACAGGGTCAGTGGAGTGCGGTTCAAGTGAACTCGGGTATTTAAAATAATGCGGTAAAAAAAAGTCAATCGTCGGCCCAACTGTCAAAAAAGCTGTCGCTAACTTTAGTGCCTACTTTATCTCGACTATGATGGCACTGGAGTCGATAGATTTGGTACAAAAAAGAAACCCGCTAGGTGGCGCTGGGTACGAGATATTCAAAAAACCGTATTTATAACGGTTCTTAGCTCTAGCCTATATGTTCAGTAGCCCAAAATACACCTAGCCGAGAATTAAAAATCCTGACATCCCATCTTGCATAAAACAAGTTCCATTTTTTGTTTGCCTTTTTGTTGCCAAATTCAGTCTAATGTCCTTATGTGCTTGTGTCCAACAATCAAAAGCAGATTAGCTTTTGTCCAGTTAAGCTGGTTGGACATTCTCACAACATGACACTCAACAAATCAACTAACTTATCTAACCATTACACTAATGGAGTATTTGAATTGTGCGATTATTTTGAATTGCTACCCAAAATGACTTCACTTCACTATCTAACTAAGTGAAATTTGGTAAACCAAAATGAATATGCATAATTTGGTTGCAATTGTGTAACATATGTACGTATGTACCTAGCTGGGATGTTTTTTGAATAAATGAACTAGTTCTTTTAAATGAACTAGATCGTTAGTTAGTTCAGTAAAGTGAACTAAACTTTTTTGTAGACACATTTTCGGGTGGGAATTTTTGGAAAGGTTAGAAACCACGGTAATAGTGAACTATAAAATTTTTTGAAACAAAAGTTTACTTTGGTTTTTATTACGAAACAAAATTAAATTTATTTGAAATAATTTAAGTTGCTTTTCTCAACCAATATTAAGTTAGGTTGTTATTACAAACATTTTAGCTAGTTCAATTGATCGAGCTATAGTTCCATAAGGTGACCCAACTAAGATCCTAAGGTACTAGTTTAATGAGTTGAACGAATTAGAGACGAACTAATTATTTCATTGAACCAAAAAACTCAACTCTACTCGATAGTTCCTTTCGAGTTTTCTAAATCATCGCTAATATCGAAAGAACTGTTCAAAAATCTGACTGTCCTTATCTAACATGTATTTGTACACAAAAAAAAAAAAAAAATAGTACAAATTGATTTTTGGAAAATTCAAAATCGCATGAGCCTGGCGTTTAGAGAACCTCAGTAAATCCTGGAAAGGATTAAAGTTTGACGAAACTCAGTCATGCTTCATATATTATTTTCAGAATTTTACCTAGTCAACATGCTAAATGCAGAATTAAGGCATGATTGTGGTGCTTACGTTACATAGAAGCCAGGGCTCGGAATTTTTTATTTATGAATATTCAAGTACGTTGTTTTGCATACGCATTCACGAAAAATTTGAATTCACTTTCGTGAATAAGAACGCATCAACAAAAATACCACACCGTTCACGTTCACGAATGCATTCGCGAATCATTCTCAAATGCATTCTCGTATCTACGAAAGAACGTTATTCTTGTCGTTCATCTTCATAAATGTATGTATATGTTGCGTGTGATGATTAACGAATGTATTTAAGAACGTTTATCTTGCCGTTTACTGAATGCATATTTTGGTATGTTGATGAAAATGAATGATGAGAAGAACGTTCATACATAGATTCGAGAATGCATTTGTGAATGATTCGCGAATGCTTTCGTGAACGTGAACGGTGTGAATTTTTTGATGCGTTCTTATTCACAAACGCGAGTGCAAATTTTTTGAATAATGTTCATGTTTGTGAATGCGGGTGAACTAGAGTGAACGTTTCCGAACCCTGATAAAAACATAACAAATGTGTGAACATAACTACTATAATAAACGAAGATAATTGAATAATGTTGCAATAGAAATAGGATAATTGCTGTTGGTAAACATGTGTAACTATTTGTATACAACTTATAGTGACGTGAATACTCGTCTATCCATTTTATATATTCAGTGGCGGCTTTAGGGTGGCATGAACCATTTAGTCGTAAAGAGTGCCTAAAAGTATGCAGACTGCCAAAAGGCAGGGTAAACCAATTACATCATGGTTAAAAAGAGAATCTCTCCGAAAAAAATGTATTAATTTTTTTTAAATCACACCACGAGAACAAAAAAATTGTTCTCATATTTTAATCAAAGGAAAAAATGCATACAAAAAATATGGTCAACCAATCAATGAAGCATCTGTAGCGCCCAATTGCTTAATTCCGGCCCTGCACACAACAATATTTACATGTGTCATACTCATGGGTATACCAATCTAAATATTTAGTATACTAATTCTATAAATTGTATGCAGAAGCATAATTGTCAAAGTAAATATCGAATAATCCCTTTATTTGAGCAAGTTTGTCTCATAATTTCTTAGATACAGAAATTATAATGACCTTCATTGAATAGAAAAGGCAATAAAAAGCGTAAAAGTTATTTTTAGTTATATGTATATTTCTTTACGACGCCCTCAAATTTGCCAGCGAAACTTGTAGAAACAGATCATAAATAAGTCTTTTTTAATTTCTCGACTCCAGCGTCACCTAGCGGCATACATTTTTTCTTATTGAGTTCTTCCATCTATAACAAACACGGATTTATGAATATCTCGACAACAGCGCCATCTAGCGGGCCAAGTTTTTATGACAGAGTTTTAACAGTATCGGATTATAAGAACAGGTTTTTGTAAATATATCGACTACAGCGCCACCTATCGGAAAAAATATATCCTACGTCGAGAGGATGTATGCAAGGAATAAAACTGTCAAAATTTGGTTCAGTAGCTTTCGAGCTTCACTAATCACGGCTGTTAAAAATTTAAAATTTCATGGCCGCATATGGGAGAGACAACAAGTTTTTCGAGTTTTTTTAACATTGCGATTTTTTTAGTGTGCGATATATAGAATAGGATTAGGCGAATTTCCAATGTAGCGAGCGCGAAAAGAATACTCGCTTATTTATCGAATTGCTTTCAAATCATTTTATCAATCAATATGAAGTCGGACGGTGGAAAAACGCATGAAAATTTTAACCGCTCGCTTAGAATTTACAGCTCGCTTATAATAGAATGCGCCAAATATGAAAGTGAGATAACAGCGGTAGAATTTTTTGAGAATTTATGTCTGTAAGATGTTGCCAACTAAGCTGGTTAAAACGAAAACAGAAATCGGGTGAAAAAAGAAGTAATACACACAGAAAAATTTGCATGCAAAATCAACACTTTTTCAGGTTATTATTTTTCAACACTATCGATCAGGTTATTTTAACATGAAACTCATGTGGAATAACTTCACTTCGTGTTAAATTAACATGACTTCCTGTTACATTAACATGAAGCTCATGTTGAATAACTTCACTTCGTGTTAAATTAACACGACTTCCTGTTACATTAACATGAAGCTCATGTTGAAAAACTTGACTTCGTGTTAAATTAATATCACTTTCTGTTAAATTAACATGACTCTATGTTAAATTAACATGGCTTCCTATTAAATTAACATGACTTCCTGTTAAATTAACATGGCTTTCTCTTAAATTAACATGAATTCCTCTTAAAACAATACTATCTGCCTCATTATCTCATGCAAATTTAACAGGATACTTCTTGTTAGTTTAACATGCTTCATGTTAATAAAAAATATTCTGTGTGTAGTATGTACCTACCCACAACCACCCCGAACATTCCCCTCGATCAAAAGAAACTGACAAGCATTTATACAACAGCCAGCTGGCTATAGGCATTGCATTTCAGCAGCATTTGCCAAAAGTCTCTACAAATACTGGAAATGTTCTAAGAATACACACGGAGCAGCCAACATCAGTAAAATCAACAATGTTCGGAATGACACCCGCATGCAACTGTTTGTCTTGTTCTCCTTCTTTTTTTCCTTTGCAATACCGACTTACTTCAATTTCGAACGCTTTGTGAGTGGCTCGCATTGCAATATTTGCACTGGATACGCTTTTCTGGCCAACAACAAAATAAGAGCTCAAAATATCCTAAAAAATAGGCAAGAGAAAATATCAACATTCGCAAGCGTATAAGTGAGGGCCAAAAATATTGGACGTGCAACCGTTTTACTATTTTACGTTTAAAGTATCATTCAGTATATAGTACACCCACACGTACACTCTCGCTTTTCGACTCAAAAAAAAAAAAAAAACAGCATACAAAAACCGTATATCACACCGAATTATCTTATCCGTCCATTTTGGAGAATGCAATACACAAACGTACGCGCCAAGTGCAGTTGTTGGCGCAGTTGGAGCAACTGAAGCAACGAAGCAGATAAGGCATAAGGCTTAAATTTAAAGGAAATTCATTTAAATAGATAAAAGTGGGGAGAGTCCTACTCCAGCAGGAGCAATGCGAAAATATTGGTAGCCAATTATAGAGCTCACTTGTGGTGGGCGGAATTCAACAAAGCTTGAAACTATACAGCGAATTCAGTGGGCTTTATCCACATTCACCCCCTTTTAATCTGCAGGACCGGAAGTAGATCATACCAGGAAGGTCCAAGCATCTTCTCTTGTTATGATTACATTTCGTATTATATGCAAAACGAAAGAATTGAATGCACAACTAGTTCCTATGCGACCAAGTACTTCAACAGAGTGTTTTATCCGATTTTACTGGTATCGAACCCCAGCAGACTGCATTGGCATTGCGTCAACTTAACGCTTTCAACCATGTGACCTGTGTAAAATTTTGCATTTATATTCCTACTAATGTGCCCTGTGTCACTTTATAGACTTCTTGACCACCTTGTGTTTTTAACGCGATTACAGGAAGCTTTTGATATAAAAAAAACTTGAAAAAATAAAATAAAGTGAAATAAAATAAAAAAATTAAATAAGTAAATAAAAATAAAAAAATAAATAAATTTAAAAAAAAAAAACGAAAAAAAAAACAAAAAGTAATAATAAAATTAAAAAGAAAAAAATGTATCACAAAATTTAAAGGGGAAAAATAACAAAAAAAAAATAAAAGAAAAATACAAAAAAATAAAAGAAAAATACAAAAAAATAAAAGAAAAATACAAAAAAATAAAAGAAAAATACAAAAAAATAAAAGAAAAATACAAAAAAATAAAAGAAAATTAAAAAATAGAAGAAAAATAAAAAAATAGAAGAAAAATAAAAAAATAGAAGAAAAATAAAAAAAAATAGAAGAAAAATAAAAAGAAATAAAAGAAAAATAAAAAAATAAAAGAAAAAAATAAAAAAATTAAATAAAAGTAAAAATAAAAGAAAAAAAAATAAAAGAAAAAATAAAAGAAAAGAAAAAAAAAGATAAAAATAATAGAAAAAAATAAAAGCAAAAAAAAAATAAAAAAAATAAAAAAAATATAAAAGAAAAAAAAAAAATAAAAAAAAGTGAAAAAAAAATAAAAGAAAAAAAAAATGAAAAAACAAAAAAAATTTAAGAAAAAAAAAAAAAAAAAAATAAAAAAAAATAAAAAAATAAAAAAAAAATAGAATAGAATAAATAAAATATATGAAACAAATAAAATAAATAAAATAAATAAAATAAATAAAAAAAAAAATAAATAAATACAATGAATAAAAAAAAAAATAAAATAAATAAAAAAATAAAGAAAAAAAAAATAAAAAAAAAATAAAAAAAAAAATAAATACAATGAATAAAAAAATACAAAAAAAAATAAAATAAATTATTTAAAAAAAATAAATAAATTAAATAAAAAGAAAAGAATAACAAAAAAATAAAATAAAAAAGGAAAAAAATAAAATAAAATAAAATAAAAAAGGAAAAAACTAACCAAAATAAAAAAAATCGGAAAAAACCAAAATAAAAAAATCGGAAAAAATTACCAAAATAAAAAAATAAAATAAAAATATAAAATAAAAAAATAAAATAAATACAATGAATAAAAAAGTAAAAAAATAAAATAAATTATTTAAAAAAATAAATAAATTAAATAAAAAGAAAAGAATAACAAAACAATAAAATAAAATAAAAAAGGAAAAAATAACCAAAATATAAAAAATCGGAAAAAATAACAAACAAAAAATAAAAAATAAAAATAAAATAAATACAATGAAACAAAAATAAAAAAAATAAAATAAATTATTTAAAAAAATAAATTAAATAAAAAGAAAAGAATAACAAAAAATAAAATAAAAAAGGAAAAAACTAAAATAAAATAAAAAAAAGGAAAAAATAACCAAAATAAAAAAAATCGGAAAAAACCAAAATAAAAAAAATCGGAAAAAAACCAAAATAAAAAAAATAATAAAATAAAAAAATAAAATAAAATAATAAAATAAAAAATTAAAATTAAAAGTAACTAAATAATGAAATAAAAAAATAAAATAAAAAATTAAAATTAAAAGTAACTAAATAATGAAATAAAAAAAAAAAATAAAAAAAAAAAATAAAAAAGTAAAATAAAAAAATAAAATAAAAAATTATTAAAATAAGATAAAAAATAAAATAAAATAAGATACAAAAAAAAATAAAATTAAAAAAAAAAAAAATAAAAATAAAAAAAATTTAATTAAAAAAAATTAAATTCAAAAAAATTGAACAAAAAATGTTAATTAAAAATATAAAATAAAATAAAATAAAACGAAATTAAAATAATATAAATGTTGGTATGATTATGGTGTGGGAATTGTATGGTAATATTATATTGAGTCCTTTTTTTTGATCATCTCTAAATTAAGGTTGAACTTATGTTGTGGTATCTTAATTCCTAGTATGTATCTCTATGCTATTATATCTGTTTCCATTTCTTTATGCATCTCAATCTCCTATCAATATTTTTATCTTTATTTTCATACCTTTGTCTTTCGCTATATCTCTTTCGGTTTTTCCGTTCCGTATCCGTTTAAATATCTATCTCCTCCTTCATCTCTGTTTGTTTCTATATTTATCTCTTTCTCTACTCTATCGCTATCTCATTTTCCATATCTACAACTGTCTCTATTTTTTTTTTTTTCTTTTTCGATCTGAGTTTCCATATCTATCTCTTTTTTCTATTTTTATCTCCATCTCTATTTTTTTATCTATTTCTATATCCAGCTCAGCTTAAGTCTCTCCAAAGATTGACTATTATCCCCAAATACAATTAAAGCTTTAAATATACACTTTTTAGGTTCAGGTTAGGATAAATACATATACATACATATGTATGTATGTAGGTACGAACATCTTTACAACTTCTACCTCACTTTAGCTACCGCATTTAAATTTTGTTGGCTTGGAAATGGCTGAAATTTAATAAAAAATATGCACATGCTTTCCATTTTGCTTATTACTGTACAATTTATGGTCATTGCTGCTGATAACTACAAGTCTCTTGGGCCAAGAAGAAATTGCTCGCAAACAAAACTATAAGAATATGAGAATAGTGCACGTACATTGGCAAACAAATTATTGGACTAAAATAAAAGAGAAGTAGCTACCTACTCGGCTAGATAACAGTTTGAGTAGTCGCTTGCAGTCGTTTTGTTGGCTGAATAGCTGCCTGGATGGCTGGCAGGGCGCCTGGCTCGCTGTTTGGCACAAGTTATGCATTGTCATTTGTTTTCTGGATTCATTGCAAATTTTTGCGACTACTTTTTGTCTGTGTGTGGCTCTTCTACAACACACACACGGAAACTCCCTATATAAATTACACAAAAAGAAACCAAAATAAATTTCAAAAGAAAAATTCAGCTCCTCTTTTATCTTCTTCATATCCACGTTGCTTTTCCTTTTTTTTTTTGTTGGCTCACACATCACTCATTGCGCAAATAAAGACGAGGAATGTGAAATGAAGCGTAAGACAACGCCAAGCATGTACCTGCTACTCGTTCCACTTCGCGCTCCCTACGCTTTGCATTCTTTAGCTACACGTAGCGCCAACTCCTTTTTCATTCGTTGACAGGATATTGCCTGACATATTGTGTATGCTACCTGTCATTTTTGTTGCTTCTTATACTGTGTTTTTCCTTTCATCTTTTTTTGAGTTGATTTTCTGTGCTTCCTCTTCGATTTGTTTGCCTGTTTTGTTTGTTTACACACGCCCCTTATTTGCCATCGCTTCTTGATTGCACAAAGCTGATACGCAAAAAAATAGAAATGATAAACGTGCTATAAACGCAAATTATTAAGCGTAAAAAGCTATTGAGCAAAATTGAATTATTTTGCTTCTCAAATGATCAAAGCGTTTGAAATCTTAAGTTATTGGTGTAAAAGTGAAGAGCAGAAGAAAAAAAAAATAAAAAAAAAAAATATAAAAACAAAAAAAAATTTAAAAACATAAAAAATATAAAAACAAAAAAATATAAATATATAAAAAAATATAAAAATATAAAAATATAAAAAATATAAAATATAAACATTTATAAGTACATATAAAAAATATAAAAATATAAAAAAAAAAATAAAAAAAATATAAAATTATAAAAAATAAAAATATATAAAAAAGGATTAAAACGATATAAAAAATATAGAAAGGTTTAAAAAAAATATAAAAAATATAGAAAAATAGATAAGAAAAATAAAAAAATTAGATTAATAAAAAACTTAGATTAATAAAAAAGTTAAATTAAAAAAAAAAAAAAAATAAACTAAAAAATAAAAAAAATTTGAAACTAAATTTGAAAAAAAAAGTTTGAAACAAAATTAAAAGAAATGAAAATAAAACAAAAACAAAAAAAAAAAGAAGAAACAAAAAAAAATAGAATACAAATAATAAATTAAAAATAAATAAAATAAAAAAGTAAAAAAAATGAAAAAATAATAAAAATTAAAAAAAGAATAAAAAAAGGATAAAAAAATAATTAACAAAAAAGGATAAAAAAATAATTAACAAAAAAGGATAAAAATAAAAATAAAAAAAAAATAAAAAATAAAAATGAAAAAAAAAATATGAAAAAAAAATGAAAAAAAAAAAATAAAAACAAAATTAAAAAAAAAAATAAAAAAATAAAAAAAAATAAAAAAATAAAAAAAAATAAAGAAAGAATGAAGAAAAAAATAAAAAAATTAAAAAATAAATAAAATAAAAAATAAAAAATTAAAAAAAAAAAAAAAAATAAAAAAAAAAAATAAAAAATAAAAAAATTAAAAAAAAATTAAAATTAAAAAAAAAATAGAAAAAATTAAAAAAAATTAAAAATATAAAAATTAATATAAAAGTAAATGAAGAAAAAAATATAAAAAATGCAGAAAAAATATAAAAAATGAAGAAAAAAATATAAAAAATGAAGAAAAAAATATAAAAAATGAAGAAAAAAATATAAAAAATGAAGAAAAAAATATAAAAAATGAAGAAAAAATATAAAAAATTAAGAAAAAATATAAAAAACGAAGAAAAAATATAAAAAATGAAGAAAAAATATAAAAAATGAAAAAAAAAATATAAAAAATTAAGAAAAAAAATATAAAAAAATAAAAAAAAAAATAAAAAAAAAATAAAAAAAATAATTAAATAAAAAAAAATAATTAAATAAAAAAAAAAAATAAAAACAATAAAAAGGAAAATTAAATACAATGATATAAAATAAAATAAGAAGAAATAAATTAAAATAAAATAGAAAAAAGTAAAATAAAATAACAAAGTTTATTGTGCCGGGTTATCATTCACGAGTACTTGCTTTCCTCATCATTTCATTAATCAAAAACAGTAAAAAATGGATTTTTTTTTTCTCTCATAGCCGCTTGTCAAAATAGCAAATCTTTTAGGATCCTTAAAATATGTGTAAGTTACTTCGACGAAGTGTCCATTTTGGATCGTTATCCTCTTTCTCCTCTACTTTATTCCATTTCTGCACTTAGTAATGAGCCTTACATATTTGCTTCTAATGGGTACTACTGGGCGTATGGGCAACTTTAGGTCCATACTCAGCGGTTTATATAGCACGGAAAAAAATAATAGAGAACAACAAATCTCTGTAAGTATTAATGGTAGAGTAGGGATAGGGATAGGTATAGGGATAGGGATAGGGAAAGGGATAGGGATAGGGATAGGGATAGGGATAGGGATAGGGATAGGGATAGGGATAGGGATAGGGATAGGGATAGGGATAGGGATAGGGATAGGGATAGGGATAGGGATAGGGATAGGGATAGGGATAGGGATAGCGATAGGGATAGGAATAGGAATAGGAATAGGAATAGGAATAGGGATAGGGATAGGGATAGGGATAGGGATAGGAATAGGAATAGGGATAGGGATAGGGATAGGGATAGGGATAGGGATAGGGATAGGGAAAGGGATAGGGATAGGGATAGGGATAGGGATAGGGATAGGGATAGGGATAGGGATAGGGATAGGGATAGGGATAGGGATAGGGATAGGGATAGGGATAGGGATAGGGATAGGTATAGGGATAGGGATAGGGAAAGGGATAGGGATAGGAATAGGGATAGGGATAGGGATAGGGATAGGGATAGGGATAGGGATAGGGATAGGTATAGGGATAGGGATAGGGATAGGGATAGGGATAGGGATAGGGAAAGGGATAGGGATAGGGATAGGGATAGGGATAGGGATAGGGATAGGAATAGGAATAGGAATAGGGATAGGGATAGGGATAGGGATAGGGATAGGGATAGGGATAGGGATAGGGAAAGGGATAGGGATAGGGATAGGGATAGGGATAGGGATAGGGATAGGGATAGGGATAGGGATAGGGATAGGTATAGGGATAGGGATAGGGATAGGGAAAGGGATAGGGATAGGGATAGGGATAGGGATAGGGATAGGGATAGGGATAGGGATAGGGATAGGGATAGGGATAGGGATAGGGATAGGGATAGGGATAGGAATAGGAATAGGAATAGGAATAGGGATAGGGATAGGGATAGGGATAGGGATAGGAATAGGAATAGGAATAGGGATAGGGATAGGGATAGGGATAGGGATAGGGATAGGGATAGGGAAAGGGATAGGGATAGGGATAGGGATAGGGATAGGGATAGGGATAGGGATAGGGATAGGGATAGGGATAGGGATAGGGATAGGGATAGGGATAGGGATAGGGATAGGTATAGGGATAGGGATAGGGAAAGGGATAGGGATAGGGATAGGGATAGGGGGATAGGGATAGGGATAGGGATAGGGATAGGGATAGGGATAGGGATAGGGATAGGGATAGGGATAGGGATAGGGATAGGGATAGGATAGGAATAGGAATAGGAATAGGGATAGGGATAGGGATAGGGATAGGGATAGGGATAGGGATAGGGATAGGGATGGGGAAAGGGATAGGGATAGGGATAGGGATAGGGATAGGGATAGGGATAGGGATAGGGATAGGGATAGGGATAGGGATAGGAATAGGAATAGGAATAGGGATAGGGATAGGGATAGGGATAGGGATAGGGATAGGGAAAGGGATAGGGATAGGGATAGGGATAGGGATAGGGATAGGGATAGGGATAGGGATAGGGATAGGGATAGGGATAGGGATAGGGATAGGGAAAGGGATAGGGATAGGGATAGGGATAGGGATAGGGATAGGGATAGGGATAGGGATAGGGATAGGGATAGGGATAGGGATAGGGATAGGGATAGGGATAGGGATAGGTATAGGGATAGGGATAGGGAAAGGGATAGGGATAGGGATAGGGATAGGGATAGGAATAGGAATAGGAATAGGAATAGGAATAGGGATAGGGATAGGGATAGGGATAGGGATAGGGATAGGTATAGGGATAGGGATAGGGAAAGGGATAGGGATAGGGATAGGGATAGGGATAGGGATAGGGATAGGGATAGGGATAGGGATAGGGGTAGGGATAGGGATAGGGATAGAGATATGGACAGGGTTAGGGATAGGGATAGGGATAGGGATAGGGATAGGGATAGGGATAGGGATAGGGATAGGGATAGGGATAGGGATAGGGATATGGACAGGGATAGGAATAGGAATAGGATAGATGTGCAGAAATCAGTGAACTTGTTTCAGATTTCGGAAAGTGAATTTTTGCGATAAGGTAGCATGCCCGACCGACCTAACAGTTCCACTCTTTAAAAAAAAAAATACCAATCTCATAACGCACAAATTGGAAATTTTTCAATTTAAGTTTTACATGTTATTGAATTTTTTTACCTTCCTTTTGCACTTTGAACTCATTTTTGCGAAGGAAGTGCACTCAATATCAAACTAATCAATTTCATAACTTTTTTTTCATTTCATATTCGTACGTTTGCCACATCCATCCAACCACCTATGAACTTGTCAACATCGCAACTTTTGATGGCTGCCTGCCTGCCTCACTGCCTGTGTCACGATTGTGAAACGAACGTGCAAACCATCATATTTTCAGATGTGGCCAGGAGACACGTGTCATACCACGTATACTGCAATTACGTTCTCACTGGATGAAATCGGAGAAGGAATCGATGCGACTGATGGAAGCGGGTATTACCAAGGAGGTGATGAACAGTGCCATAGCGCAATTTTGTTTGGAAATCATAGCCAAACATGGCGAACCAGCGCCAAGACTGTGCAATAAGGATCCGCTGACACTGAAGATGGGCTCCTACGTGATAGAACTATTTCCAAATGTAATTATAAATGTTTGCTTTTATTGTTGTTGTTGTTTGTTGCACTATTTGTATTTGTTTTTGGCATCTGACACGTTGTGCACTTGACACGTCACTTAACTGTTAACTTTCGCACTAAATTTTCACCAAACCTTTAGACACTTCAGCAAACAACTGCATACACATCTCATATTGATAGTTTTTTCTTCTTCTTCTTTTTCACTCGTTTAACTTTTTTGCAGGCGAAATTCTTGTTTATGGTACGAGATGGGCGAGCCACAGTGCATTCAATCATTTCGCGTCATGTCACAATAACCGGCTTCGATTTGACCAGCTATCGTCAGTGTATGCGGAAGTGGAATGCGGCCATTGAAGTGATGCACAATCAATGCAAGGAGATTGGCAAGGAGCGTTGTATGATGGTAAGTGCATAAGCAGTTAACTATATCGATTTTATGAGACGGCGTGTGAGTGTATTGCGAAAATATACGACTTTAGAGTAGTCGTAAAAGCTTTAGAATATTGTGGGAGGAACATTTTGAAGTGACTCGAGTACATGCTTAGGTACTTACGGCTTAGCGGTGGATGGCGGGCGTATGATAGTCAGTGATTGATTGAGACGTGTAGCGTATTGAGAAAAATTTATAGTGCGAGGAAAACAAGAGAGGAAAAAAGTTTTGTTATAACATAGAATTTGAAGCTTCAAAGGATTTAGAAAATGCTTGAGACTCACAATCATAACCACTGTATGGTATCTGAGTGGCACCTCGCCAAACGGGGATAGGAATAGGGATAAGGAAACACTGAAAAAAAGAGTTTCCTTATTTCAAGTAAAATTTCCCTAAATTTAAAGACTTTTCCTTAAATTGAGGAAGTAAGGGAAGCCATGCCTTTGGAAATTTTCCTTGAAATAAGGAAACTCTTTTTTGAGTGTAGGGACGAGGATCGGGATTAGAATAGGGATAAGGATAGGGATAAGGATAGGGATAAGGATAGGTATAGGAATAGGAATAGGGATAAGGATTGGGATTGTCCATACTCAGCGGTTTATATTGCACTGGCAAACGAAAAAAATAATAGTAGAGTAGAGATAGGGATAGGGATAGAGATAGAGATAGAGATAGGGATAGAGATAGAGATAGAGATAGAGATAGGGATAGGGATAGGTATGGGGATAGGGATAGGGATAGGGATAGAGATAGAGATAGGGATAGGGATAGGGATAGGGATAGGGATAGGGATAGGGATAGGGATAGGGATAGGGATAGGGATAGGGATAGGGATAGGGATAGGGATAGGGATAGGGATAGGGATAGGGATAGGGATAGGGATAGGGATAGGGATAGGGATAGGGATAGGGATAGGGATAGGGATAGGGATAGGGATAGGGATAGGGATAGGGATAGGGATAGGGATAGGGATAGGGATAGGGATAGGGATAGGGATAGGGATAGGGATAGGGATAGGGATAGGGATAGGGATAGGGATAGGGATAGGGATAGGGATAGGGATAGGGATAGGGATAGGGATAGGGATAGGGATAGGGATAGGGATAGGGATAGGGATAGGGATAGGGATAGGGATAGGGATAGGGATAGGGATAGGGATAGGGATAGGGATAGGGATAGGGATAGGGATAGGGATAGGGATAGGGATAGGGATAGGGATAGGGATAGGGATAGGGATAGGGATAGGGATAGGGATAGGGATAGGGATAGGGATAGGGATAGGGATAGGGATAGGGATAGGGATAGGGATAGGGATAGGGATAGGGATAGGGATAGGGATAGGGATAGGGATAGGGATAGGGATAGGGATAGGGATAGGGATAGGGATAGGGATAGGGATAGGGATAGGGATAGGGATAGGGATAGGGATAGGGATAGGGATAGGGATAGGGATAGGGATAGGGATAGGGATAGGGATAGGGATAGGGATAGGGATAGGGATAGGGATAGGGATAGGGATAGGGATAGGGATAGGGATAGGGATAGGGATAGGGATGGGGATAGGAATAGGAATAGGGAAAGGGATATGGATAAAAACGTCCAAATATGAACAATTCATTACTACTTTTCATAAAGTTGAAACTTTTTCACAGGAAGTCAGAAAAACTTTGTTCAAATAAAACGGCTTAAAATCTCTAAACACTTTAATTATATATTTTGCACATAACTTTAAAAAATATAGCACTTTCTTGCCGAAATAAAGAAACAATCAGTGTAATCGACCAAAAATGAAAACAAAGATAAGCCAGGCAAAAATTATAATTCCTTTGCTACTAGACAAAAAGATCCTTTGTTACAGCCTGCTATACCTTCTAACGATTATAAAATGAAAGTTTGGAATAGTTTCTATCGATTCAAGAAAAAATTGTTTGTCCATATTGGCCCCCCTATATTTAGTGTCACTTCGTTAAAGTGGCATGACGTATACGTAACCTTTTTTTCTTATCGAATATGTAGACATAGTGAAACAAATAATTAATGCAGAAAGCGCAGGTTTATGTTTTCTTGGAATATTAATTTATTCACCACCAAAATTTTTCAAAGTCAGAAGTGGACGCTTCCAACCATTTGACGATTAAGCTTGGAAAACTCCAAGTACTTCTTTTTTTTGTACTAAAATTTGTTACACGAGCCAAAAGAAAAATATATAAAATACCAAATAAAAATTGTTTTTTGCAATATTTATATGAGCTCCGGGTTGACAAAATAAAATGCAAATTGCGAAACACTTTTTTGGGCGTATTTGGTCGAGTTCAACATTTTTAATTTAAAATTTTCATGTTCAATTTACATTTTCGCTTTGATTGATGACTTAATGATTGAGCGTGCTGTGAATATAAATGAGAAATGAAATCGAAAAGTTTTTTTGCACAAATAAATAAACTAAATTTGTCAGTCTAAAAAAAAAAAAAAAATCAACAGCCATACATTTTCCAGTTCATTTCCGCGTTTAATTGAATTAAAGTAAATTTCGTTTTTTTTTTAGTTCAGCGCTGTCTAAGTAATCAATCAATAATTATTTTTTGCACTTCTATCTTTTGACAGGTTTATTATGAACAGTTAGTGCTACACCCTGAGGAATGGATGAGAAAAATATTACAATTTTTGGATGTACCATGGAACGATGCTGTACTACATCATGAGGAATTCATTAATAAACCGAATGGTGTGCCGTTATCGAAGTAAGTTAAATATTAATACTTTTCAGTAGTTTCATTTTATTTATTTTTTTAATTTTATAATTTATTTTTTAAATTTGTTTTTAGTTTTTTTTTTTAATTTTTATTTTTATTTTAATTTTTTTTAATTATTGGATTTTTGTTTATAACTTTTTTAAATTTTTTTAAATTTCTTTTTTTTAATTTTTTTTTTTAATTTTTTTTAATTTTAATTTTTATTTTAATTTTTTATTTTTTTTTTATTTATTAGATTTTTTTTATTCTTTTTTTAATTTCTTTTTTTATTTTTTTTTTATTTTTATTTTTTTTTTTTATTTTTTTATTTATTAGATTTTTTTTATTCTTTTTTTAAATTTTTTTAATTTCTTTATTTTTTTAATTTTTTTTTAATTTTTATTTTTATTTTTATTTTTATTTTTATTTAAATTTTTTAAATTTCTTTTATTTATACGATTTTTGCTTATACTTTTTTTTTTAATTTCTTTCTTTTTAATTTTTTTTTAATTTCTTTTTTTTTAAATTTTTTTTAATTCTTTTCATTTTTTTAATTTTTGTTCATATTTTTTTTATATTTTTTTAATTTTAGTTTATATTTTTTTTAATTAAAAATTTTTTTTTATAATTTTTTTCTTGTTTTATAAAAACAATAATTTTTGATTCTCAAAAATGCACCACCTAATGATATCTCATTTGCATTTCTATACATCTACTTTCTCTCCTCCTTCTTCCAGAGTTGAACGTTCCTCCGATCAAGTCATCAAACCCGTCAATCTCGAAGCGCTCTCCAAATGGGTGGGCAATATTCCGGATAATGTGGTACGCGATATGGCTGATATAGCGCCGATGCTCTCAATACTGGGGTATGATCCATATGCGAATCCGCCGGATTATGGTAAGCCAGATGCTTGGGTACAGGATAATACGTTTAAGGTATGTGTGTCGCAGTCATTCTGTTAAAGAATAATTACAAAGTTTAAGTTTTTAGTTAATTTGTGTGTTTAGATTTTGTTATTGCGTTTTGCATTTCAATTAGTTAAAATTTGAAAAAAATTTCGTTTTTATATTGTTTTGAACAATTTTTATCTCGTTTTTACATAGCACTCATAATACATGCGCATCTTGATTGAACCACTTAATTTTTTCCCACTCATATTTGAAACATAACAAAAAAGGTTTGTTTTTGAAGTTCGTTTGAGTTTGGTTGCGTTTGTTGTTTTTTTTTTCCAATAATTTTGTTAGTTACAGGGACCGGGTTTGGTATGTAGTTGTTTTTTATAATTTCAATTCAAAAAAATCAGAGAACTTAATTTTGAGTTTTTTATTGTACTTAAAAATATTACAGTCTTATTTTAGCATACAATTTTTACTTTAAAATAAATAAAATGAAATTTAAATAAAGTCTAGTTTCATTTTGATTTAAGAAAATTAAAATCTAATTTTAAAATGTATCTAAAAAGTTTGACTTAAAAAAATAAAAGTCGATTTTAACTTTTAATGCTGAATTAAAAAGTTAAAGTATAGCTTTAACTTCGATTTCTAGATTTACAAATAAAAGTTTTATTTTAACTTAAAATGCTGACTTTTTAAAGTGCTATTTTAACATTTTATACTGCCATGAAAAAATTAAAGCCTAATTTTAACTTAAATTATTGACTTAACTAACAATAAAAGTTTTATTATAACTTCTGAAACTGAGTTAAAAAAATTAATAGGTATCTATTTTAAATTTTTAATGCTTACTTAGAGTTAAAGTCTAATTTTAGCTTAGATTTTTGACTTAAAAAAATAAAAGTCTAATTTTAACATTAATTTTATATAAAAGTCTAATTTTAGCTGATACTCCAACTTAAAAAAATAAAAGTCGTATTTAAACTTCGATTTTTGACTGAACAAATAAAAGTTTCATTTTAACTGACAGACTTAAAAAAATTCAATTGTTATTTTAACTTTTAGCCTTAAACAAATTAAAATCTTTTTTTAAGTTCCATTTTTGACTCAACAAATAAAAGTTTTATTTTGTCTGCCAATACTGAACTAAAAAAATAATTATCTTATTTTAACTTTTAATGCCGACTTAAAAAATAAAGGTCTAATTTTAACAACATTTTTAACCTAAAAATGTAAAACTTGATTTTAACTCCTAGTTTCAACTTTAGAAAATAAAGGCCTCATTTTAAATTCTGTTGCTGACTTAAAAAAAATTAAAATCTTGGCCTTCCAGTTTTATTTTTTTAATTTTTTTTTTAATTTTTTTTTTAAATTTTTTTTTCTTATTTTTTCTTATTTTTTCGTTTTTTTATTTTTTTTTATTTTTTTTATTTTTTTATATTTTTATTTTATTTTTTTATTTTTTTATATTTTTATTTTATTTTTTTTTCAAACAAATAAAAATGTATTACATAATTTATTTCCGACTTTGAACTAATTTTTTAAACATTTTTTTTTACTTATTTATTAATTTTATTTTTAATTTTTTTTTCTAAATAAATAACAATCTATTTCAGAAATAAATTTCTGACTTTGAACCTATTTTTTTGTTTTGTTTGTTTTATTTTTTATTTGATTTTATTTTTATTGATTTATTTTGTATATTTTTGTATTTATTAAGGTTTTTTTTTATTTCATTTCATTTTTTTATTGAGTTTTTATTTTTTTTTATTGATTTATTTTTGTATTTTTTTTTGTATTTTTTTTTGTATTTTTTTTTGTATTTTTTTTGTATTTTTTTGTATTTTTTTTTTAATTTTTAATTTTTTATTTTTTTTGTATATTTTTGTATTTATTTTTTTTTTTTTTTCCAATAAATCAAAATCTATTTCTGACTGAAAAACTAATTTAGGTTCTATTTCTGACTACTTTAAGCTCTGATTTCGTTAGAAGTTCTAACTCTCACGGTCCCTGCTTAACTCATTTGGATTCATTTGCCTGTACCGTTAATTATATTTACTCTCTCGTTATTAATATGCAAAGGCAAATCCATATTTATTTATTTGGTTAATTTCCAGTTCAATGAATTCGTATTTCCGTTGTCTGAATAATTTTGTGAATAAATAACAGTCACACACACACACACACACACAGAGTCACATAAATAAAGTTGATTACCAAAATAATACAACATTCAGAACAAGAATATCTGCTGGCACATACCAGTACATAAAATGTTTTTTTTTTTTTTTTTTTTTTTTTTTTTTCTACCGTCTATATCGTTATACAAATCCTTAAATCCTTGAGGTTGCGGCTTTTATATTCACATTACATTAATATTATTAATATTATAATGGGCATTCACGTATATACTTAACTGCTATTATAGTTACTAACCGGTTATGAATAACTTAAATAATAACCACTTGAGCAAATATTAATATTTTGACGATAGACTAATCGAGTAATTAATCTTTATGTTTACAAATTCGCTTCAAAACTTATTATTGTTTGCACTCAATTACTATACATCTTTGCCAGTCATTTCCCTACAGGGTAGATTCTCATGCTCTCACAAACCCAAACTCAGTACACACATCGCTTTAAGTTATGTCAAGTATTGTTCATTGTTATAAATCAACTTAAAAAGGATGGAAGAAAATTTGTCAGAGCTATGTTTAGGTACATCCGCTTAAAAAAAAGTGAAAAGGTATAATGGAAATTTATAACATCATTGTTATGTGTAAGAATAAACGTGGTAAAGCGATTCCTGATAAAAATAAAACGGGAATGCCTTTCTCCGAATCGACTTTGACTTCCATTTTCGGGAAAAATTCTTGTTTAAGAGATCATTGAGCTTTAAGTGTTAAGCACAGCAGTTGTATCTGAACTTTGATTTATTTAATTGTTCAAGTTTTAGGAAGTGGGAGTGTATATAGGCACCAAAATTAGAGCTCCGAATAGAGAGAGAAAAAAATGGAAATAAGGAGAGAAAGAAATAGGATGGTAGACAGAATTTGGGAGAGAAAGGAAGACGCAAAGCAAGGGCAAAAAAGATATAGAGAGAAAGGCTGGTGAAGAGAGGAAGATAAGCGGAAATGAAGAGGAAACAAGGGACAAAACAAACTTAACACTGGACTTGTCAATTAGGCCACGCTCATACCAGATCTCCACAATTCACTGATGGTTTAAAGAAGTGGACCGCTAATTATCTGAACGGATGATAGGCGTCGGTAAACTTTAGAAAAGCTACATCCAAACCCAGACGTATTAGACAGGGGGTGTCC
Source organism: Campiglossa producta (assembly GCA_964058755.1). Classification (NCBI taxonomy): domain Eukaryota; kingdom Metazoa; phylum Arthropoda; class Insecta; order Diptera; family Tephritidae; genus Campiglossa; species Campiglossa producta. Next base: position 98,496,469 of record CAXKVI010000005.1, read on the forward strand.
TATCCCCGACACTATTTAACTTCTATCTATCGAAGATGCCTCCACCACCAGAGGGCGTCACCGTCGTTTCGTATGCCGATGACTGTACAATAATGGCGATGGGAAAGGGCCCCCCATACTGTTGAACTCTGTGCGAAAATCAACGCGACATTTCCAGGTTTTTTTACCGAGCAAGATCTGACAACATCACCGACTAAATCGCCACTCTTTACGACATGGACGCACCAAGTGAGAAACGAATTAGACATCTACGTTGATGGCATTAAGTTACCAACTATCAGCCACCCAAAGTTATTGGGGGTGACATTGAATAATTTGCTGGTCATGTGTCTGCAATGGTCGCAAAGGTACGAGGTCGCAACAAGATCCTCAAGTCACTTACCGGCAGTACTTGGGGGAAAAGATAAAGAAACGCTGCTGACTACATATAAGGCCATTGGCCGACCAGTCTTTGACTATGCTGCAACCATATGATCGCCTAACGTGCATAACACCAACTGGACTGAAGTTACAAGTCTGACAAAATACTGCATCAGAACTGCTACGGGATGTCTTCTCATGTCTCCTCAGTCTCACCTCCATCAAGAGACAAAACTGCTCAATGTAAGAGAGCACGCGGAAATGCTGCGCAGGCAATTCCTTCTGAACTGCCACAAGCCAGGACATTCAAACCGGGTCTTGGACACAGACCCGCCCCAAGAAATATAAGAAAACATCTCCGTAAGCATTATGACGAGATCCTGCATCATATTACCTTGCCGTTTGTTCTGCGGAATCATGAGCGGGCTCTAACCGAAATCCACACTGAGTCGGTTGATACCTTTGTCAGATCTCGGCCTGTGAACCCCGTTTTAAGTAGTCTTCCACCCAATATTTCTGAAGAAGAACGCACCTTACCAAGGGAGACTAGAGTCACTATGACACAGCTTCGGTCAGGGCAATGTAATGTTAACAACAACACCAACAACAACAATAACAACAACAACAACAACAACAATAGGAAACAAGGGTGAGATAAATGAGAAAAAGAGGGACTGGTAAGAGAGGAAGATAAGGCGAGGTAAAAAGGAACAAAGGCGGGAACAAATTTAAGTTATGAAACATAAAGAGGTCAACATAGGGAGACATAGGAAAACACTGAGTGAGGAAGAGAGAGTCGAAGGAAACGAGAGAGAGAGAGTGAGAGAGAGGAAGGAAACGAGAGAGCGAGTGAGTGAGGAAGGAAACGAGGGAGAGAGAGAGTCAGAGAGAGGAGAGAGGGTAATAGGAAAAAGGAGGAAAAGTGATTAGCGGAAAGGGACGGGAAGATAGACAGAAAAAAGCTGAAAAAGAGAGAAGGGGAGCAATCGGAAAGGGGAGAGGAAGTAAGAAAGAAAGTATGTACATATATACTTAAACGAATTTAATACGGGAATCGAAAAAGGAAGGTAAGGGCAGATAAAAGGGATAAAGGTGGGAGAAAGTAGAAGTAGAAAAGTAGACATAAACACAGGCCAATGGAGGGTGATATAGGAAAACACGGAGTGGGGAAATGAGAGGTAGGCAACGAGATCAAGAGGGAGTGAGAGAGCGGTGAGAGAGGGAAAGAGAAAAGGAAGAAGCGTGATTAGCGGAAAGAGACAGGGAGATGACAGAAAAAATGTGAAAAAGAGAGAAAGGCAGCGAGAGAAAGAGAAGTCGGACGGGGGAGAGAGAGCGAAAGTATATGCTTGAAAGAATTTAATACGGTATTCGATGTTATCACACTCAGCGAGCGTTTAAGTAAGGACACAGTGCTCTTTACTAGCACGGCTGTCAATCTAACAACTTCTTAAATTTTGGACCGTTAGTTGCTTCCACTTTGTCCTCTGCCTTAATCAGATTTCAGCTCATTCCTGTACGTATTCATTCGTGTCCATTCATTTTATCTTATTCAACAAAATAAATGCGAACATCAGTCGGAAAATAAAATTTGTTTTATTAATTTAATGCATAAACATTATCTCATTACTGCGCCATCTAACATGAGGATTAAGAAAATTTAGTTTGCCAAATTGCGCAAATGTGTTTTATGACGTGAAACAAATTTTGAAATAGCTTGACTGCCAGCTGGTGCTATAGATACCTTGAAGCTGAAGATAATTGTACCAAACTGGAAAGTTTACCAGCTCTTCTTTCGGTAACGGGATTGGCACATTCAATACCACAAAAAACGTAGATCCCAGGATCTGTACCAAATCGGTATAGGGATAGGGATAGGGATAGGGATAGGGATAGGGATAGGGATAGGGATAGGGATAGTGATAGTGATAGTGATAGTGATAGTGATAGTGATAGTGATAGTGATAGTGATAGTGATAGTGATAGTGATAGTGATAGTGATAGTGATAGTGATAGTGATATAGTGATAGTGATAGTGATAGTGATAGTGATAGTGATAGTGATAGTGATAGTGATAGGGATAGGGATAGAAATAGGGATAGGGATAGGGATAGTAATAGTGATAGTGATAGTGATAGTGATAGTGATAGTGATAGTGATAGTGATAGTGATAGTGATAGTGATAGTGATACCGATAGTGATATAGTGATAGTGATAGTGATAGGGATAGGGATAGAAATAGGGATAGGGATAGAAATAGGGATAGGGATAGGGATAGGGATAAGAACAGGGATAGGGGTAGGGATAAGAACAGGGATAGGGATAGGGATAGGGATAGGGATAGGGATAGGGATAGGGATAGGGATAGGGATAGGGATAGGGATAGGGATAGGGATAGGGATAGGGATAGGGATAGGGATAGGGATAGGGATAGGGATAGGGATAGGGATAGGGATAGGGATAGGGATAGGGATAGGGATAGGGATAGGGATAGGGATAGGGATAGGGATAGGGATAGGGATAGGGATAGGGATAGGGATAGGGATAGGGATAGGGATAGGGATAGGGATAGGGATAGGGATAGGGATAGGGATAGGGATAGGGATAGGGATAGGGATAGGGATAGGGATAGGGATAGGGATAGGGATAGGGATAGGGATAGGGATAGGGATAGGGTTAGGGATAGGGATAGAAATAGGTATATGGATAGGGATAGAAATAGGGATAGGGATAGAAATTTATTTTCACTTCATCTTTGATTTTACACACTTACATACGTAAATCTATGCGTTCGTTTCGTTTCATAACACTTCTGCACTAACACGTTAAATAAATATTTTATGCTTTTGTTTGGTTCTTTGGAAATTTCTTTGGTTTTCTGTTTGTTCAATTATTCAATTTTCAATTATTTAACTTATTTTATATCATATTAATTTATACATTTCTCTACCTTTTAAATGCTGCTCGTGTGCGAAATAACAATAAATAAATAATAACAATCAAACAACAACAAAAACAAAATAAAACTAGGTAAAGGCCAACCAGCAACTATGGGAAAATAAAGCTCGCAATGAATTACATTTGGTGGAGCATCAAATACCCAAAGACTCGAGATCACCTGAGGTGGACGACAACAACAACAATAATAACAACAACAATAACCAGAATCGTAGACGCCCTCCAATCGCTAATAACAATAACAACAATGAAAATAATCGACAGGATAATACCAACGGAGCCATCATGGACTATGAGGATACGGACAACACAGATAACAACAACAACAATAATAATAACAATAATCCATCGCCACAGCAACACGCTGAAACGCTGGATGATAAGCTGGTGTGGGTGAAGCCGCTGAATGTTGGCGACAGTAGTAACAATGCTGGACCACCACGACTGCCAGCAAAGAATTTATATTATTCCACACAAGACCAACAACAACAACAACAACAGCGTACATGATATCCAAGAATTGGCGACATTGCGCCTTCACAACAACAACAGCAGCAGCAACAAAAACAAGCTAAACAACAACAACAACTTTATCAACAACGTGCAAATGTCCTACAGCGGCGTTCAAGTTATCGGCGTCGCTTACGTCGCAATCATTGAATTCCTTTAGGTAAGAGTGTGGAGGGTGTGGGGGGATACGCATTAAAAAACGAAACATTTTCTAGATACCATTAAATAAAAAAACACGCACACAGTCCTACATACATAAAAGTGTATGGGTAGTTCCATGTCAAATGATCAAAAAATAAAACAAAGTGAAATAAAATAAAAAATCAAATAACGGAAGGAATAAAATAAAAGGAAATAGAAAATAATGAAAAATAGAAAAAAAATAATAAAAAATAAAAAATTATAAAAAATAGAAAAAAATAATAAAAAATAGAAAAAAATAATAAAAAATAGAAAAAAATATAATAAAAAATAGAAAAAAAATAATAAGAAATAGAAAAAAATAATAAAAAAAAAATATAATAAAAAATAAAAAAAATAATAAAAAATAAAAAAAAAAAAAAATAGAAAAAAATAAAAAATAGAAATATATAATAAAAAATAAAAAAAAAATTAATAAAAAATAATAAAAAATAGAAAAAAATTAAAAATAGAAAAAAAAAATAAAAAATAAAAAAAATATATAAAAAAAAGAAAAAATAATAGAAAACAAAAAAATAACAAAATAAAAAAAAATAAAAAAAAAAATTAAATAATATTAAATAAAATAAAACCAAGAAAATAAAAAAAAAATTAAATGTGTAAATAAAAAAAATTAAATAGAAAATGGAATAAAATAAAACCAAAACAAAAGTAAAAATAAAATAAAATAAAAATAAAGTAAAATAAAAAAAGTTAAAATCAAAAAATAAAACAAAAAAAATTAAAAAAAAAAAATAGAAAAAAAATGATATGAAATAAAATAAAACAAAATTAAATAAAAAATAAGAAATGAGATAAAAAAATAATATAAAAATGAGATGAAATGAAGTAAATTTAAATAAAATTAAATTAAACAAAAGTACTAAAATAAAATAAAATTAAACACAAAAAAATAATATAAAAAAAGAAGAAAAAATAAAATTAAACAAAATAGAATGAAACAAAAAAATTAAAATAAAACAATGTTAAAACAATGTTAAAATAAAAGAAAAAAAATAAAAGAAAAAAGTACAAGAAAAAAAAATAAAAGAAAAAAATAAAAGAAAAAAGATATATGTATATTATAACCATAAAAGAAAAAAAATATTTAAAAAAATAAAAGAAAAAAAAAATAAAATAAAAGAAAAAAAATACTAAAAAATAAAAGAAAAAAAAATATTAAAAAAATATAAGAAAAAAATATTAAAAAAGTATAAGAAAAAAAAATAAAAAAAATAAAAAAAAAATAAAAAAAAAAATAAACTCCCACCAAAATCGACTCAAATCGTAAACCATATTCTTATTCGACATGGAACTACCCATATGAAACTAAGTTGAATTGCGTTAAATTTCAAATGAAGTGAAGTGAACTGAGGTGTTGATCCGCGGTCCAATACAGCAACGCCGCCACTCAGTAATTCACGGACAATGACAATCCCTGAATAGTTATAGCTAAATAGCTACAGAGTGACAATCCCATTGAGTGGTGTAACTGGCGCATACGGGAAATGTATACTCGTACAGCGGAAACGGATGTCTACGAACGGCCGTTTTACAATATAAATGAGAAATAGCTAAACTCGTACACAGATATTTCAATTGAAAGGTTTTTTGTGCAGTAATCGCAATGAAATGCCAACAGGAAATATAAAAAAAAAAAACAAATTACGAACACCAAAAGCTGAAAAAGACTAAGCAACAAAAAAATTGCAAAAAAGGACTTACAGTGAATATAAAAGGCCAAAGCAGCACAACTTAGGTAGTAACACACAGGAAATAGCGAAATAAAATCCCAATGTTGTGTGCGTTGCATTTGCTTTTTGTATGAAAAATAGTAGGAGCAAAAAAAAGGGAAACGAAAAGCGTGAAATGTTGAAACTGACTGTTGTGAATAGGATTAGCTGTGACCGCCGCACGATTTTTAATTGACTAGCTGCGTTAAAAGCGCGAGTAAATAATTGTATAACTAAATAACTAAGCGATAAACCGACCGGAAAACAAAAATAAAAGAAGCAACCTACCAATTAAAATAAGTAAACTTTTGTAAATCTATTTTTGTGTTTAAAAGCGCAGAAAAATTCTTTATTCAACGGAACTGCAAGGTATGTAAATTGGATTAGTGTGAAAGGGAGAATAAAAAAGTACTAAATGAAAGTGGAATGAAAAAAAAAACTTTTTATAAAATGAAATAAAATAATGTACCATAAAAAATAAATAAAACTAAAATAAAATAGTGTACAATAAAATAAAATGTTGTGCAATAAAATATAACAATAGAAAAAAAAGTAAAGTAGAAAAATTAAAAAAAAAACAAAGAAAATAAAAAAATAAAAAAAATAAAAAAATAAAAAAAAATAAAAAAAAAAAATAAAAAAAATAAAAAAAATTAAAAAACAAAAAAAAAATTAAAAAACAAAAAAAAAATTAAAAAAAAAAAAAATTAAAGAAATAGAACAGGAGAAATTAAAAAAATAAAATAAAAATTTATTTGTAAAAACGAAAATACTAAAAAAAGAAAAAAAAATTAAAACAAATTTGTAAAAATAAAAATACTAAAAAAAGTAAAAAATAAAATATATAAAAAAATAATAAAAAAAACAAACAACAAAAAAAAAAACAAAATAAAAAAATATAAAATTAAAAAAAATATATAAAATAAAAAAAAGTAAAATTAAATAAAATGAAAAAACAAAAATTAAATAAATAAAAATAACAAAAAATAAAAATAAAAATTATAAAAATAAAAATAACATAAATAAATAACAAAAAATAAAAATCAAATAATAAAATAAAAAACAAACAATAATAATAAAATAAAAAAAAAAAATAATAATAAAATAAAAAAAACAATAATAATAAAATAAAAAAAAATAAAAATAAAGTAAAATAAAATAAAATAAAATATAATAAAAAAAATTATGAAAAACAAAAATAAAATAAATAAAATAAAAATAAAAAAAAATTATGAAAAACATAAATAAAATAAATTAAATAAAAATAAAATAAAAATAAAAAAAAATAAAAAAAAAATATATAAAAATATAATTATGTAACACAAATAAATAAAAATAACAAAAAATAAAAATCAAATAATAAAATTAAAAAAGCAATAATAATAAAAAAATAAAATAAAATTATAAAAATAAAAAAGTATTTAACAAACAAAATAATTTAAAACTAAATGAAATAAAATAATGTTCACTAAAATGTTATGCAATTCAAAAAAACTGATCGAAAAAAAAAAATAAAAATATATAAAGTAAAAAAATTTATAAAAAAAAAAATAAAAAAATTTATAAAATAAATAAAAATAAAAAAAATAAAAAAAAAAATTAAAAAAAAAATAAAAAAAAAAATAAAATAAAAATATATAAAGAAAAAAAATTTATAAAAAAAAAATAAAAAAATAAAAAAATTTATAAAATAAATAAAAATAAAATAAAAAAATAAAAAAAATTATAAAATAAATAAAAATACAAAAAAATTATAAAATAAATAAAAATAAAAAAAAAAAATAAAAAAAAATAAAAAAAAAATAAAAAAAAAATAAAAAAAAAATAAAAAAATTTATAAAATAAATAAAAATAAATGAAATAAATAAAAATAAAAAAATATAATGAAAAATAATAAATACATATAAATAAAAAAAAAATAAATAAAATAAAAGGAGCAAAAATTAAATAAAAAAAGTGAAATGAAATACAGAAAAAAATAAAATATATCAAAAAAATATATATGAAAAAAGAACAATGAAAAAATATGAAAGAAAATAACAAATCAAAAATGTGTAATAAAGTAAAACAAAATCAGTGGTTCACGAATTGAAGTTTGACATCAGAATCTCACACTACTCTCGAAAATTTTGGTGTAGTAGTGCAGGTGAAGTCCACCTAACCTCTGTTTCCTTCTCCCCCCTTTTCTTTTCATCTCTACATTTACCTCCTCCACTCTTCCTCTCCCTCTTTCTCTAGCTCTTCTCCACCTCGCTTACTCCGATTTCCCAAAGTTCTCACGCAGTATAAAGCTCACTAAGCATGAAAAAGTCAGCTTAAAATTACTTGACGGACGTGTAGGTTTAAAGTAAGACGAGAATTTCTTTAGAAATCATAATTAATTTTTATATTTACTTGATGAATTCTTATAACTTTCTAGGAACGCAATTTTATAAATAAACGAAAGGAACCTGCTATTTTCTGCGAATAAAGAATTTTTCCAACGCTAAGCGACTTAGTTGGTTTCTTCCTTTATGGTATACTGAGAGTTTTTAATGAATGTAAATAAATTGTTTTAATTGGTATTATAAATTGTTGCATTTATTTTGATTTTATTGATGTGAAACAAATTTTTGAAATTTTAATCCGAAAATAAGATGTTATTTGTAGTTTATTGTAAATAATTTGTTCAAGTCGACTATTTTAGTGTAACTCATATTTTATATGTAGGCCTGTGTGATTAATTGATTATTAAAAATTTCGATTAATCAATTTTACAATTAATCAGTTAGGTCATTAGTTTGAATTTCTGATTAAACTGAAATTTTATTCAATACAAAATAATGCACAATATCGTTTGGATTAATCAGAAAGTAAGCATTCTTCTAAATTCATAAAGGAAAAATTTGATTAATTGTCGTTTAATTGACTAATTGATTTTTCAATTTATTGAACTAATCAAATAAAAGTACAGTCCAATTTATGTTTATAGCGCAATATACTTATTTATGTTTTAGGGCGCAATTTTACTTATTTAATTTTAAGAAATCAATTTTATTTAAAATTTCAATAAACAACTAATGTATTGTTTTATTACTTAAAATTATGTTTTTATGACTTAAACCAGTGGTTCTAATATATAGATAATATTTACATATACATATAAGAACATGAATTTAAGGAGCTTTTAATGTGTAAAAATGTAAGGTAAATTTAAAAAATATTTATTAAAAATATAAAAAATATAAAAAAAAACTCATATAAAAAATTTTTGTTTAGAAAATTTTTTTTTTCTTAAAGCGTTTTTAATAAAAAAAATTATATATAAAAAAAAAATTCTTTATAAAAAATTTGTTTAGAAAATAAAATTTCGTTTAAAAAAATTCTTTAAAATATAATTTTTTATTAAAATTTCTTTAAATTTTTTTTTTTTGTAAAAATTTAAAATAAAAACATTTTTTTATGTTTATATATAAAAAAAAAATAAAAATATATATATAAAAAAAAAAAAACATTTAAAAAAAAAAATGTTGCGCTTATTACGAGAAACGTCAAAAAGGCAAAGGATTAGCATTAGTATATACATAGTATATACGTATTTGTATGTATTTATATTTTAGGCTAAATTGTAATAAATAATAAATTAAAAAGGCTAAATAAATATAAATAAATATTATAGCTAAATACTTATTGTATGTAAAATTGTAAATGTGAATTTATCTGACTTAGCAATAATAGCGCATGGAAAAATTATTTCAATTTTTATTATCAATTTAAATTTTTTTTAATAAAAAAATCCATTCCAAAATTTTTAAATTTTGTTTATATGCCTGCTAAATACATGTGCGACTAATCTGTTAATTGAACATGCTGCTTAATCGAAACTGGATTAATTGATTAATTAATTGGAAAATAATCACAATTATCGGTTAATTAATTGATTAATCAGAAAATAAGACAATTAATCAGTAATTATTATTAATCATAGTTACCGATTAATTAAATGATTAATTAGAAACTAATGCAGTTAATCGGTAATTATGCATTCTTTTCTGAATAATCATTTAAGTAGTCTCTAATTATGATTGATCTGTAATGATTAATGCATTATTTTTGCATTAATAAATTAATTAATCGACAATTATGATTAAACGACAATTATGATTAATCCACAATTATGATTAATCGATAATTATGAATAATCGACAATTATGAATAAATTATTTTCAAATTAATCAATTAAATAATCTAATTTTCGATTAATTGAATTTTAAACTAATTCATTTCATTGCTCAACATTTTTGTAAAAATGTAACCGCAGATTTGTGTTCACAAATAAAATTTATAAAAACATTATTTAAAAATATGTATCAGCAGTTTTAACTTAAAAAATTGGCCGCACTATAATCCCGGACTTATTTTTTCGCCAGTTTAAAGAATAACAGTTAAAACAGAAAAAAAAATTAAATGCCGGAAATAGAAATATAAATTATTTCGAATGAAGGAAAAAAAATAAAATACAATGTCAAGCATATTATTTGTAATTTCCGTATTTTTGTACACCGTAACTTACCAAACAACACAAAAAAAATAAAACAAAATAATTTTCTACGTCCTCCTAAAATACGTACTTGGAATATTGTACCCGCCAGCCCCCACCTTCAACATATTTCTGACTATGATTTTAGTACTTAGTATGTATTTAACTGTACGTAAAATAAGACATACATATATATATATGACTGTAAATATGTTGTATTGCTCTTTTTTATTTGCTCTAAAAATCGCTGACAATAAAAAAAAACAAAATTGCAAAATGAATTTGAGTATCTTTTTTTCGTCTTTATTTATTTGCATTGAAATTTGCTATAAAATATGCAAATATAGAACATTAAAGTGATTGAAATAGTTTGAGTAAGCCTACAATCAGGTAAGTAAATACATCGAGACTGATGAGAGTTTGGTAAGTTGTTCAAAGGAGTGGACCAACAAAAAGAAATTGGCCTCTCACAAGGGCTTTTTGCAGCCACACTGCCGTAGGGAGATCTTTAATATTTTCCCAGTGTTCTTTCCAGGTTGCCCTCTTAGATTTCCTAATTTCATTATTGTAAGAAGTTACAGCATTTCTTTAGGAGGCTCAGTCTTGCGTGTCTTTAGAAAGCTGTTGTAAAATCTGAGTGAAGCTGTTCAGCCTTTCTCTCGAGCTCTCGCCCCGTAGTTATTGGTTAGTGTAAGCAATTGCCGCTTTCTTCCTTGGATTCCTGAAAACGGACTCATGATCAGAAAAGTGTCCCATGTCGAATACAATATGTTTGTGGTCCGACATTCATTCCTCCCCCGAAACGTGGCAATTTGTGACAGCGAAGGCCATATTTTGGCGACATAGAGTAAGGTCAAGAACCTTCCCTCTAATAGCGATAACAAAGTGGGTTCATTACCACGACGACAAGCAGGCTGAAGAAACATGCAAACTTTGGCTTGCTACTCACTTTTCGGACTATATATCAGGCTATCAATACTCACATGCCGTAGTAGATGATTCTCCAACCATTTGTAGTAGAGAAAAGTGTCTGGCGATAAAGCTAACCAATGTTAAGAAGGTCCAATGGACTTTATCGACTTTCAGTCGTTTTAAATCTCCAGTACCGTATGGGACCTATCCTTGTCTGTTGCAGCAAAGAATCAACTATACATCTACAGTTCTATCAAGTTTATATAGAGCATCACTGCTGTTAGGATATATTTCCAACAGGTGGGCAGAACCTAAGGTTGCATTTATACCGAAACCAGGGAAACCGGAAAATCTGCCATCGTCATATCGGTCAATAAGTCTAAGTTCCTTTCTCTTAAAGGGAATGGAGAAAATTTTGTATCAGCACATTAGGGAAGTAAACTTGAAGAAACACCCTCCGTCTCAAGTAGTTCTCGATATGCCAATAAATAGGTATAATGGAAATAGGTGGCAACCATTTGTTTGGTGGGTGTAGAAATGAAAAAATAAATAGGGCGTGGGGAAGTGATTCAATGTTAAATTAGAACGTCCACCCCCCTTATTGAAAGGTACTTATTTAAGCACGACTCGACTTATTTTAAAAATTCTCCATGTTCCACTTTCATTGTAAAATCGACAATGTTCATACTTGGATTAACAATTTTCCATCTTAACCTGAAATCATGATAGCTTATACGGCTGATACATTAGCGCAAATTCCGAATTAACTGCGCTTTTGGGAGTTAACTTGAGCATAATCTTCATTATAAACTCCCAAAAATTAAGAAGATTTGAGCAGTTTTAAAAAATTTGCACTGGCAACACTCTGTGCATAAATAGACAACAACACCAAGAAACACTAGGAAATTAAGGGTAGCTGACAGATAGGCGTCGCGCTGGTTTCTAAGATCCGACTTTCGACAACTAGATGTCGCTGAGGTAGGTAAGAACATAGTGCAATAACAACCAAAGTAGTAATTCTCAATGCTGTTAATCTTCATTTTTGTGTGTATCAGGGTAAAATTTGGATCTGATTAAAGAAGATTTATTGGAGATAATCTCCGTGTGTTTATCCATAGCATTATGCTTGATTTTAGAAATTTTTTGTAAGAATAGGTACACAATGTTTTGTTAAACCGCGAACAGTAATGCTATGGATACACACACGGAGATTATCTCCACTAAATCTTCTTTAATCAGATCAATATTTTACTCTGATACACACAAAAATGAAGATTAACAGCTTTGAGAATTACTACTTTGGTTGTTATTGCACTATATTCTTACCTACCTCAGCGACATCTAGTTGTCGAAAGTCGGATCTTAGAAACCAGCGCGACGCCTATCTGTCAGCTACCCTTAATTTCTTAGTGTTTCTTGGTGTTGTTGTCTATTTATGTACAGAGTGTTGCCAGTGCAAATTTTTTAAAACTGCTCAAATCTTCTTAATTTTTGGGGGTTTATAATGAAGATTATGCTCAAGTTAACTCCCAAAAGCGCAGTTAATTCGGAATTTGCGCTAATGTATCAGCCGTATAAGGGAGTCTACTGTTTTTGCAGCCATCGTACTAGGACTAGTACAAGGGTATTATGATTTTGTCCACATAACGGTACTACGTTATATTTCTACACATAAAAGCTTTCAATTATTTGTTGTGCAAGTAGCCCTTTTAAATCAAGTAAAGCATTACGTTTTGACCCATTTTGCGGTTGGTTACAACTAAACAAACACTTTTTCAATAACATATGGACCCACTTTCAGTTTTTTTTTGTTGTTACTCACTGGATTAATGCCCACTTATAGCGGTTTATATTATTTGTTTGCTTAAAGGGAAAATAAAAAAAAATACTCAGGATTTATATGTATGTATGGTGTATTAGGTCCATCATATTTCCACGAGTGAAAATTTATTTCAATTTTAATTACTTCTTGCTTAGTGCTTTTACGTAGCCCACACGAATTTTTATAAGACATATTGTTTTGGAAATAAATAAAGAAACGAGTGGTCTACCTAAAAATGTTGAGTAAAAACTATTTATGTAGAATTTTTGAAAAAATCAAACAGATGGAAACCTAGTTAGCCGCCTCAAGTAAGATATCTCATAATGAAGCCTACTATCTATATACCAAATTCCATGCAAATCGGTCAATAGGTTTCCGGGATAGTACTCGGTATACCAAGTAATCAATAAAATGCGGTTAGGTGGCAACCCTAATTGAAAATACCTTAGTTGGTATCTCGCCGAAAATATTTTTCATTTGATACCCAAATTAGCACATCTGGCTACATTTTAATAAAAAAAATTGAGATAGGTGACAGCAATGTAAACTGCTTCAAGTGGCAACACCCAAGTGGAAAGTCTGAATGGCGGAAAAAATACTGTAAAAGCTGGTTTTCATTATGTCAAATGGTGTCAAATTTCATCGGCAAGTAAAGGTAGGGAAAGGAAAGGATTGGAAAAGAAAAAAGGAATGAAAAATAATGGAAAATAGAGAAAGATAAAGAAAGGAAGGAAAATAAAAAGAAAGGAAATAAAAGGTAGGGAAGAGGAAGGTGTGGAAAGGAATTGAAGATAAAAATAAATAAAAATAAAGGAAAGGAAGGGAATGGAAAGGAAAAAAATAATTAAAGGAAATAAATGGAAAAGAAATAAAACCAAAGGAGTTACGAAAAGGAGAAGAAAGAAAGTAAGGAAAGGAAATGATAGAAAAAGAAAAAGAAAGGAAAATAAAGGAAGGAAAAGAAAGGAAAGAAAAGCAAAGGAAAGGAAAGGAGAGAAAAGGAAAGGAAAGAAAGATGAATTAAAATTACCTAAAATAAATAATTATAAACGTTGAAACTGTATTCCTGAATGGTGTAAGGAGGGAGGAAAAGGCAAAAAGAAGAGGAATGTATAGAATCGGAATATATAAAAAACAAGGATAAGCAAGGAAAATTTAAGAAATAGCAAAAAAAGTGAAAGTTAAGAAAACTGAACTTGAAAAAGGTTGATTTCTAAAATAAGGTTTTGTGGTTGAATTTCAACCACTGGGCGAACTCTAGTAGTAAAAATTATACAAAAATTATAGTAAAATTTAAAAGACAAGAAATTTACATAGTACTATCAAAATTGGAAAATTTTTTTAAAAACTTGCATCATGCAACATCAGAATACGTGTTTTTTTTTTTGCATTGATCCTGGGTCAAATTTTGACAATAGTCTAGCAATTTCCTGTTTTTTTTTTTTAAACAAGCATAAAAGGCCAGTTTTGAGAAACTGCGAATGAAAAATAACCTCGAAAATAAAAACAAAACTTACCATAAAAATTGTGTTGTTTGGCCCTGTCTAATGTGCTTAAATAGTTTCACATTAAGTAGGTGGAAAAACGAAACCAGTCAGAAACTGGGCATACAACAGCAAATTCTATAAATATCAACAAAGAAAAAAATGGATTATAAAAGTGGTTAAAGAGGCTCGAGTACACATTGTCGTTGTATGCCAGCAATAATTTAACTTTCTAAGCCTGTAAATATTTACCTCAACATTGTGGGTGGCTCCATTCCAAAAAAAAAAAGAAACCGCAAACTAGGCTGAAATATAAAGTAGGATGTACTGCAAAAAAATGTTCATACAATTTGAATAATATTTTTTATCAGCAGTTTCACGTGGCTCACACTATTTTTAAGTAAATCATTAAAAAAATGGGTTAGTTTTTAAAGATGTTCTAGACACAGTCATGACTAATCCATGAGTCATTTATGACTCATCCAGGAGTCTTTCATGATCCATGAGTACTTTATGACTCATCCATTAATCATTCATGACTTATGCCTACAGCCTACAGCCTACAGTGTGACTTTCTCTGGAAAGACCCCCAGCGCACAGATTTTTACACCCCAATAAAAAGCTTGTGTTACCTGAATTACGGCAAATAAGGATCTGATAAAATTTAATAAGATGGTGTGAACCTTTCATCCCCTTCACAAGCTTATGAAAATTGCACGCATGAGTATACCTACCTACATAAATATATTTTTTCCCATTCGCACTCCATTTTATTATCTCTTTTATTTATTCGCTTTGATAACTTGTTTGTATGCTCGTAATCCAATGATCAAATGCTGCGATGCGGAAATGTAATTTTATCGAATTATTTTGCTTTGATGGAGGGCTGCTGCTGTATTGCAAGTTCTTTGGCTGCTATATGAATAATTTTAAGGGGAATTATAGGTTCTGAAATTTTTCATGAGCTCACCAAGAATGATGTCTATTAAAACTTAACAGAAAATCTGGAGGGTTTCAAGACCGGGGGCGGATATAACACAATCGAAAAACATTCCACCACCCGATTCCACATAGCAGAATCCCGTTACTGACATACCTAAACCGACAGCGTTACTTCTCGTCGAACCATTTGGATGACTTCATGAAGGTGAACAAATTTTTTACGTCCAGCTCGGCGAACCTGCATAGCACATCCAAGAACGGAACTCCCATAAAGCGCAAAGTCGCTATGCTTAAAGCCGGGCAGCTATAGATGAGGTGCTTTAACATTTCCTCCTCCGCATCATCTTAACACCTCCTACAGCATCGTCGGTAGAGCACACATAGCCTGCGGCGTGCCTTCCAATAAGGTATTGCTAGGTTAATATTGCCATTAATACAGAGATGTCCCTCCTTCTTAGTGTGTAAATGTGCATAGATCTTTTAAGATTCCCTTTTGGCCAGGTTTTCTTGGACATCCGGCACCCTGGGGATTGTTGCCATCTTTCATTGGCTTGACGGAGTGTGTGCTCCTGCAGCATTAGTTTGCATGTGGCAAAGAGCATTCTTTATACCGTCTGCCCTATAGTTTTCTTCAATATACCTGTGTCCCGTGTCCCATATGAGGTGCACACAGTTCTGTTGGGCCATCTCTTCAAGAGATCGATGCCAGCTAAGCGTCAGTTCTGAGTTGAACGAGTGAGAGAAAGGGGATTTCATGGCCGCTTGGCTGTAGCTAAAGATAACGATATCCGAACCACAGACACCATGGCGTATACGTAACAATATTGCTACACATTCGTGTTTCTGGTTCAACGAAAATTTAAAACAATTGACTCGGAAAATTTTTAAAAGATGAATGTGCCGAATGTCGAGGAATCGAAGTAATATTCACCCAAAACCTCTATCAGTGGAAAAACTATAATGAGAATATAACTTGTAAAAATATTTTTTTTTTTCAAAAACTAAAATTTCAAATTTTGCGATTTCAAATACAATTTCCCAAAAATTTAATTTTGACGCATTCATGCCTCTGGCAAGCGAGCGATGATATATACATAAGTATGCAGGTGAATTTTGCGTTGATTAAGTTTTAATTTATTTATTTATTTTTGGACTCGTTATGTTGTTGGCATCCAGGAAATGCGGTGCCATCAATGCGTCAGCTGACATTTAGACGCTTCAATGAACTTGACACATGTAAATATTTGCGGTGAGACCACGAATGCACGAAATGTGCTGCAACAGGCAGAATGTGGTGAAGTACTGGTGGGCATGAAAACACCACACAGACAGCGAATCTATTTAATATATATGTACAGAAAAACTGACATTTGCGCATACACATTTATGTACTTAGTGAATTTCAATATGGCCGCTTATCAGATGGACCTTTGACAATTTTCGCGCTACAAGCACAAACAGGCTGGCTAGGCAACCAAAGCCTATGGCATCAAAGACCAAAAGGTTCGAAAGAAAGGCCAGTTTGTGTCACTTTCAGACCACTTTCGGACTAGTTGCGGACCACTTTGTGTTATTTTTCGATTGACTACTTATGGACCACTATCGGACCAGTTGTGGAACACTTTGTGTCACTTTCAGACCGCTTATGGACCACTTGGGGATAACTTATGGACAACTTTGCGGACCTTTCGCACCAGTTGTGGAACACTTTGTGTCACTTTCGGACCACTTTCATACCACTTTGTGTCACTTTTGGACCAGTTACGGATCACTTTGTGTCACTTTCGAACCACTTTGCTTTAGTGTCGTGTCGTGCATGTAGCTAAGATTTTTGCGAATGTCTTTTTACGCCGAACGGATGACACTATGCAGGGCTTTAGTTCGAAACCATGAAGGGCACCCTGTATGTATGCATCGGTACACCATGTCGTTCTGCCTCAATGTCTCATCGTATCGCACTAAGTCGTTAGACCGCTACGTAGTTAAGCTAAACGTTATTACTAAATTT
>CAXKVI010000005.1:98518896-98521833 GCA_964058755.1 Campiglossa producta
ATAAAATAAAATAAAATAAAATAAAATAAAAAAATAAAATAAAATAAAATAAAATAAAATAAAATAAAATAAAATAAAATAAAATAAAATAAAATAAAATAAAATAAAATAAAATAAAATAAAATAAAATAAAATAAAATAAAATAAAAATAAAATAAAATAAAATAAAATAAAATAAAATAAAATAAAATAAAATAAAATAAAATAAAATAAAATAAAATAAAATAAAATAAAATAAAATAAAATAAAATAAAATAAAATAAAATAAAATAAAATAAAATAAAATAAAATAAAATAAAATAAAATAAAATAAAATAAAATAAAATAAAATAAAATAAAATAAAATAAAATAAAATAAAATAAAATAAAATAAAATAAAATAAAATAAAACAAAATTAAATAAAATAAAATAAAATAAAATAAAATAAAATAAAATAAAATAAAATAAAATAAAATAAAATAAAATAAAATAAAATAAAAAAAAATTAAAATAAAATACAATAAAATGAAATGAAATTAAATAAAATAAAATTTAAAATTAAATTAAATGAGGTAACCTTCCCAAACACCTATTTTTCCAAACACTTAGAGCTTGCACCTTAGAAAGGTATGCAATTTTAGGTTTTGCCCTACAATTTACCTTAAAGCTATACTAGTCCCATTTCAATCACAAAGTTGTAGCTGAATCGCTCATGCATTGCACCCATTTTGTAGTTTCACTACAGGCTACGTATGTATGTGTGTGTGCATGTATGCAAATGTTTAGCTTGTTGTGCGTGCATGTGAATTACGTCTTATTAGTGCCATATTTGCTACATGGATTGTTTACTCAAAAGCTTGTTTGTATATTTTACTAGCGACTACCACGACGATAAGTAGTTACATAAACATGTCGGGCCTACATATGTACATATCTATGTACATACATATTAGTATACAATGGCCTGCGCATCGCATTTCCTTATAATTAAATGTTTCGAGGCTTAAAGTCTATAGAGAACATACATACAAACATATTGAGATTAAATGCCGTCGTTTGATAACTCAGCCTAATGGTATTTAGTTGTCTTATTGCAAAATAAATACATACCATCAATGATGGTCCATCATATATACATATGTTTATCTAAAGAAAAAAAAATAGTTTTGGAATTACGCATACATATGACAAACATTCGAAATGACACTTACACTAAGACAATATTGAGGCACTCAAGATCTATTGACTAACATCAAGTAGTTCATTTGTCTTTCAAATGTATTTATTGATTTGTGGCAAAATGGTTGAAAAAAAAACTCCAAGATGGGTTTGTGAAATAAAAAAACAAAACAAAAAAAATTAGAGACATCGTGTCTAAGAGCTCCCAGCTTCTTCTTCTTTTCAAGTTTATACTTTTATGACAGCATGACAACACATGAAAGCTGAGCGTTGAGTGATGTTTGTAGGGGCTACATAGCCGCTGCATACTTTTAGGCACAGAAATTCCTTCATACAAATCCTTCAAATATGCGAGCTTTCCGTGCCAATAAAGGTCGAGAGTCGAAGTCGGGAACATGGCTCATTCATCTGATATTTCACAGAGAACGTTAGGGCGACGAGAGCAGATTCCGTAGCGTGCCTGAACATCAATCAATGCAGCAAAATATCAAACATTAGATACAGAGGCAGGTGTGCATAACGTTCACTAGGTTAGGTTAGGTTAGGTGGTAGCAATCCCACTAGGGGGAATCGCTCACTTGGACACTTAAAAGGTCCGTTGTGATGCCACATTCTAAACGGTGACACCAACTTAAGATTGCTTGGTAAATCGCTGTGTAGCTACAATATATGTAGCACCGAATTTAGCACACGTCGATCCTCGACACGTCCTTCGGAGGGCTAAGAACATCCGAACCGAGATACCTGCGCCTGGTTCTGGCAAACGCCGGACAGCTAAGCATGAAGTATTCTGATGATTTCACCTCGTCATCCTCCATGCAGCTCACGCATCTCGGATTTCGAGAATATTTAACCGCACTGCATGGATTCCCGTCGGACAGTGCCCCGTCAACACCCCAATTATCATGAGAATATGTACCTAGTAATTCCATTGATCGCCTGTAGTCAACCGCTGGCCGGAAGGACTTCGACATCTGGCATGAGGTGGTGTCAGCTCAGCGCTTGCTCAACTGGTTCGAAGCCCACCTGCCCAGAAGCAGACTACAGGGGGTGGTATCCAACATTCTGGAGGCAGCTACATTTTCACGAGTACCCGCTCTGGCCAAGAAATCCGCATGGCAATTGCCAGGAATGTCACAATGGCCTGGCACCCAAATGATTTTTATTTTAAAATAGTTGGCCGCAACCGTGAGCGATTCCAGACAGCCGCTCACTGTCCTCGATCGAACGTTGCCAGCACTCAGCGGAGTAGATGTCGGAGTAGATGGTTAACTCCTTGACCGCGAATGCGCCGGACAGCATCCCATCCACCGCATCCTTGGAAAACGCTACAATGATCAGGTAGCCTAAACTTCGTGCTATTCCCAAGTTCCATCCATCCAGCTTTGACCCGTCCGTAAACAGATTCGCCGAACACTCCCCTCAGATAGGTTCCTCGCCTGTCCACTAGCCCTTTACAGGTATGTAAGTCGAAAAACCCTTTGCGGAAGTAGAGGTCGGCGCACTAAGAATCAACAAATCTTTGAACGAGCTTTTCTTGTGTATTTCTATATCCGACACTATCTCGGGAACTGCTTGATTCTAAGACTAAACACTTGGTTGTAGCCACTTGGAGCGGCTTACAGGGTTGCCACCTATCTAATTTTTTTTTAAATATTGAGCAAGATATGCCACTATGCTATCAAATGGCAGGTATTTTCGGCGACATACTGATTTAAGTATTTAAAAGTAGGCTTGCCACCTAGAGTTGCCATCTTATCGCAGTATATTTGTATACC
>CAXKVI010000005.1:98522033-98527033 GCA_964058755.1 Campiglossa producta
TAAAGTAAAACAAAATAAAATAAAATAAAATAAAATAAAATAAAATAAAATAAAATAAAATAAAATAAAATAAAATAAAATAAAATAAAATAAAATAAAATAAAATAAAATAAAATAAAATAAAATAAAATAAAATAAAATAAAATAAAATAAAATAAAATAAAATAAAATAAAATAAAATAAAATAAAATAAAATAAAATAAAATAAAATAAAATAAAATAAAATAAAATAAAATAAAATAAAATAAAATAAAATAAAATAAAATAAAATAAAATAAAATAAAATAAAATAAAATAAAATAAAATAAAATAAAATAAAATAAAATAAAATAAAATAAAATAAAATAAAATAAAATAAAATAAAATAAAATAAAATAAAATAAAATAAAATAAAATAAAATAAAATAAAATAAAATAAAATAAAACAAAATTAAATAAAATAAAATAAAATAAAATAAAATAAAATAAAATAAAATAAAATAAAATAAAATAAAATAAAATAAAATAAAATAAAACAAAATTAAATAAAATAAAATAAAATAAAATAAAATAAAATAAAATAAAATAAAATAAAATAAAATAAAATAAAATAAAATAAAATAAAATAAAATAAAATAAAATAAAATAAAACAAAATTAAATAAAATAAAATAAAATAAAATAAAATAAAATAAAATAAAATAAAATAAAATAAAATAAAATAAAATAAAATAAAATAAAATAAAATAAAATAAAATAAAATAAAATAAAATAAAATAAAAAATAAAATAAAATAAAATAAAATAAAATAAAATAAAATAAAATAAAATAAAATAAAATAAAATAAAATAAAATAAAATAAAATAAAATAAAATAAAATAAAATAAAATAAAATAAAATAAAATAAAATAAAATAAAATAAAATAAAATAAAATAAAATAAAATAAAATAAAATAAAATAAAATAAAATAAAATAAAATAAAATAAAATAAAATAAAATAAAATAAAATAAAATAAAATAAAATAAAATAAAATAAAATAAAATAAAATAAAATAAAATAAAATAAAATAAAATAAAATAAAATAAAATAAAATAAAATAAAATAAAATAAAATAAAATAAAATAAAATAAAATAAAATAAAACAAAATTAAATAAAATAAAATAAAATAAAATAAAATAAAATAAAATAAAATAAAATAAAATAAAATAAAATAAAATAAAATAAAATAAAAAAAAATTAAAATAAAATACAATAAAATGAAATGAAATTAAATAAAATAAAATTTAAAATTAAATTAAATGAGGTAACCTTCCCAAACACCTATTTTTCCAAACACTTAGAGCTTGCACCTTAGAAAGGTATGCAATTTTAGGTTTTGCCCTACAATTTACCTTAAAGCTATACTAGTCCCATTTCAATCACAAAGTTGTAGCTGAATCGCTCATGCATTGCACCCATTTTGTAGTTTCACTACAGGCTACGTATGTATGTGTGTGTGCATGTATGCAAATGTTTAGCTTGTTGTGCGTGCATGTGAATTACGTCTTATTAGTGCCATATTTGCTACATGGATTGTTTACTCAAAAGCTTGTTTGTATATTTTACTAGCGACTACCACGACGATAAGTAGTTACATAAACATGTCGGGCCTACATATGTACATATCTATGTACATACATATTAGTATACAATGGCCTGCGCATCGCATTTCCTTATAATTAAATGTTTCGAGGCTTAAAGTCTATAGAGAACATACATACAAACATATTGAGATTAAATGCCGTCGTTTGATAACTCAGCCTAATGGTATTTAGTTGTCTTATTGCAAAATAAATACATACCATCAATGATGGTCCATCATATATACATATGTTTATCTAAAGAAAAAAAAATAGTTTTGGAATTACGCATACATATGACAAACATTCGAAATGACACTTACACTAAGACAATATTGAGGCACTCAAGATCTATTGACTAACATCAAGTAGTTCATTTGTCTTTCAAATGTATTTATTGATTTGTGGCAAAATGGTTGAAAAAAAAACTCCAAGATGGGTTTGTGAAATAAAAAAACAAAACAAAAAAAATTAGAGACATCGTGTCTAAGAGCTCCCAGCTTCTTCTTCTTTTCAAGTTTATACTTTTATGACAGCATGACAACACATGAAAGCTGAGCGTTGAGTGATGTTTGTAGGGGCTACATAGCCGCTGCATACTTTTAGGCACAGAAATTCCTTCATACAAATCCTTCAAATATGCGAGCTTTCCGTGCCAATAAAGGTCGAGAGTCGAAGTCGGGAACATGGCTCATTCATCTGATATTTCACAGAGAACGTTAGGGCGACGAGAGCAGATTCCGTAGCGTGCCTGAACATCAATCAATGCAGCAAAATATCAAACATTAGATACAGAGGCAGGTGTGCATAACGTTCACTAGGTTAGGTTAGGTTAGGTGGTAGCAATCCCACTAGGGGGAATCGCTCACTTGGACACTTAAAAGGTCCGTTGTGATGCCACATTCTAAACGGTGACACCAACTTAAGATTGCTTGGTAAATCGCTGTGTAGCTACAATATATGTAGCACCGAATTTAGCACACGTCGATCCTCGACACGTCCTTCGGAGGGCTAAGAACATCCGAACCGAGATACCTGCGCCTGGTTCTGGCAAACGCCGGACAGCTAAGCATGAAGTATTCTGATGATTTCACCTCGTCATCCTCCATGCAGCTCACGCATCTCGGATTTCGAGAATATTTAACCGCACTGCATGGATTCCCGTCGGACAGTGCCCCGTCAACACCCCAATTATCATGAGAATATGTACCTAGTAATTCCATTGATCGCCTGTAGTCAACCGCTGGCCGGAAGGA
The DNA here is from genome assembly GCA_964058755.1 of Campiglossa producta. Lineage (NCBI taxonomy): Eukaryota > Metazoa > Arthropoda > Insecta > Diptera > Tephritidae > Campiglossa > Campiglossa producta. The sequence continues at coordinate 98,524,890 of CAXKVI010000005.1, forward strand.
CTTCGACATCTGGCATGAGGTGGTGTCAGCTCAGCGCTTGCTCAACTGGTTCGAAGCCCACCTGCCCAGAAGCAGACTACAGGGGGTGGTATCCAACATTCTGGAGGCAGCTACATTTTCACGAGTACCCGCTCTGGCCAAGAAATCCGCATGGCAATTGCCAGGAATGTCACAATGGCCTGGCACCCAAATGATTTTTATTTTAAAATAGTTGGCCGCAACCGTGAGCGATTCCAGACAGCCGCTCACTGTCCTCGATCGAACGTTGCCAGCACTCAGCGGAGTAGATGTCGGAGTAGATGGTTAACTCCTTGACCGCGAATGCGCCGGACAGCATCCCATCCACCGCATCCTTGGAAAACGCTACAATGATCAGGTAGCCTAAACTTCGTGCTATTCCCAAGTTCCATCCATCCAGCTTTGACCCGTCCGTAAACAGATTCGCCGAACACTCCCCTCAGATAGGTTCCTCGCCTGTCCACTAGCCCTTTACAGGTATGTAAGTCGAAAAACCCTTTGCGGAAGTAGAGGTCGGCGCACTAAGAATCAACAAATCTTTGAACGAGCTTTTCTTGTGTATTTCTATATCCGACACTATCTCGGGAACTGCTTGATTCTAAGACTAAACACTTGGTTGTAGCCACTTGGAGCGGCTTACAGGGTTGCCACCTATCTAATTTTTTTTTAAATATTGAGCAAGATATGCCACTATGCTATCAAATGGCAGGTATTTTCGGCGACATACTGATTTAAGTATTTAAAAGTAGGCTTGCCACCTAGAGTTGCCATCTTATCGCAGTATATTTGTATACCCGGTACTATCTCGAGAACCGCTAAACGGATTTCGATGAAATTTGGTTGGTTTTAAGACTTTCTACTGGGGAGTTGCCATTTGGGCCGGGTTACAGGGTTGGCATCTATCTCAATTTTTTTTAAGAATTGTGGATAGTATGCTTCATTTTAAAATTGTCTACTTGGGGTTGCCACTTAAGCAGTTAATAAAGTTGCCATCTATTTGATATTTTTTCGGAAATCTGTTTTGAAAAGTTTTTGCTTGTAAGTGAGACTATTGGAAAAAATGTTGGTAAGTAAAACTATTGGACAAAATAGAAAACACCGAACAAGCTCTGTCACCCAGGTAGGAAATAGTTAAAACGCAAAAGAAGTTTCAGCGTCACTTTCGTCTAAAATGACATTCACAAAGTTCTGCCTCAACTTCAGTTACAAATCCGAGAGTATATACAACCTACCAGTTTACATAAGTTCAATTAACATAACAGCCATCAAAACTACCTAAAACTACCAAAAAGGCTTCTTCACCACATTCAATCACCTACATTCTGAGTTTGTTTCATGTGCTCTCCAAAGCAGAGTACTCACTCACCCGCCTTACCACTGCCAAAGAGGAAGTCATGCCACATAATTTGCATTTGTTTGCTCAATAGCCGCCCAGCACCTTCCCCTACAGAGCCGCCACATTTGATTGCTCTAAACTGCGGACAGGTTTACCCATGCTGGCTGGCAAGTAATTTAGTTCAATTCAGAATTTTTGAGATTTTTTTGTGAATTCCTCTTAGTCCGCTTACCAACAGCGAAAAAATGCATTCAACCACATTCCATTGTGGGCATAGTTGACCGCTGGGGTTAATCTCACTTTTGGTGGCAGCAGCAGCATTAGCAGCGGTAGTGGAAAATTGTTCAAGCGCACGCTTGTTAAATTATTCAGCTTTTTGCGGGAAATTGCAAAATAAATAAATGTGTGTGTGTTGCTGTGTGTGTTGCTGAGTGTGTGTGTGTGCTGCTCTAAGCCTCTAATACTTGGCTGAGTAAGTATCAATGTATTCCATTGGGTTATGTCAAGTTTAGTCAGTAGCGAAGTGCAAACATTATGCTCCATGTACGTGGGCTTGTACTAAAGCTTTACACTTTTCGAGACTTGTTGTTTGTTCAGGGGACCTGGTTTGGCGCTTTTGTTAAATTACTACTTTGAGAGTCACTTTTTTCATTAAATTGACCTTGTACTACTTTGATTTTAATTCGTTTATTTCGTTTCACCTAGCTAAACATTGGTCCACATGTCTCAAATGAAAGTGAAATTTGTAAAATTAATTAGCCTACATTTTATTAGGTTATGTAAACAACTG
>CAXKVI010000005.1:98532033-98537033 GCA_964058755.1 Campiglossa producta
CCACTGAAGTTGGTAAATAGCTTCTTTTGCAAGTCATATTTACCGTTGTTTTCTGTACAACATGTTTTCTTCCGAAGCAACACTTCCGTGGCATTGTTAAGAGGGAGCGAACTAAACAAAAAACAAAAAAAAAACAGAAAACGCAAAGAAAGTTCAAACAAAAATTAGAGCAACTATGCGCCTTACATATGTCGGTTGTTTGGTTGCTTGGCTGCTTGTTGTTGTAGATTGCATTGTTAACCTAGCGTGCATATGGCAATGAAGCAACAACAACACATTTAGTACAATCTCCTAGCACATAAACGTAAATTGCTTCAAGATAAGAAAGAAGGTAAAGCAAACGCGCAGTAGTTATGCATTCAAACGACCTGTAGAATGTCAGAATGCCATGGCAATAAGGAACCAAGTGCACCTTTTGTAGCATTTAACAACCGGCTACATAGCAGTTGAGTGTAATAAATGCGTATCTATAAAAATATGTAGGTGTGTGTTTCTCAGTATAAAGACATTAAATAGGTACATACATACATAGATATGTATGAATACATTCCTGTTTATGTAGTTCCACTCTTCCTTTTCGCATGGTTCTTTTGTTCTTTTACGAGTAATTTCAGCTGAATGCATTGCAAAAGAAGATATCTGCGAAGCCTTATTGTTGTTTTTTCTTCCTTTTTAGACAGCGAATACAAGCAAGCTACAGCTACCAGTATGGCTAGTGGAAACAAAATCTTATTATTTTCGATTGAAATCAACAGGTGGTATGAGTAACATTTTCAGATTAAGTGGAAACTTTGCTGAGAAAAAATTTGAATATTTATTCCACAATTGCGTAGAAAAACTTGAACCTTACTATAAATGTAATGTTGACTTTTTACCATAAATTGCATTGTTTTTATTTTACTGTATTTTATTTTATTTTATTTTTTTTTTTTATTTTTTTTTATTTTTTTTAATCTTATTTTATTTTATTTTATTTTATTTTATTTTATTTTATTTTATTTTATTTTATTTTATTTTATTTTATTTTATTTTATTTTATTTTATTTTATTTATTTTATTTTACTTTATTTTATTTATGGCGGCCGCCGTGGTGTAGCGGTTAAGTGTTCGGCCTTCTACACCAAGTCGTGGCGGTTCGATGCCCGGCAAAAGTAACATCAAAAATTATTTAGAAAAAGAATTTTTCTAAAACGGGGTCGCCCCTCGGCAGTAGTCTGGCAAACTCTCCGGGTGTATTTCTGCCATGAGAAGCTTCTCAGCAAAAAATTCATTTGCTTTGCAAGTGCCGTTCGGAGTCGGCAAAAAACTGTAGGTCCCGCCAACTTGTAGGAAAAACTCAAAAAAAGCAACACACCACAAGTTGGAAAGAGAAGCTCGGCTAAAAATCTCGTTAGAGGTTATGATGATAACCTGTAGGTGTATCGCCGCCATTAGTTTTTTTTTTTTTTTTTTTTTTTTTTTTTATTTTATTTTACTTTATTAACAAAAATTCACACAGAGGAAAATCTTTTGCATACAGCTTAGGTTCACCTTCAGATAGAAAACTTCAAGAGTCCCTATCGATCCCATTTGTGCTACAAAGTTAATCGGTGAGAAAAGTCGAGAAAAATGCAAATTTGAGGTTTTTTATTTTATTTTGATTTTATTTAAATTTATTTTATCATGTTTTAGTTTATTTTATTTTTTTATTTTTTTTTTATTCAAATTTATGTCATCTTTGTTAAGTTTGATTGATCTTATTTTATTTTATTCTATTTTATTTTATTTTTTTTTGTTTTATTTTATTTTATTTTATATTATTTTATTTTAAATTATTTTATTTTGTTTTATTTTATTTTATTTTGTTTTATTTTATTTTATTTTGTTTTATTTTATTTTATTCTATTTTATTTTATTTTATTTTATTTTATTTTATTTTATTCTATTTTATTCTTTTTTATTTTATTTTACTTTGTTTTATTTTATTTTATTTTATTTTATTTTGTTTTATTTTATTTTATTTTGTTTTATTTTATTTTATTTTATTTTATTTTATTTTATTTTATTTTATTTTATTTTATTTTATTTTATTTTATTTTATTTTATTTTATTTTATTTTATTTTATTTTATTCTATTTTATTTTATTTTACTTTGTTTTATTTTATTTTATTTTATTTTATTTTATTTTATTTTATTTTATTTTATTTTATTTTATTTTATTTTATTTTGTTTTATTTTATTTTATTTTATTTTATTTTATTTTATTTTATTTTATTTTATTTTATTTTATTTTATTCTATTTTATTTTATTTTATTTTATTTTATTTTATTTTATTTTATTTTATTTTATTTTATTTTATTTTATTTTATTTTTTTTATTTTTTTTTTAATTTATTTTATTTAATTTTTTTTTCTTTTATTTTATTTTATTTATTTTATTTTATTTTATTTTATTTTTTTTTTATTTTTTTATTTTTTTTTAAATTTATTTTATTTTATTTTTTTTTCTTTTATTTTATTTTATTTTATTTTATTTTATTTTATTTTATTTTATTTTATTTTATTTTATTTTATTTTATTTTATTTTATTTTATTTTATTTTATTTTATTTTATTTTATTTTATTTTATTTTATTTTATTTTATTTTATTTTATTTTATTTTATTTTATTTTATTTTATTTTATTTTATTTTATTTTATTTTATTTTATTTTATTTTATTTTATTTTATTTTATTTTATTTTATTTTATTTTATTTTATTTTATTTATTTTATTTTATTACTATAAATCAAGCTTTCATGTTTGGTAAGAGACTGAAAGATATATTTAAAAAAATGATATGGTGGGCAATCCTGTAAACCGTCCCATGATTCCAAAGTGATCCCAAAATGTTCCAAAAATTAGAAATTAATTATGATAATCCCGAAATTTCCCCAAAACGATCCCAAAATTATTCTAAACTTATTCCATAATGATCCCAAAATGACCTCAAAATGATCCCATAATAATCCCAAAATGATTCCAAAACGATCCTATAATGATCCCAAAATGATTGAAATTTGACCCCAAAATGATCACAAAATTAACCCAAACGATCCTAAAATTACTCCAAAATGACTCCAAAATCATCACAAAATAACCCCAAAATGATCCCAAACTGCCCCCAAAATGATCCCAAAATTACCCCAAAAATATTCCATAATTACCCCAAAATGATCACATAATGATCTGAAAATTACCCCAAAATGATCCCAAAATGATCTCATAATGATCCCAAAATGTTTCCGAGATATCCCATAATGACCCCAAAGTGACCGCAAAATGATCACAAAATTACCCCAAAACGATCCCAAAATGATCCCACAATAATCCCAAAATGACATCAAAATGATCCAATAATGACCCCAAAGCGAACAAAAAATTACCCCAAAATTACACCAAAATATCTCAAAATAACCCCAAATATACAAAAACAATGAGGTAAAATGACAACCCTGGGCGGCAAACCTACTTGAAAATATTGTAATTGGTAAAATGCCTTTAATTTGATACCCACATTGGCATATATCTTACTTAATACTTAAAACAAATTATGATAGATGGCAACTCTGTACGCCTCCCCAAGTCGTAACATCCAAGTGAAAAGTAGATCCCTGCTATGAATTTTCCCTGGATTATCTGGCGTTTACAGACAACGAGCCTTTACAATTTCAATTTAGAATTTAAAACAAGACCACAATCCTTTGTTAACCAACCACAATTATACTAAAACCATATTTTATAATCGCTTTCAACGCAACTTACTTTAAATTGGCCAATTTTCTACAAATTCAACAATTCATTGCAATAATGAATAACGGTTTTAGCAAATTTAGATTTATGAAAATAATCCAAAGAATTAGCAGATGTAGCCATTCAATCCTTTTTCGCCCCCACTCACGCTGCGGGTGAAATGCTAATAGCCAATTGGCATATAACGAACTAAGAGTACATACGCGTGAGAGGATAATACTACCAACATAGATATGAACATTAGAGTGTGACAAAAATGAAAAATAAAAATGGAAAAATAATATTGATTGAATCATTTGATTGATCAATGATAAAGTAGATTTCTTGAGGAGTGAATATATAATGAAATGAGAGTTATCGCAAAAGAGGTGCGTGGCACTTTCCATACAAACTTATTCTTTCAAGCTAAATATCTCTTAAAGGGTTCAAAATTGGTATGGAGATAAACGATAGCAATATGTACCATTTCAAAGAAGAGAGTGAGAGTTATCGGACAAATGGGCGCGGCAGCTGCTATAAAAACTTAATTTTTCGAATAAAAAAAAATCTAGTGTAATCGTGAATTTTTGAAATGAACTCAATCAAAATTTTGTTCTGGGCAGAATGAGGTTTGTCGAGTCAGCTATATCACCGATATAATTTGCAAAACTTATTTTTTTCTTCAACCTAGTTTAATATGTATTTATGTGGACGATAGACCTCGTGAATCCAGCAAACTATTTGTAGCTCAAAAGCAAATGCGCTAATACGGCAAACCCACCACGTCAAAGCAATTCAACACCAATACGTTTGAGCCATACACTACTACATGCGTAGATGTACACCCTCTAGGGAAACGATAGAGTCCAGAATAGCTAACAGCTTACCAACTCTCCTCCGATTCCTTAAGCAGGGGCGTGACATCTGGCATATGTAAAAAAATTAAGATATCCAAGATAAGAAAGGTTTGATTATTTATATAGGTTATTTTCTGGCCAAGGTAGGTTGCTATTGAAAATGGACGAAATCGGCCCCTTTTTTATTTTATTTTTTTCGTAACTTTTACTATATTTTTTGTGTAATTTTTACTTTATTTTTTTCGTAATTTTTACTATATTTTCGCAGAGAATTATTGTGAAAAATATGACTTTTGGATCCCAAAGGAGGTGGTTTGAACCTGAAAACTACCCCCCTGGGTATAAGTACATGTGACTAACTATGTTATGAGCATAATATTAATGAAAGTACCT
>CAXKVI010000005.1:98542033-98562033 GCA_964058755.1 Campiglossa producta
AAGTAAAATAAAATAAAATAAAATAAAATAAAATAAAATAAAAAAAAAATAAAATAAAAAAATAAACTAAAATAAAATAAAATAAAATAAAATAAAATAAAATAAAATAAAATAAAATAAAATAAAATAAAATGAAATGAAATGAAATAAAATAAAATAAAAAAAAATAAAAAAAAATAAAATAAAATAAACAAAAATAAAATAAAATAAAATAAAATAAAATAAAATAAAATAAAATAAAATAAAATAAAATAAAATAAAATAAAATAAAATAAAATAAAATAAAATAAAATAAAATAAAATAAAATAAAATAAAACAAAATAAAACAAAATAAAATAAAATAAAATAAAATAAAATAAAATAAAATAAAATAAAATAAAATAAAATAAAATAAAATAAAATAAAATAAAATAAAATAAAATAAAATGAAATAAAATAAAATAAAATAAAATAAAATAAAATAAAATAAAATAAAATAAAACAAAATAAAATAAAATAAAATAAAATAAAATAAAATAAACTAAAATAAAATAAAATAAAATAAAATAAAATAAAATAAAATAAAATAAAATAAAATAAAATAAAATAAAATAAAATAAAATAAAATAAAATAAAATAAAATAAAATAAAATAAAATAAAATAAAATAAAATAAAATAAAATAAAATAAAACAAAATAAAATAAAATAAAATAAAATAAAATAAAATAAAATAAAATAAAATAAAATAAAATAAAATAAAATAAAATAAAATAAAATAAAATAAAATAAAATAAAATAAAATGAAATGAAATGAAATGAAATGAAATGAAATGAAATGAAATGAAATGAAATTAAATGAAATGAAATGAAATGAAATGAAATGAAATGAAGTGAAATGAAATAAAATAAAATAAATTATAATAAAATAAATTATAATAAGATCAATCAAACTTAACAAAGATGACATAAATTTGAATAAAAAAAAAATAAAAAAATAAAATAAACTAAAACAAAATAAAATAAAATAAAATAAAATAAAATAAAATAAAATAAAATAAAATAAAATAAAATAAAATAAAATAAAATAAAATAAAATAAAATAAAATAAAATAAAATAAAATAAAATAAAATAAAATAAAATAAAATAAAATGAAATGAAATGAAATGAAATGAAATGAAATGAAATGAAATGAAATGAAATGAAATGAAGTGAAATGAAATAAAATAAAATAAATTATAATAAAATAAATTATAATAAGATCAATCAAACTTAACAAAGATGACATAAATTTGAATAAAAAAAAAATAAAAAAATAAAATAAACTAAAACATGATAAAATAAATTTAAATAAAATCAAAATAAAATAAAAAACCTCAAATTTGCATTTTTCTCGACTTTTCTCACCGATTAACTTTGTAGCACAAATGGGATCGATAGGGACTCTTGAAGTTTTCTATCTGAAGGTGAACCTAAGCTGTATGCAAAAGATTTTCCTCTGTGTGAATTTTTGTTGTTTCAAATGTCTACATTGAGCAGACTATTTGTTGTTATGATTTTGTATATGTCTCACCGAGTCTTTCTGGTTTTGTGTGAATATCAATAATTGGAGAAAATGATAACTTGGAGAAGTTCAATTTCCTTGAGTTTTCTATAGGGTAATTTACTGCGTTAGACATGACTAAGCTCACATCAACAGTTAAGCAGCAATTGTGAGCCGAACGAAAACAAGAAGAAGAAAAAACAGTAAAAGGAAAAGAGCTTTGTAACTAATCACAAATAAATTAGATCATAAAATTAATTACATTAGAAAATCAATCATTTTATTTTAGCTAATTAGTTTGCTTGGCTATGGAGTAAATGCAAATAAATATATTTTTGCGTTTCGATGTGGTTGTATGTAGTACAAATGAGTGGTCATTCATTCCTACTTCTCGTCCATATTTGGATTGCTAATGAAAAATCGAAAATTAGTATTATTTAGTAATGAAATTTGCAGCTGAGCTTAGCACGCACATCAGATCCAGTGTATTGAGTAGAAGAGAAATAATACATTAGCATAGATATATATGTAAACATATAGACGGTGGAGTTAGAATAGAGTGAAATTGTCAAGTAGTCTCAAAAAAAAAAAAATACAGTCTTACAGTTATACGCTTCCTAGTAAAGCAACACTGTTTTAACACTTTTTCAGGTTATTATTTCTTCAACACTATCACTCATGTTATTTTAACACGAAGTTCATGAATAATTTCGCTTCGTGTTAAATTAACATGACTTCGTGTTAAATTTACATGACTTCCTGTTAAATTAACATGACTTCGTGTTAAATTAACATGACTTCGTGTTAAATTAACATGACTTCATGTTAAATTAACATGACTTTGTGTTAAATTAACATAGTGACTTCCTGTAAAATTAACATGAAGCTCATGTTGAAAAACTGGACTACGTGTTAAATTAACATGACTTCGTGTTGAATTAACATTACTCTCTGTTAAATTAACATGACTACCTGTTAAATTTACATGAATTTCTTTAAAAACACCATGTCTTCCTGTTGATACAACACTATCTTCCTCATTATCTCATGCAAATTTAACAGGATCTTTCTTGTTAGTTTAACATGGTTCATGTCGAAAAAAATTATTCTGTGTGTACCAGTTGCAGAAGCGATAACTATAGAAAAATTCCAAAACGAGCGAGAGGGTGTTGCCAAGTAATTAATGCACTGGCCGTCCAAAGTCATGTAAAAGTGAACAGTTGAAAGCATTGCTTGTCTATTGAACCAAAACTGTTACTCTCGCCAAATCGAACTTCTGCTGGGTTTGGAAAATGTATATGGCTGTGTAGGTATGTATGTACTACGGCGGAAACATGTTAGACCAGCTCATGCACATTTGTATCCTAATCAGCTACACTACCACAACAAAGTTTTGACTAAATAGAAATAATTGTTCGAGTATTCGCACGAGAGTAGTATTTCCTGTTTAGTCACCTAATAAAGACTGCTTATAGTTGGTTATGCATATATGTGTGTCTCCTAATCTTTTGTGCCTTGTTACTTTGGTATGTAGTATTGACGTGATATTACTTCTACGATTTTCGTTCCTAAAAACCAAATCATAACTAACAAGTCATCATCGAAAAAGATTCCAAAATCATCCATAATAAAAATTTAGTTAAAAGAAATGTTGCTCATACGCCCAGTTGCCCCAAAAATAGCTTACCTCTACACTAGAGCGTCCCAAAAATGTATTGAAAAAAATGAAGGCTCGAATTATGCATGCATACCCTCTATATCGCCATGTGTGCCAAGCAGGCGCGTATTCAGGGGAAGGGTCCGGGGGGTCCGGATACCCCCCCGAAATGTGCATGTTAGTGCAATTTTTTGTGTGTGAAACTTCAGAAAGAAAACTTCAAAAGTCGCCATTAATATCATGTATGGCAAAAAAGTTATTTGGTGTCAAAGGTGAACTTTTAGGATTTTACGAATTTTTCGCTTAAACGGTAATTTTTTCGAAAAATTATCTTCGACCAAGCTTTACATTCACCAAAAAAATCGTCCTAGCATTTTTCTAAATTACTAGTTGACCTGGCAGACGTTGTGGGGAAAATTCCTCAAGCGGACCACCTAAAAATTCGATTTGAATGAAATTTGGCGAAAGTGAGAAAAAAAAATATCACCAAAGGTCGCGTAAAAATATTGGATGATTACCGAGATATACGGTTTGAATTCGCAATTTTTTGCGTGTAAGCCTTTTTTCTTTAAATTAGAAGACATGTAATTGACATGCTAAGAAGGAACCGTTTTCTGAAGTATTTTTTTTGCGTGCTTTTCGAATACAAATATAAAAAAAATTTATTGAAAAAAATTAGTAAAAATTTTATTTAAAAAATTTAGTAAAAATTTTATTTAAAAAATTTAGTAAAAATTTTATTTAAAAAAAAAATACAAAATTTTTATCAAATTTGGACATTTTTAATATTTTTTAAATTTTAATTTAAAGCTTGATCTTTTCTTTTAAATTATACCTTTTTTGTAATGGACCTTGACAATTTTTTAATGTTCTCTCAAAAGACAATTTATTTATTTATTTTTTGTTTGTTTTTCTCTAGGCTTTGATAAATTTGGTTGGCGTCTGCACTAGTAACAAAAATAAACTTTAGCCAAGTCATTTCCATTTTCCTGTCAAAATATTTATTATGAAAAAAAAAAAAATTGGACTCCCTCCCCCACGAAAATATTTTCTGGATACGCGCCTGGTGCAAAGTTTTATTGTTCTACGATAACGGCAACCCGTGCCGAGTTTTAGTTTAAGTTTTTACTGATACTAAGTTCACAAAAAAGTCCATCGCAAATTACATAATTTTATTTTTTGAATTTTTATTAGGACAATAGGATCCTTTGCAAGAATATTGAAAAAAAAACGTAAACACCAGAAAAGGACATTTTGATTTCAAAAGTATTTTAGTATATTGTGTAACAATATGTTTTCTAGCCAAAATAATCGTGTATATCATGAAATTTTGCAATTATAGCGCATTTTTATAGGTCCTACACGGCGTATGAGTAACATTCTGTTAGACAAGTATGAATATTTCTACATTTTCAAGACTTTTATTAGATAACAACCTTATATATAACACATTGAGTTTTTGGTAAGTTAAAGGATAATAATTTTAAAGGACATTATTTCCATGTCCTTGAAGGATAATTAAAAAAAATATGTATTTATATATCCACATTTTGTTGAAATTTTTCGGGATGATCTACAACATTTGATCCTTTAAAGAATATCCTGAGCATCTGGTACAGAAAAAAAATACCGATTTACTAATTATGAAGTCCAAAAACGGCAAGAATGCAGTAAGAAAAACGAGTACATAAATCATTAAATTAGCAAAACGTAGTGGAATGCCGTAAGGTTGGTTCGAAAGGCATAAATCTTTGTTAGGATAAATTTAGATGCATAATAGTCAAAATTAGGGAGTATGCGTTTAAATAAAACAACTTTTGATTTTTTTGGACTGTCTAATGTTACAAAGCACGTTAAGTTTGTCAGATCGTTTCAGTAAATATAATTTGCATGCTTAGGAAGTCAAAAACTAAGAAGTTTCAAGATTTTCATATTTTCCCCCCACTTTCTTCGATCAACTACGGCGAAAAGTTCTAAAATAACATACAACTTCAATCAATCAAAATCAAAAACTGTTTACTAATTTTGCAAGTGTATAAGTTGTCCATGAGTGAGTGTTAGACTCTTAGCATCATTGCATTACTACACACATACATACTCACATATGCGCTTGTACGCGTAAAAATATTTGTGCTATGAATCGTTACATCTCACGTTCCACCTTTCACAAGTATTTACACACAAAGTAATTAAGGCTGTCAATGTCTGTAATTTGATGAAGTTTATGTCATAAATCTAGAAATGCCAAAATATATGATTTATGAGCACAAATATAGTACAGTTATGCAAATATGGGTCTTAGTACACACATACACATATGTATGCGTCCTAAGTGAGTATATACAAATGCAAATATGTGAGAGAACTCATATGCCATAAATAAACAGCTGCATGGATTGGGTTAATAAGTCCTTAACAGAGTTCCTAAATTAACTAAGCAAGCAGCACAATACAGCATAAGTTGTTGTTGTGTTAGTAACGGTATTAGAGTAGGCAATCGAAAATTTGGGACTTCTGAACGCACTAAATAGCAAATTTTTATGACCGTTCAAGTGGAATGCAGTGAGAATATACAGGCGTGCATTTACCAAATGAAGTTGATGAATGTCAACAGCTGCGTTACTATTGGGAAGGATACCAATGAACTAATCGACAATTTTTATTATTTTTTTGCATTTTTTTTTTTAATATTTTACTGATTTTACTCATTTCGGGATCTTTTTGAATTGTTTCTCGATTATTACTAGATCGTTTCGGGACTTTTGCGTTATAATTTCAGGATTGTTTTCACTGTTTTTTTTTTTTTGGGATAACTTCAGGATTATTTGGGGAGCGTTTCGAAATGGTTTTCGGAACTTATTCGTAATCATTTCGGGACTATTTTGCGATAATTTTGCAATGGTTTTGATGATTTCGGGATTGTCATCAATCGTTTTTTGGGATAATTTCGTTACTTTTTGGGTACCATTTTAGAATGGTGTTCGGAACTTAATTGGGATCATTTCGACACCTTTTTGCTATGGTTTCGGGACTGTTTCGAAGTAATTTTGGATTGTTTTCTAGATTATTTCTAGATCATTTCGGCACTTTTCGTGATAATTTCAGGAATATTTTGAACTCTTTTTTTGGTATAATTTTAGGACTCTTTGGCGACAATTTCAGAATGGTTTTTGAAACTTCTTCGTAATCAATTCGCGACTCTTTCAGGATGGTTTTGAAATTTTTTTGTGAAGATTTCTGGACTTTTTTGTGATCATTTCGAGATTGCCATGGGTAGTTTTTCGTGACCATTTTAGAATAGTTTTCGAAGCATATTTGGGATTATTTATCGATTTTTCGTCATAATTTGGGGATTGTTTCGCGGTCCTTTTGGATTGTTTTCGTATTCCGTATGATTCAGTATAATTTCGGGATCTTTTTGAATTGTTTTCTAAATAATTTCGGGACTTTTTCGTGAACATTTCGATATTGTTTTCACTGTTTTTTTTTATTTTCGGATAATTTCTTTGGGGACCGTTTCGGGATTGTTTTTGAAACTTATTCGGAATCATTTCGGTACTCTTTCGGGGTAACTTTGGAATTGTTTCGGAAAGAATTCTAGGCTTTTTAGTAGTCATATCGGGATTATCATCAGTATTTTTCCGGGATCATTTCGTTATTTTTGGGGACGATTTTAGAATAGTTTTCGGAGCTTATTTGGGATCATTTCGCGATGTTCGTCACAATTTCGGGATTGTCTCAGAGTCTTTTTGTTTTGTTTTCGTATTGGTTTGGGATCGTTTCGGGATTGTTTTTAGAACCACTTCAGGACTTTTTTTTCGCAGGGATGATAACGTGATTATTATGTCGACGTTTTCGTGATTTTTGGATCATTTTGGGGCTTTTACCGAATAGTTTTCGATACCATTTGAGATTTATTCATGATCATTTCGGGATTGGTTCCTTTTGTTTTTGAGGCAATTTCTGGAATTTTCTCAGTATAATTTCGGGATCTTTTCGTGAACATTTCAATATTGTTTTCACGGTTTTTTTATTTGGAAAATTTCGGGACTCTTCGGGGACCATTTCAAACATATTCGAAATTATTTCGGTATTCTTTCGGGGTAAATTTGGAATTGTTTTCGAAAAAATTTGTGGACTTTTTAGTAATCATGCCGCATTGTCATCAGTATTTTTCCGGGATCATATCGTTACTTTTTGGGGACCATTTTAGGCTGGTTTTCGAAGCATAATTTGGGATAATTTCGAAAACCTTTCGATATTTCGGGATTGTTTCGGAGTCTTTTCGGATTGTTTTTGTGTCGGTTTGGGATCGTTCGTCGTTTGATTCCAAAAAATGCTCCCCACGCCCTTTAAGTCTTTTTTAAAAGGACCATGAGCTACTGATACAATTTACAGTGCTTGGATGTACAATTTTTCACTAACCTGTGAAATAAAGTTAACAATACCATATTTCAATACTTAGCTTCATGCATTCATTATTTCGTTCTGGGGTATTACACCAACACTGAGGCCCTATGCTCTAATAGGATTTTAGGAAGTTGATGATGAAGAAGCCACTGCTCTCGTTACAAGCTTACAACAAGCTCTTGGCAAACATCATCTTCCCCATCTCCTCTTCACTGGGCAGACAATGAGACAGAACATGTTTAACACTTCCTTTGTTATGTCACTCAATGTGATCCAAATTTAACATGTTTTTTTAGCAGTGGTATGCAAGTAGTTATTTCATAGTCTCGCCCCACTCAAGACATACATACATATGTACACATATCAACATTCAAACATCCCTAGAACAATACAAACACATTTGTGTACTTTGGGTTACAAGCAATATTGAGATTGACTTCTGAAGTAAGACTTTTGAACAAAAAATGAAATACGAGCATCTGTATATCGGTTTTGTATGTTCAATACAAATACACGCAAACATTTAACTATATATTTTAAATGCTCAGGAGTGGGGTGTATTGGAAAGCTTCGAGCAAATATTGTATTTTGGACAGCCGTAGTTGACAGCGAACAAATGTAGTGAGCCTAACAGCAACTGTCAGTAGAAAAGGGTAACAGCATTTCAAACAACAGAACATAACCAATATCAACAGCAAGACAAACAGCATCAAGAACAAAAATATCATGCAATCAATAAACCGCAGGGACCGCGAAGGTTGTGACTTTATTATAAATATTTAATATCAAAAAGGTTTTTTTTAACATTTTTACTTTAAACTTCAGTTGAAAAATAATTGTATTTTATTTTAGTTTATTTTTATTTAAATTTTTTTTTGTTTTTTATTTAATTTTATTTTATTTTTTTTTATTTAATTTTGTTTTACTTTATTTTATTATATTTTTATTTTTTTTTATTTTTCATTTTACTTTATTTTATTTTATTTTATTTTATTTTATTTTATTTTATTTTATTTTATTTTATTTTATTTTATTTTATTTTATTTTATTTTATTTTATTTTATTTTATTTTATTTTATTTTATTTTATTTTATTTTATTTTATTTTATTTTATTTTATTTAATTTTACTTTATTTTATTTTATTTTATTTTATTTTTCTTTATTTTATTTTATTTTATTTTATTTTATTTTATTTTATTTTATTTTATTTTATTTTATTTTATTTTATTTTATTTTATTTTATTTTATTTTATTTTATTTTATTTTATTTTATTTTATTTTATTTTATTTTATTTTATTTTATTTTATTTTATTTTATTTTATTTTATTTTATTTTATTTTATTTTATTTTATTTTATTTTATTTTATTTTATTTTATTTTATTTTATTTTATTTTATTTTATTTTATTTTATTTTATTTTATTTTATTTTATTTTATTTTATTTTATTTTATTTTATTTTATTTTATTTTATTTTATTTTATTTTATTTTATTTTATTTTATTTTATTTTATTTTATTTTATTTTATTTTATTTTATTTTATTTTATTTTATTTTATTTTATTTTTCTTTATTTTATTTTATTTTATTTTATTTTATTTTATTTTATTTTATTTTATTTTATTTTATTTTATTTTATTTTATTTTATTTTATTTTATTTTATTTTATTTTATTTTATTTTATTTTATTTTATTTTATTTTATTTTATTTTATTTTATTTTATTTTATTTTATTTTATTTTATTTTATTTTATTTTATTTTATTTTATTTTATTTTATTTTATTTTATTTTATTTTATTTTATTTTATTTTATTTTATTTTATTTTATTTTATTTTATTTTATTTTATTTTATTTTATTTTATTTTATTTTATTTTATTTTATTTTATTTTATTTTATTTTATTTTATTTTATTTTATTTTATTTTATTTTATTTTATTTTATTTTATTTTATTTTATTTTATTTTATTTTATTTTATTTTATTTTATTTTATTTTATTTTACTTAATTTTATTTTATTTTATTTTATTTTATTTTATTTTATTTTATTTTATTTTATTTTATTTTATTTTATTTTATTTTATTTTATTTTATTTTATTTTATTTTTTTTTTATTTTATTTTATTTTATTTTATTTTATTTTATTTTATTTTATTTTATTTTATTTTATTTTATTTTATTTTATTTTATTTTATTTTATTTTATTTTATTTTATTTTATTTTATTTTATTTTATTTTATTTTATTTTATTTTATTTTATTTTATTTTTCTTTATTTTATTTTATTTTATTTTATTTTATTTTATTATATTATATTTTATTTTATTTTATTTTATTTTATCTTATTTTATTTATTATTTTTGAGTTTTTGGCGAAAACAAGTTAAAATGTGCTACAAACAATACCAACTTCCACGATTAAAATTTCGACCTTGTTGAAGGGTCCTGTCAAACCGCCTTTTATTGTATTTCTAGCAATTTCTCCTCACCTTTACTGGTCGTCGAACCAAGGAGATTAGAAATTTCTAAAGGTGAGAAAAATGTATAACAATACAATATAAAGCGGTTTGACAAGACCCTTCAACAAGATCGAAATTACAATCATCGTAGTAGGTATTGTGTGTGTTTGTAGTATTTTCAAATTTAAAAAGAATAATTTGACAAAAATTATAAAACTGGTCAAAAGTCCACAAAAATTTGCAAAGTTCATAATAAAAAGACCAATAATAACAAAATTTTTAATTTTTTATTGAAATCTTGAAAACTGCTACAGAGTTCGCTCTCTGCTTTGAATTCCTAAAACAGCATTCATTCATACTTCTACTATGGCTATTTCGCAAATGATTGAATGAATGAATGAATGAATGCATGAATGCTTGAACATGAAAATTGGGAGTAGTTCATTGAAGTTTTGCAGCTGGAAAACATGTCCAAGGCATTTCAAACGCTCAACACAGCAATAAATTGCATACACAAAAAGAAGCAAGCAAGCAATCAATACAACATTTGTTGTTGTTGGTGATTTTACAAAGAGAGCGCCGGATGTGTAGCAGGCATATCGAAATCAATTTAGCTTTTGAGAACACAAACCCCAATTTCATTGTTTGCACATACACACACACACACATTTCATCTACTGCAATATCCTAGCAGCCTTAAGCGGTTGACCAGTGGTTGCTGACGTTTGCTTGCCTTTCCTGTGGCTGTTAAATCGAATCGTTTTTAGTGACTTTTGAATTTTTTATACTTTTTTGTTTTAGTTTTATTTATTATTCTATTTGTTTTTTGCATGCAGTCTCAATTGTTTTTGAAAGTTCAAAGTTAAGCGCCAACTTTTCACTCAATGTGCAAATTTGCGTTAAGCCTTTTGTGTTTGGGAGTTAGGAGTTTTAGTGCGCATTGTTATGAATATGCAAAATTACGTTCAAAGAGAGCACAGTAAACAAAGGTTATTGACTAACTTTGTTGATGCAAATTCAAACATCGAATGAAGTTAATGCATAAACTGTGTTTTTTTTTTGTGAATAAAAAATTAAAAAGAGAATAACGATTTTTAAGTTGAGGAATTAGTAGAGAGTAAATGGAAATAAAAAAAAACTGAACGGAAAAAAAATTAAAAGTAAAATAAAACAAAATAAAATTATACAAAAAATAAATAAAAATAAAAAATAGATTTAAAAAATTGAATAAAAACAATAAAAAAAATAAAAAATAAAAAATTTAAAAAAAAAGTTTAAATAAAAATTAAACTAAATAAAAAAAAGAAAATATAAAAAATTAAAAAAAAAATAAACAAATTAAATGAAATATGAAATAAAATAAAATTATCTAAAAATAAAAAAATTGGAATAAAAAAAATATCAAAATAAAACTAATAAAATTAAAAAAAAAATAAAAATTAAATTAAATTTAAAAAAATTAAATAAAAAGCATAAAAAAAATAAAAACAAAAAATAATAATAAAATAAAATAAACAAATCAAATGATATATAAAGTAAAATGAGATTATCTAAAATTAAAAAATAGAAATAAAAAAATTAATAAATTGAAAAGAAAAAAAATAAAAATTAAATTAAATGAAAAAAAATTTATATAAAAAAAAAATAAAAATAAAAAATGTATATAAAAAAGTAAAATTGAAATAAAATAAAATTATATAAAAAACTAAATAAAAAATAATAAAATTGAATTAAATTAAATAAAATAAAAAAAAAATTAAAAAAAACTTAAATAAATATAAAAAAATAAAACTATATAAAAAACTATATACAAATTAAATAAAAACAATAGAAATTAAAAATTATAACACAAAATAAAATAAAATTAAATAATTTATATGAAAAATTAAATAAAAAATAATAGAATTGAATTAAAAAAAAAAATTAAATAGAAAAAATTAATAAATAAAGTAAAATTAAAAATATAAGCAAAAAATTATAAAATAAAAAAGTTTCGAATATAAAGTTAAAAAAAAATAAAAATAAATATAAAAAAATAAAATAAAACTATATAAAAATTTTATATAAAAAATTTAATTAAAAATAGAAATAAAAAATTAAAAATAAAATAACACAAAATAAGGTTGAACAAAAAAAAAATAAAATTTAAAACGAAAAAAAAAACAAAAAAAAATTAAATGAAAAAAATTAAAAAAACACTAAAATAACATAAAATAATAAAAAAATAAAACAATACGAAGCAAATAACATAAAAAAGGAAAATAAAACAAAAAAGAATGAATTAAAACAATTAAATGAAAAATTAAATAAAATAATGATTATTATTTTTTATTTATTTATATATATATGTATATATTTTTTTTAACTTTGGTTATTAGGCTGGCTTTAGGTCAATTTCCGTAAAAATAAATCACAAGTGTTTTTCTTTGTAGCCAATATATTTCGGTTACTCCGCCGTAACCGTCTTCAGGGTTTTATTTTATTTGGTTGAATTTTTATATTTTTTCTTTATTTCTTAGATTTTTTTTAGTTCATTATATTATTTGAATTTTTTTCCAAGAGACCAAGCATAAGATTCGGTTACTCTGTATCTCCGACGATGCATAAAGCAGGAAACACCCTAATGTAAGTATTAAAGTATTAAATTGTCTTGCTTAAACGCTTAACTGTAACTGTTAGCTACTTTGTCCCTTCTGCCGCCAACCGACATGCCATACTCGTCATTTAATCGCACAAAATCCCTCTTAACCCTCAACTCTTAAATACTTAATAATAAATTTCTCAAATTAAATTTGACTTAATTTTGTTGGAATTAAATACGCTTTTGATAGGGTCGACGAGGCGATTGATTGGAAAATGCTTTTGTTGTAATTAATGTTTGTGGCCTTATTTAAGATAAACAGAACGTTTGTAGTATGATTGGTGTGACATTATTATTTTGTTTTTGCATTAACCATTATTATTATTATTATCATTGTGCTGGCCACAGGCGTGCCATTATTATTAATTACACTCATATTAAAGTGAGGCACACATACATACAAACATGCAACGTTCACTCATAAATTTAAGGCAAATTGAATTTTATTGGCATGCCACTTCAAACGATTTTCTATGTTATTTTTCAAGTTTTCTCGGAATAAACTCCGACAGCTTTAAAGCTTGTGAGCGGCTGCTACAGATACATAAGTGAGTAATGTATGGCTTTAGTGAAGGATGACTCAACATCTTTTAGTGTTGCCAATTAGTGTCACTTATCGCATTTGACACTTTCAACTGTCAGCATTCCTTTTATTATTTCTCAGAAAGCATATCAATCTGTCAATCATATCTTTTAATAAAAATAATTCTTGCAAAGGCTCAAAGGAAAATCAAAACTTGCAAAGAAAAATAAGCTTTTAAAGCTTACTATACTTCTTAGTCCTTTCGCAAATAACCATTTCATACAAATTACACACATCCTTCCTGCTTTCTAGCTATCCATTTAACAACATTAAAGCGAATTGCTATTTGAGTTAACATTACAAAGGTGCTGATTCCTCGTAATCAGGCGCATCGTGTTTGTATTTCATTAGCTATCAAACAGTTCAAATTTCTCTGCAAATATTTTGATCAACCAATTTTTTCCATAGAATAAACACCGAAATAAAAAAGTTTTGCTCTAAAATATTTTTTTTTTTTCCTTTGAAGTGTAGCAGTCGCGTCACATACCAGCGTGAATTTAATTAAATAATAAATATCGAACAAAACTTAACGAAGCGTAACATTGCTCAAAGCTTTTAGTTTTACTGATTGCCCAGACTGCGCTAGATAGTACCTAACATACCAGCGTGCCAGACTGATTGGGGTTGGCGATGAATAGCAGATACAAAATTTTATTTTGTTTTATTGCGTGTTTAATTAATAAAAAAACTGCGCTGTTACGCCAAATAAATAGCTAAACAATGATGGGCCGCATTTTAAGGACAACAGGATCCTTTGCCACGATATTGAAAAAACATATTTAAGAAAAATATATATTGGAATTTCAAAAGTGTTTAAGCAGATTGTGTAAAATTATGATTTCTAGCAACAAAAATTGTGTATACCTTGAAATTTTCCAATTTTAGTGCACTTTTTATTGCACATACACGGCGTATGAGTAACATTTTCTTGTGCAGGTATCTTGGTAAAATTACAAGCAATCCTTTTTCATTTAACTGTGATTACTTTTGTGACATTAACTTAATCACACGCGGACATTAGAGCGTCTCAAAAATGTATGAAAAAATATTGCTTCAAAATTTGATATGCTTACCCTCTATACCGGAGCGTTTTGGCCTAAATAAAATATGTGCGAAGTTTTATTGTTCGAGCAGAACGGTAAACCGTGCCGATTTTAAGTTAAAGTTTTATCTACCAGCTTATACTAAGTTCGCATTCAGACTTCGAAAATTAAATAGCTTAAATTTCTACCTTTGAATTTTTATGAGGACAACAGGATCCTTTACTATTATATTAAAAAAAACGCATTTAAGAGAAACGGACGTTGGAATTTGAGAAGTATTTAAATATACTATGTAAAACTATGTTTTCTAGCAAAAAGAAAGTTGTGTATATCTTGAAATTTTCCAATTATGGTGCACTTTTTTTATAGGTCATACACGGCGTATGCGTAACATTTTGTTATTCAAGTAAGAAAAGTTCAGATAAATTCGATAAATGTTGCGATTGATATTTCCGAAAGGGATGGAGGCTTCGAAAATTACATAGCTTAAATTTCTACCTTTGAATTTTTTTTGAGGACAACAGGATCCTTTACCATTATATTGAAAAAACGCATTTAAGAGAAACGGACATTGGAATTTGAGAAGTATTTAAATATACTATGTAAAACAATATTTTCTAGCAAAAAGAAAGTTGTGTATATCTTGAAACCTTCCAATTATAGTACACTTTTTTATAAGTCATACACGGCGTATGAGTAACATTTTGTTATTCAAGTAAGAAAAGTTCAGATAAATTATAGAAATGTTTCGATTGATATTTCCGAAACGGATTGAGGCTGCGAAAATTACATAGTTTAAATTTCTACCTTTGAATTTTTATGAGGGCAACAGGATCCTTTACCATTATATTGAAAAAACGCATTTAAGAGAAACGGACATAGGAATTTGAGAAGTATTTAAATATATTGTGTAAAACTATGTTTTCTAGCAAAAAGAAAATTGTGTATATATTGAAATTTTCCGATTATAATGCACTTTTTTATAGGTCATACACGGCGTATGCGCAACATTTTGTTATTCAAGAAGGAAAAGTTCAGATAAATTCTATAAATGTTTGCGATTGATGTTTCCGAAACGGATTGAGATATCGAATAACACCTATCGTTTGATATCCATATTGTATAATACATTTCTAGGATATCTCTTGTCCATCTTCTCTGCATCCTTAAATATTTTTATATACATTTTCAGGACTTTTATTACTTAGATTACAACTTTTTAAAGCACATCGAGTTTTTAAAAAATTTAAAGATAATAATTTTAAAGGACACTCATACTGCACTATTCTTTTGCTTGAGTTCGGGCATAGCGCGTTTTTGTTTGCCTGACTGGCAGTGAATTACCCATATCCTAGATATTGGCATTGTAGTTGTTTTAAGTTGTTTACGTGTGGCTATGACAAGTAGCCCAAGTGTAGGATGCGGTTGGTGTGAAAAAATAGAAGAAGAAGACAATGTATAATGCTCTAAGCGGATTTCTAGTTTAAAATTTTCATTGTAGGGCTAAAATATTTTTGGGATCTATTACTCTTAAGAATAGAAGGATATGTAGGAAGAGCTAACCTTCATAGAAACACTTCTTCCACTTAATCGAAACTATTTTGTGATACTTAATTAAATATTTTCTGGTATAATACTCAGCCCCCGAAAATCCAAAAAAATAAAGTTCATTCTAATGTTATTACTTAGTTAAATATGTAAAATTTATACGCTCTGGTCAACGTGATCCGCTTGTCAAATGATTTACGGTCAACCATATTAGCCACAAATGGCTATGCAATAGAAAACCTATCAAAAAAACACAGATACTCGAAAACAGGCAGCAAAATATCGAAGCAGCAAAACGAGCTCAATATAGGGCAGTTGAACGATAAGAGAAGTGTATAACCGAGTGCGGTTTTGTAGTTTTTTGAGTTTATATACCGAGTTGTTCAAAGCTAAGCAAGATAACAAAACGCAGAAGGTTTCACCGAGGACAAATCAAATTTTAAGAAGAAGCCTTCATCCACGTACCTATGACAGTACTAACTCCTCACCTGCACAATCAGTCGGGCAGCGGCACCTTTATTATTTAGGTTCCGCATATTTTAATACCTGCCATCAAATAAAGAAGCCAGTTTTTTTTTTTTGAATTTTTGTCAGTTTGTATGCGTGTTTGTTTGCGGATCACATACAAATTTCTATATAGAATTCATTCAAATTTTCGCCGAGGTATTGCTAGATGTCCAACTTGAATTATAAAATCCATTTTTATCTACAAAAATATGTTATTCCAAGCGTAAACAGTGGTGGCAATAAAAGTTGGCTCAAAATATTTGTATGCTCTTTTGTAAAGTAGAATAGAGAGAAGTACATTATAGATATTACAGAGAAATTAATACGGTGGACTTTATAAGAGGAATAGATGCCAAACCACCAGTTTTTGGATTTTTTGTCTGTTTGCTCGCGCATCATGTGAAAACTGCTGCATAGAAATGAATGAGATTTCCACAAATATATTGCAAGATGTCCAACTTAAAGTATGAAATCCCTTTTAATCCACGGGAATTCGTTATAACTTATGTAAACGGTGGTGGCAATAAAAGTTGGCTCAAAGTATTTTTATACTTGTAAATGTAGTTAAATTGGGAGATACTAATGTCTATACATTTTATATATAAAAAATACATACAGCATTTTTCATTGTAGTAATTTAAGCCCAAATAACAATTTTTACAATTTTTATCTGCCTGTTTATGTGTTTGTTCGCGCATCACTCAAAAATCGTTGCGTAAAGCTTAATAAAATTTTCACCAATGCTTTGCTGGATGTCCAACTTGAAATTAAGAATCTCTTTTTACCCTACAACAATTTTTTATTTTCAACTGTAAACAGTGATGGCAATAAAAGTTGGCTCAAAATATTTTTATGCTTTAGATATTACAGAGAAACTAATACGAGGCACTTTATAAGAGTAATAAAAGAAAAAAGCACTCGTTTTTAGAATTTTTGTCTGTCTGCCTATTTGTTTGTTCGCGCATCACTTCTAAACCACTTTATAGAAATGAATGAAATTTGCATCGAGGTATTTCTACATAACCCAAGAAGCCATTTTACTACTCGGTTTTAGTTTATTCTCTCTCTTTATAGTGATGGGAGTAAAAGTTGATTTAAAAATTTGTATACTGGTGTACGAAGAGAATTTGTAACAGATCGATCTATACACATTGTAGATAGTAAAAAAATGCATACAGTATAATTTACTGGAGTAATAGACACCAAAACAATAGTTTTTCGAATATTGGTCTGTATGTTTTTATGTTTGTACGCGCATCACTTAAAGATCGCTTTGCAGAATTGAATGAAATTTTCATTAATGTATTCCTGGATATCCAAAACTTGCTACTCGGTATATATGATTCGGTTTTGATGAAGCTTATACTTCCTTACTTATTTTTTTATTTGCGAGTTAGAGCCAACTCGACTCCACACAGCTTGTCGGTTTTGCGGACGAAAAAGGTAATTTATTTTAGTTCAGCACTACAAGTGACAGGCAACAACAAGGCCAGAAGCTGCTTGTTGTAACGCCTACTACATGCAAACAAGCTGTTGTTGTTGTTCGGCTTGTTTACGCTGTTACTTGACTGGTGCCCACAACAAACAACACAACACTATGAAGTCAACTAAATAAGTATGCCAAAAGCGTACATCTAAAATACTCACTTCTTGTAGACATAAATCGAGATGAAGAAAAGGAAAAAGGACACGGTCACAAACACTGCTACATAAACATGTTTCTTGATGGGGGGTCACTGTGGCAGTGTCTAAGCTGCCGTATTTGTTTATATTTATTGACCACATTATCAACTACTACATGCATACATACCTATACGGCTGCGAACCTGCTTCTTCATCACTTTACACACGCATAAATTATATGTATTAACCGAACAACAAAAAAAAAAAAACGTTTGCGCATCATTGAACACCCAATTTCCGAATTTTGTCTTGCTGTCATCCCTTATCAATATACCCAAGTGTGTGTGTTTAAGTGTTTCAAATCCTATTAGTTTTTCTATTTTTCTTTTGCAAATCTTGTATTTTCCCTTATTTTTTTCACTCTGATTTGACATTTTTCTTTATTCTTTTGGGAAAGTTTATTTTTAAAAAGCCTATATAAAATTGCCTGAGGCCATGGCGTATGAGCAACATTTTTGGTTAGTGAGAGAAGGGTCATATAAGTAGCCGGCAATTCATTGCAGATATCCACTAAAGAGCACGTGTGGCAAATTAGGTTGCAGCAAACTGGAAATTCGGGTGGTTAAGCTGAAGTACATATGTGTTGGTGGCAATATTTTGTATTCCAAGTAGGTTAGCACTTTTTTTCGATGAAATCAGCAAAATGTTTATCTCAGAGTAGAATAAAATTTTTTTATCTATACAAGTAATGTTGGTTGATCTTAATTTGATTTTGTTTGCGGTGGTGTTCGGCAACACATGTAGGGACTTTCTTTCAGACCATTTCCGGAATTTTTCGAGATCATTTTAGGAGTTTTTCGGGATCACTTCCGAATTTATTGTCAGGACTATTTCGTGACTCTTTCTTTTTTCGGTTACATTTCAGGATAATTTGCGACTTTTCGGGGTCATTTCCGAAATCGTTCGTGAATATTTCGTGACTATCCGTTGATTTTTTTGGGATCATTTCAATTTTTTTCGGGATCATTTCGCAACTGTTTAGGTATTGTTTTTGGATCATTTCAGGATTGTTTCTGGGATAATTTAGATAGTTTTTCGGGACCATTTTGATATTTTTCGAATTTATTTAAGCTTTGTTTTCGGATCATTTCGTGATTGTCTTCGTTATCATTTCGAGACCCTTTTTATTTAGGGATTATTTTCGGGATAATGTTGAGACTTTTTCTGGATAATTTCGGTATTATTTTGGAACTATTTCGGTATTATTTTTGGCTCGTTTCGGAATTGTTTCCGGGATAATTTAAAGATTTTC
The DNA here is from genome assembly GCA_964058755.1 of Campiglossa producta. Classification (NCBI taxonomy): domain Eukaryota; kingdom Metazoa; phylum Arthropoda; class Insecta; order Diptera; family Tephritidae; genus Campiglossa; species Campiglossa producta. The sequence continues at coordinate 98,561,337 of CAXKVI010000005.1, forward strand.
GGGGTTGTTTTCGCGATAATTTTGGAAATTTTTCGAGATTATTTTAGGATTCTTTTCGTTATCATTTCGGGACCTTTTTCATTTAGGGATTGTTTTCGGGATCAGTTCGGAACTTTTTCAGGATCATTTCGGGATTAGTTTTTGGATCATTTCGGTATTGTTTCAGGAATAATTTAAAGACTTTTTCGGAACCATTTCGGGGTTGTTTTCGGCATAATTTTTTAATTTTTTCGAGATCATTTTAGAATTGTTTTCAGATCATTTCGTGATTATTTTCGTTATCATTTCGAGCCCTTTTTTATTTAGGGATTGTTTTCAGGTTCAGTTCGGGACTTTTCGGGATTATTTAGGGATTATTTCGTGACTGTTTCGGTATTATTTTTGGATGATTTCGGTATCATTTCGGGACTTTTTCGGTATTATTTTTGGATCGTTTCGGAAATGTTTCCGGGATAAGTTAGAAACTTTTTCGGTACCATTTCGAGATTGTTTCGGAAATGTTGGATCATTTCGGTATTGTTTCCGGTATAATTTAAAGACTTTTTCAGGAGAATTTGGGAATTGTTTTCGGGATAATTTTTTCGAGATTATTTTAGGATTGTTTTCGGATCATTTCGAGCCTTTTTCGAAATTTCTTCGGTGTCATTTAGGAACTGTTTTGGTATTATTTTTGGATCATGTAGGACTATTGCCGGGA
>CAXKVI010000005.1:98569533-98574533 GCA_964058755.1 Campiglossa producta
CGGTTTATTCTAGTGTCATATTTTGCTCCACCAACTGGGTATACAAATTCATTAAACTTAAGAAAAATATAATATATAAATTTATGAAAACCCCAACGACATAAGTCGTCCTCTTTTGCAATGACAGCGGGCACATCCAGTTGTACTGATAAGCCATTTCAATGCACGCACGCGCAGGGAATACTAGTCGACTACTCAAAGTCGCAGTCACGCACTGACATTCAATTTCTGCACAGTCGTGTGTATTGTGTTTTGATGGTTTGCGTTGAGCTGTCTTCGGCAAGGCTAATGCCACAAAGAGGAGCCAGAACAACAAAACATAAAGAAAACAGCAATAACAATAGTGAGGGGTGAAAATGCAAAGCTTTAAAAAAAAAGCCAACAAAATGAAAAGTGATGCAACAGCTTGAAGTAGAGCAGAGAGCAGCAGAAGAACTACAGCTGGGTGCATAAAGATGAGCACGACTTGCCATGAAAATAAGCATTTGGTATGTGCATGGGTGCTGTTCTCCGCCATAACGTTGACATTGGCTTGTCAACTCGCGCGCACATTTGATATGCAAAGATGCAAAAGCTTTCACTTGCATTACCATAATTGCATTCTGTTCAGTTCAGTTCGTGGAGTTGTTGAGTGCACTTCTGTGTGTGTGTGTTTGTGTGTGTCTGTGAGTGGGTGCATTCTTTTCATTCGTTTTTATCAATGCTGCCACTCAGCTAAACTTTAGCGCTTCACTACTTCACTTCTTTCTGTCCTCCTACATTCAAGTTGCTTACACAATTTCAATTCATTTGAATTTTGTTTTTGGAAACCCATCTAGCTACTTATTGAATAGTACGAGCACGTCTGTAGCCAATGATGCAAGGAAGAAGGCAACAAGCAGCTTACCATTTAACCACCTGCTTCAATGCTTAGCCGTTCGTGGTATTGCGCTTCTCTTGGCTTTCATAGTTGTTGGTCGATTTACCAATTTGCTATTTAAGTAGAAACAAGAAGGCAACAGTGCACCATGAACTATATCAAGTATTGCACAAGAAGGTCAGTGAAGTGAGGAGGTTAAAGGAGTGGAAAGGACGGGTGCAGCTGGTGAGTCGAGTGAAAAGGGTAAAAGAAAAAAGGGAAGGGGGAAAGTTGAGAAGGGAAGAACGTCAAGGGAAATTCGACAAGGGAAATTCGACAAGGGAAATTCGACAAGGGAAGAGGCAAAAAGGGAAAAAACTATACCACTACCATAGCTTAGAGCTAAATCTTAAAGTAAGCCTTAAAGTTGCAAGAAAACATCACAAAATGACAGTCCACCCACTTACCCAATATTGCACTCAGAGCTTCTAATTGAATTGAATATCTAAAAAAAAAACTTAGCACCTTACTTTTTCCATTACGCCACAACCCATGCGCCATTCATTGCATTAAAACTAGCTTCTCTCTAACTAAGCCACTCGATGGCATCATTGGAATTTAGAAAAGTAAAAAATAAATAAAACTTTGCGCCAGCATGAAAAATTCAATGAACAAAAATACCAAAGATGGTGGCAAAATTTGAAGTATTCAACTGCAAGAATCTACGAAGGAATTTGTGCTACTCGGTTTGTTATTTACTTAGTTTGTTTGTTGTTTCTGGATACTAGTTGGTTACTTGCTTAAGTTGCTTAAGTTGGCTTGTAAACGCGTAAGTGCAAATGCGAGTAATTATATATGTACACATAGATTCTATTAGTAAGTGCAAGAGCATTGTTAAGTAGCTTCCCAAAAGCAAATAAAAACAATTTCCAAGAACGAAGAAAGTCAAGACTGTGAAATAACAAAGCCAATTGTTGGCGTGGGATGCGAATGGTATACATTTAGAGCAAGCATCGGCGCCCCTTAGATCTTAAGATCAGTCAAACAAGTTGGATTGATCACACAGATACGTTGTGCTCTTTGTGTACCAAATGATTTAGTCGTCGCTGGGCAAGGGGCGAAACCACATCGCGTGGGGGTGTCGCTTGTTTGGTCAGCGAATGTTAAAAATATAGTTCGGACGATCACAGCGCGTGTATAAGCGTTCTCACTTATACACCTGCATTTACAAATCTGCCGACCCATGATTTAGAGGGAAGTTGTTGAGTTTCAAAAGGAAAAAAACCATTACACAAATGAAATATTAAAGATAAATTTCTTAAAATATGACATTGGGAGTATGAGCTTGATTTTAAAATTGTGATATATGTAAAACTATGCAAGGCTACCTTGTTATGTAATAAAATAACTCACAAATGAAAAAGCATGCAAAAAAATAAAAAAAACACCGAAGTATGTTGAAATTTTTATTTTATTTCATTTTACTCTAGTTTATTCCATTTTTTTTTTTGTTTGGTGTTCGCGGGAGGAAGAAATGCCTTACGCACTAACCGGGTTTAAGCCCTCTTTACTAGATGCTCTCTCATCGGGACTCTCCGAGTGTGGGACTCCCTTCTTATCTTGAGGTATACCGCACTAAAAACTAACCTCCCACGGCCCGCGCCTTCTTCCTTACCTGGGACCGCGCTTAGCATTACTTTAGGTTAGCAAGCGCGTTACGTGAGCCCTGTGGCTACTTCACGCTAACTGGCTAGACAACCGTCTTCCCGTTTCGCAAGGAGGACGTCTTGCATTTTCAGAGGTCATCTTTCGAATGACACTGCCTGGGGAAAGCTCGCCAATTGTCTCTTCCACCCGCCTTATTTCTTGAGCGAATTGCTCGCATTCGAAAAAGGGGAATAAAACCTTGGTCCACCTTCTTGCAGCATTGTTGCTCTATTGTATTTACCACCGCCGGATCGATTCACCTCGCGCCTGCGTTCTACGTACCTTTGCAGGAGTGTCATATATAATTTTTCTTTCCTCAGCGAGGAGATATATCGGTGAGGTCTTATTTTATTTTATTTTTTTTTATTTTGTTTTATTTTATTTTATTTCATTTCATTTCATTTCATTTTATTTTATTTTATTTTATTTTATTTTATTTTATTTTATTTTATTTTATTTTATTTTATTTTATTTTATTTTATTTTATTTTATTTTATTTTATTTTATTTTATTTTATTTTATTTTATTTTATTTTATTTTATTTTATTTTATTTTATTTTATTTTATTTTATTTTATTTTACTTTATTTTATTTTATTTTATTTTATTTTGTTTTATTTTATTTTATTTTATTTTATTTTATCTTATTTTATTTTATTTTATTTTATTTTATTTTATTTTATTTTATTTTATTTTATTTTATTTTATTTTATTTTATTTTATTTTATTTTATTTTATTTTATTTTATTTTATTTTATTTTATTTTATTTTATTTTATTTTATTTTATTTTATTTTATTTTATTTTATTTATTTTATTTTTTATTATTTTTGTGTTTTATTAAAATTTTTTTATTTTATTTTATTATTGTTTTAAGTTATGCTACTTTTTTATTTTCTTAAATTTTTTATTTTCTAATTTTTTATTTTATTTTATTTTATTTTATTTTATTTTATTTTTTTTTTTATTTTATCTTGTTTTATTTTATTTATTTTTTATTTTATTTTAATTTAAAATTTTTTAAATTTTTTAAATTTTTTAATTTTTAATTTTTTTTTTTAATATTTTATTTTTATTTTTTTTATTTTTTATTTAATCTAAAACTTTTAAACATTTTTTAATCATGCTTAAGCACTTTTGTGTGTTTATCCTAGTTCCACCTCTCCCATTTCCATTACTTCAATATGATCTCATTCAACTACCGAGAAGCGGTTTTCATTTGAAAAAAAAAAAAATGGATTTATTTAAGTAAAAATGTTGAAACTATTTCAATTATAAAAACTCACTAATCGCATTAAGACTTAATGGAAATTGTTCCATCATAAATTTTGTTGTAATAATGAGCTTTGGTATGGAATATTAAATGCGAATAATTTCTTATTATTTTACTTCGCATTTTCTCTTTACCAAGTATTTACACCTTTTCATCTGCTCAAATACTCAATAGTTATGTCAGCTTAATGCATTGTACAAGGAGGTACTTAGTATATATGCACATTAGACTGAGCAAAAAATATTTAACTAATTTTAAATTATCTTCGCGGTAATTTTTAATTTAATTTTTTTTGTTTTCTTTTTTTTCAAACTTTGTTTTGTTTTATTTTACTTTTTATTATTATTTTTTCTTTAAAATTTTGTTTTGCTTTATTTCTTTATTTTATTTTATTTTTTTATTTTTTTTATTATATTTGATTCTATTTATTTAGTTTTACTTAATCTTATTTTTTGAAACAGTTTAACTTAGTATATATGTAGACACTTCAAGGAATGGCAATCGTGTATGTTTGTGTATAACATCATCAAGCTGCTAAATGAATGAAAATGAAGCTCATCAATTCCATTCACTTCATTGCATTCACAATGAAGCGTCCCATTTGACAACACAATGGCATGACATGACATGAAGTGGCGTGGCTGAACACCAAAAAGAAGCAGCGTCGTTTCACATCAACGCTTCATTTACTCGTTATCGTTTTAGTTTGCAGGTTCATGTTTTCCCTTCTCACCACCAACTTCAGCTCGCTTTTAATCCCTTTGCTTGCTTCGTTCGTCGCGTCTGTTACATTTTCGGCACAAAACTCAGCTCGCCCTTAACAAATTTGTACGTTTTTTGATGAACTCGTCACCTTTTTCTTCTCCATTTTCTTCATCTGTATGCATATTGCATGCATAAAGTCAGATAAATCCACGCAAGTTGAGTAATTAAAGTGCACAGAGAGTGCACTGGGAGATGCCGCAGCAGAACGAAATTATCAGCATTGTTGATGTTGCAATTGAAAAGCGGTAAAATGAAGTAGAAGAAGATGTGTTGAAGTGACAAACGAAGTAAGTCTTATTTTTCTTCATTTATTTTGCAGCCAAGTCAATGGTGGATGATTACTTGACTTTTTATACCTTTCATGAAGATCAAATGGTATTATAACTTTGGTCCGATGTTTGTAAGTATGAGAAGAAGAA
>CAXKVI010000005.1:98577440-98589940 GCA_964058755.1 Campiglossa producta
TATATCTTGAAATTTTCCAATTATAATGCACTTTTCTTATAGGTCATGCACGGCGTATGCGTAACATTTTGTTATTCAAGAAGAAAAAGTTCAGATAAATTGTATAAATGTTTCGATTGATATTTCGGAAACGGATTGAGGCCTCGAAAATTACATAGCTTAAATTTCTACCTTTGAATTTTTTTTGAGGACAACAGGATCCTTTACCATTATTGGAATTACAGAAGTATTTAAGTAGATTGTGTAAAATTATGTTTACTAGCACAAAAAAAATTGTGTATATCTTGAAATTTTCCAATTATAGTACACTTTTTTATAGGTCATACACGGCGTATGAGTAACATTTTGTTATTCAAGAAGAAAAAGTTCAGATAAACGGATTGAGATATCGAATAACACCTATCGTTTGATATCCATATTGTATAATAGATTTCTAGGATATATCCTGTCCATCTTCTGTGCATCCTTAAATATTTTTATATACATTTTCAGGACTTTTATCACTTAGATTACAACTTTTTAAAGCACATCGAGTTTTTAAAAAATTGAAAGATAATAATTTTAAAGGACACTCATACTGCACTATTCTTTTGCTTGAGTTCAACCGCCTCGGGCATAGCGCGTTTTTATTTGCTTGACTGGCAGTGAATTACCCATATCCTAGATATTGGCATTGTAGTTGTTTTAAGTTGTTTACGTGTGGCTATGACAAGTAGCCAAGGAAGTAAGAAAAGTGCGCGGCATAGCTCAAGTGTAGGATGCGGTTGGTGTGAAAAACTAGAAGATGCTCTAAGCGGATTTCTAGTTTAAAATTTTCACTGTAGGGCTAAAATATTCTTGGGATATTTTACTCTTAAGAATAGAAGGATATGTAGGAAGAGCTAACCTTCATAGAATCACATCTTCCACTTAATCAACAGCCTTTATTTTTCGAAACTATTTTGTGATACTTAATTAAATATTTTCTGGTAAAATACTCAGCCGCCGAAAATCCAAAAAAATAAAGTTAATTCTAATGTTATTACTTAGTTAAATATGTAAAATTTATACGCTCTGGCCAACGTGATCCGATTGTCAAATGATTTACGGTCAACCATATTAGCCACAAATGGCTATGCAATAGAAAACCTATCAAAAAAACACAGATACTCGAAAACAGGCAGCAAAATATCGAAGCAGCAAAACGAGCTCAATATAGGGCAGTTGAACGATAAGAGAAGTGTATAACCGAGTGCGGTTTTCGTTGTTTTTTGAGTTTTTATACCGAGTTGTTCAAAGCTAAGCAAGATAAGAGAACGCAGAAGGTTTTTATTTTCAACTGTAAACAGTGATGGCAATAAAAGTTGGCTCAAAATATTTTTATGCTTTAGATATTACAGAGAAACTAATACGGGGCACTTTATAAGAGTAATAAAAGAGAAAACACCAGTTTTTAGAATTTTTGTCTGTCTGCCTATTTGTTTGTTCGCGCATCACTTCTAAACCACTTTATAGAAGTGAATGAAATTTACATCGAGGTATTTCTACATAACCCATATGAAGTAAAGAAGCCATTTTACTACTCGGATTTAGTTTATTCTCGCTCTTTATAGTGATGGGAGTAAAAGTAGATTTAAAAGATTTTTATGCTGGTGTACGAAGAGAATTTGTAACAGATCGAATAAAAAAATGCATACAGTATAATTTACTGGAGTAATAGACACCAAAACAATAGTTTTTCGAATTTTTGTCTACATGTTTTTATGTTTGTACGCGCATCACTTAAAGATCGCTTTGCAGAATTGAATGAAATTTTCATTGATGTATTCCTGGATATCCAAAACTTGCTACTCGGTATATATGATTCGGTTTCGACGAAGCTTATACTTCCTTACTTATTTTTTTTTTTTTGCGAGTTAGAGCCAACTCGACTCCACACAGCTTGTCGGTTTTGTGGACGAAAAAGGTAATTTATTTTAGTTCAGCACTACAAGTGACAGGCAACAACAAGGCCAGAAGCTGCTTGTTGTAACGCCTACTACATGCAAACAAGCTGTTGTTGTTGTTCGGCTTGTTTACGCTGTTACTTGACTGGTGCCCACAACAAGCAACACAACACCTTGAAGTCAACTAAATAAGTATGCCAAAAGCGTACATCTAAAACACTCACTTCTTGTAGACATAAATCGAGATGAAGAAAAGGAAAAAGGAAACGGTCACAAACACTCCTACATAAACATGTATCTTGATGGGGGGTCACAGTGTCAGTGTCTAAGCTGCCGTATTTGTTTATATTTATTGACCACATTATCAACTACTACATGCATACATACCTATACGGCTGCGAACCTGCTTCTTCATCACTTTACACACGCATAAATTATATCTATTAACCGAACAACAAAAAAAACGTTTGCGCATCATTGAACACCCAATTTCCGAATTTTGTCTTGCTGTCATCCCTTATCAATATACCCAAGTGTGTGTGTTTAAGTGTTTCAAATCGTATTATTTTTTCTATTTTTCTTTTGCAAATCTTGTGTTTTCCCTTATTTTTTTCACTCTGATTTGACATTTTTCTTTATTCTTTTGGGAAAGTTTATTTTTAAAAAGCTTATATAAAATTGCCTGAGGCCATGGCGTATGAGCAACATTTTTGGTTAGTGAGAGAAGGGTCATATAAGTAGCCGGCAATTCATTGCAGATATCCACTAAAGAGCACGTGTGGCAAATTAGGTCGCAGCAAACTGGAAATTCGGGTGGTTAAGCTGAAGTATGTGTTGGTGGCAATATTTTGTATTCCAAGTAGGTTGGCACTTTTTTTCGATGAAATCAGCAAAATGTTTATCTCAGAGTAGAATAAATTTTTTTTATCTATACAAGTAATGTTGGTTGATCTTAATTTGATTTTTTTGCGGTGGTGTTCGGCAAAACATATAGGGACTTTCTTTCAGACCATTTCGTGAATTTTTCGACATCATTTTAGGAATTTTTCGGGATCAGTTCCGAATTTATTGTCAGGACTATTTCGTCACTCTTTCTTTTTTCGGTTACATTTCAGGATAATTTGCGACTTTTCGAGGTCATTTCCGAAATCGTTCGTGAATATTTCGTGAGTATCCGTTGATTTTTTTGGGATCATTTCAAATTTTTTTCGGGATCATTTCGCAACTGTTTAGGTATTGTTTTTGGATCATTTCAGTATTGTTTCCGGGATAATTTAGATACTTTTTCGGGACCATTTTGGTATTTTTCGAATTTATTTAAGCTTTGTTTTCGGATCATTTCCTGATTGTCTTCGGTATCATTTCGAGACCCTTTTTATTTAGGGATTATTTTCGGGATAATGTTGAGACTTTTTCTGGATAATTTCGGTATTATTTCTCTGACTACTTTTCGACTGTTTCGGTATTGTTTTTGGATAATTTCGGTATCATTTTGGAACTGTTTCGGCATTATTGGAGCACCTACTTTGGGGGTGCTCCGCTGTAAGTTCTGCTGTTGGGCCTTACCTACGGCTGCTGCCTCTTACTGGGGACAATGCTGGTGCAATCCTCTATTTAGGTGGAGGAACTTCCTCTCCTCGAAACCCGAAATAATAACGACCCGAACAAAACTCTTTTTCTAATTAATTTATTTAATTTAATTTTTTAAAAGAACTTAACCGATTTAGTTGCTGCCACTTGTGTGTCCAAAATTGTAATGGCCGATATCAACGATCGCACGATGGCCGGTGCCAGACGTTCGTTGATATCGGTCACTATTTTCTCTTTCACACACAGGTGTCTAATATGGGCGATGACACCTGCTACACTCGTCATGCAATTCACCACGAATCAATTCTTGCACATTATTGCAGGGGTGCATTGCATGACGGGTGGAACTGCCCTGTAGGAACATGATGAGTACATGCACCATTTATATCTACCTTACATCACCCTTTTTGGGGAAAAGAAGAATTTAGCAAGGTGATCAATCTTGCTAGATTCTTCTTGCCCATGTACTTAATTTAAAGTTTTTTCGAATGAACGAATGGTACATTAGGGTGTTCCTCCCCTTTTTTATAAGTTCTTTCGTTCGAAAAAATTTTTACTTAAAATGTAAAACGCTTAATTCTTAGCTAAATTACAATTTATTAAACATTGATAGAAAAAATATAATGTATCTATGATTTACGAGGTTTTCGTTTGTACAATGTTTTCGTTTTTTTTTTTTTGTTTTGTACATTTCGGTAAGAATAAATTTAGTTTGAAAATTGTTCTTTTAATTTTTCCTTTAGCTAATAATCTTCATTTTTTGTATTGATAAAAATTAGTTTTTTTTTTTTTTTTTTTTTTTTTTTTTTTTATATAATTTTTTCTTTTTTTTTTTGTTTACATACATATGTACCGTTTTGTATATTTTTGTATGCCTTTTTGGCTATATAATGCAAAATGTTTTACAATTATGTACTATTTAAGTTTTTTTTGTAGAAAAATAATAAAAAATTTTTGTGTATTTTTTTTTAAATACATGTTTACTTTGAGTTTGCCTTCTTGGCTATATAACAAAATGCTTATATGTATTTTATTTTAATTATACGATAATTAATAATAGTAAATTTTGTTTGAAAAAAAAAATTTTTTTTTGTTGTATTTTCAAAACATTTTTAATTTTGATTTTTGCCTTTATGGCTATGTAACAAAACGCTTATCTTAATAAGTGTGAAGTGTGAATTTACAAAAATATATTTTTTTGATTTTTACAAATAAAAAGATTAAATAAAAGTTTTTGACGTTTTGAGAAAAATATATGCTAATTTACTTTACAAAGCCTATTTTTATGTACAGTTTTTTCTTTATTTGTTAATTCATCGAATAAGGTAACATTAGGTTCATCAATTTTCTTAACTATGAAAGGACCTTGATATATGTTTTCATGTTTATTTTTGGGTTCCTTTTGTAAAATAACTTTATCGCCAATTTTAACAATTAACGGGCGAGCCGTCTTATCATAGAAAGTTTTAGTTTGTAATTTATTTTTATTTATTAGATTTTGTGCCATTTTGTGGGTATTTTGCATCCGAAATTTAATTTCCTTAGCATAGTTTTCGACATTATAAATTGGATCAATTTTATCTTTTGTTAATTCGTTTGGCAAAGTTGCCTTTTTTGCAAATACTAATTCAAAAGGTGAGAATTTATTGTCAAAAACTGTGCTTGTTGTAGTGTTGTGTAAAAATGTAAAGTATTTTAAATAAGTATCCCAATCTGAATGGGTGTCATTCAAATATGCACGTAAGTATTCGTTAAAGACTCTATGATTACGTTCAATTGTACCAACAGTTTCGTGATGGTATGCAGTTGAAAAATCATGTTTTACATTCAACAGTTGGGTTATTTCAGCAATTAATTCATTTTTAAATTCTGTGCCCAGATCTGATTTTATGGAATTCATTACACCGTAAGTTAGGATAAAGCCTTCAAAAATTGCAGACGCAATTGTTTTTGCAGACTTATCTGGTATAGCTACAGTTACTAGATATTTAGTCATGTCACAAATCATGGTTAGTGCGAACTTATTACCATATTTGGACTCAGGTAGGGGTCCTATAGTATCAATAACTAATACATCAAAAGGTTTACAAGGCGTTGGAGTTATTACGAGATTTTCTTTTGTTTTTGGTTTCACCTTGTTCAAAAGACATTTATTACAACTTTTTACGTATTTTGCTATATCGCGAGTCATGTTTTTCCAATAAAATTTTGTTCTTAGTTTTGCATAAAGTTTTTTGGAACCACAATGTCCTCCTGAAATAGGGTCGTCGTGGTAAATTGTCATCAACTTAAGTTTTTTCTCGTCGTCTGTCACAGTTTCGACTGGATCAGTTAAAATAATCTCTAAATATTTAAGTATTTTATTTCCGCGATCTTTTAAATTTATAATAGTATAGTGATTGAAAAATATATCGTTTTTAGGCCATTCTATTTGCTTAATTTTGCGTTTGCTGGCTTCTGAATCAAGCCTCGAAAGTAATTTCTCTAAAGACATTATTTCGTTAGCAACCTCAAAACTAAGTAACTCGAGTTTTGTATGTTTAATATGCGCAAAAATATGTAAATATGTAGTTTTTCTATTTTTATCGTAAATAATTTCCGATCTGATACGCGGTATTTTATTTGAAAAGTTAAATGAAAATTTATCGTAAACTTGTAAAGTTTGTTGTTTGTCTATAGTTGTGACGTTTTCCTTAAGTAAATTTTTGTCGTTTGATCGATTTGCCATCGCCCTAGTTTGTACTGCTAAAATTTGTTTGTTAGATTCTCTAATTTCATCGATTGTGATGCGTGAAAGTGCATCAGCGCCTACATTTGATTTACCTTTAATATAAACAATAGTGAAGTTATATTCCGCTAGTTCAAGCCTAATTCTCGAAAGTTTTGAAGAGGGGTCTTTCATATTGAATAGGTATACTAGTGGTCTATGGTCGGATTTTACAATAAAGTTGGTACCATAAACATATGGTCGAAATTGCTTTATTGCGAAGTAAATGGCTAACAGTTCCAATTCTATGATTGGTTTTTTCTTTTCGGCATTATTAAATGCTTTAGAAGCGAAACAAATTGGTAAATCACTGCCCTCATGATCCTGACTTAAAATAGCACCGCATCCAGTTGTTGAAGCATCAACTGTGATAATAAATTGTTTAGTAAAATCTGGGTATTGTAGCAATTTTGGTGAAAGCAAAGCCGCTTTCAATGATAAAAATGATCTTTCGCATTCAACATCCCAAACAAATTCAACTCTCTTTCTGTTTAAACGATTTAAAGGTGCTGCCAGTGACGCAAAATTAGGTATAAAACGCCTGTAGTAATTGGCAAATGCGACGAAACGTCGAACCGCATCCTTATCGGTCGGTTTTGTGTACTTTTTAATAGCGTTGATTTTTGAGTCATCTGGCAACAGACCCTTTGCTGTACATTTGTGACCTAGAAAAGTTACCTCTGGTCGTAAGAAATTGCATTTGTTGGGATTTAGTTTGAGATTGAAAGACCTACAAGTTTCGAAAACTTTTGAAAGATTTTTGATATGGTGTGCTTCACTACAACCAATGACGATAATATCGTCGACATATAAAAATGCAACGTTGGGTGGTATACCCGAAAAAGCTATGGTCATCATTCGCGAGAATGAATTTGGTGCTACGTTCAACCCGAATGGAAGGACTTTCCATCTAAATGCACCTCGATCAGTGCTGAAAGAAGTAATGTCGCGAGAGTCAGGGTGCAAGGGAATTTGGTGAAATCCCGAAAAGAGATCCAATGTCGAAAAGTACCTAGCTCTACCGAGATTATCTAAAATATCGTCAACTCTAGCAAGAGGAAATTTATCAGCAATGAGTTTTTTATTAACTCCGCGAAAATCTACGCACATACGGTAAGCTTTTTGACCATTAGTATCCTTTTTCGGGACCACAATCAAAGGACTATTGTAATTAGAATAGCTAGGCTCAATCAAATCATTATCTAACAACTTATTTACTTGGCGATTTATTTCCTCACGTTGGGAATATGGCAATCGATAGTTTTTAACATATACCGGGTCGTTGTCTGTCATTCTTAATGTTTGCTAGTAAAAATTGTTCAAAGTCATTTTGTCTGTGTCCAGAGCGAAAATGTCAGCATAATTTATGCAAAGGTCGATTAATTTACTATGAGCATTTTGTGGAATTTGGTTTTTTAAAATTGAAATCAGTTTTTGCGTACGTTTTTCTTCCGTTTCTGTTTTGTTAATTGAATAAACGTTGTAATTTGAAAGTTTTTCTGACCGAATACTGTTTCTTTTAACATACTTTACATCATCTGTTGTGTTTATAACTTTAATTATTGGGTTATTAGAACTAACAATGCATCTCGCTGTGAAAACACCTTTTTCAATTTCTTGAGAATCCACGAAAAGTGGGTCGGGTGTTTTTCCTAAATCAAAAAGTCTAAATATTTCACATCTGGGCGGTATTACACAACTGTCGCTTTCTGTTCCGTGAAGGATTGGTACCGCGACTTTTTCATCGCCTACCCAAAAGGAAATATTATTTTTTTCATAACTTATGATGCATTTGTTAATCTTCAGAAAATCTTTACCCAGTATACCATCGGATGGTATATTAAAGTCTTCATTTACAATGTGCAAAGTATGTTTAATAGAAAAGTTGGAAAAATTTAAATTTACGGTAATTTTACCTAAAGTTGAAACAGAATTAGAAGTGACACCGGTAATGTTAATAATATCGTTTGTATTAAAAGGAGTATTTCTGTTTATACTTGAGATTTTTACTAAAGAAATGTCTGCTTGTGTGTCTACTAAGAAAGAACAAAATTTTTGTGACTCGTTAAGTTGTAATTCAATGAAATCTGAGTAATTTAAATTTAAACAATAAATGGCTTTTGGTGAAGTAAAATTGCTTAATCGCTGTATTCGTCCTCCCCCAGTGTTCGCTCCTGAGGGGCACTCGCGTTTAAAGCGCGGACATTAGCATTTCTACCTCTACCGTTTGATGTTCTAGCATTGTTACTTCTATTGTTATTATTGTTGTTACCGGAGTTACTATTGTTATTGTTAGAATTATTGCCTCTTCTACTATTATTGCCATATCTAAAATTGTTACCCCTGTTATTGTTGTATCTATTGGTATTGCCATTAAAACGATTGAAATGATTATTATTGTACCGATTATTGAAATTGTTACCTCTATATCCTCCACGAAAACTACTTGCCCTATTCGACCGCGAGTGAAACGCTAGCACTTGACGCTCTTTAACCTCATTATTACGTTCAACTATCATTTTTGCAACTACATCCTTTGAATCACTGAAGGTAGTTGACGCTAAAATCGATTTGACTAATTCTGAACGAGTGTTCAACCTACAAACGTTTACTGTTTGTTCTACTGCAATTTCGTGAGCTTTCGTTTGCGTCATACCTTCAATAATCAAAGAACGTTCTAATGAGTCGGATAATTCCTCAACACGTTTGGCAAATTCCGAATAGTTATTGTTTGCAACATGTAGAGACGCGATTTTGCCCGCGACAACTTTCGAGTTGTCGGGTTTGATTCTATTTCGTAACGCGGCTTTAATTTGACTAACGGAATTTACCTCGGTTGGGATTGCTTCACGCGCTTTACCCTCAAGTTTGGATTTCAAAAATGCTATAAAAGTTGTAGTTAAATTTTCATCAGTTAAATCTTCGATTAATGATATTTTGTCTATGAATGATTCAAGTGCTAGAGGATCACCGCTATAGTTTTCTCGAATTATAGTAGCACACATGCTAATGAAAGATTTCTTTTGCTCAGGGGTCGCCATGGTTTGATCGTTCAGACCCGGGTTATTGGAAGAAATTGCGGAGGTATTTTGATCGTTTAGATCCTGATTGTTATTAGATGAAATTAAAGCGATCACCCTATTTAAATCGTTAAGATTTTCGGTTAAACTAGAAGAAGTTGAGGCTTGGTTTGTAGGGGGTGAATCTCCGAAACCTCTGAATTCCGCAGACAGAGATAATTTGTTTGTCTGTTTTTTGACTGAGTTAGTCGACGATGAACTTCCAGAGTTTGACTCAGAATCTGAAATTTCTATTTCGGAAATTACTGAATCTGAAACTGATTCATCGGGATCTGACATATATGTATGTAAATGCAAAAGGGAACCGAAGAATTTAAACTTGAGAAGAAAAAAATTGTAATTGGGCACTATGTAGTAGAGGTGATAAGGCAACAATAACTAAACTAAAGCTGCTTGAAATGATTTAAATTTACTGCAAAAAAAATAATGTTTACCATATGCCGTACGCATAATTAAAAATTCAATGAAATACAAAAAAACTTTTACCAAATTGCTGAAAGTGTCCACTGTGCGTATTGTGTGCACTAAAATCCGCTGAAAATCATGCAAAAGATTTGGGAGATAGCATGCAATTGGAATTTGGGGATCATGCAATTTCAAACAATGAAGTAAATTTTTAAGTGTATTTTTGTATTTGAGTGCATTTTTATGCTACTAAACAAAATGTATACAGAGTGTAGTGTTAATTTAATGAACCGAGAATTGATTTACAACAAGGCAAAATTCTATTTAAATGACAAACTATTGCTGTGTTTTTGAAATAATTAATTTAAAATACAAACTATTGAATGAAAATGATTGGGCTATGGAAACGGACGCACCGTTTTTGATCAAAATGTATATATGTTGGTTGTTAAACAGAACCACCGTTAGGGTACAAACGGACGCACCGCTGTAATAAAAAAATTTACATAGTTGTTAACGGAACCACCGTATATAAGAAAAATCAAAAAAAATTGTGTATAGCTGTATACGGACGCACCGTATGCGAAAAAAAATATCTAACCACTATAAATATGTATATATGTATAAGCAAAAAAAATCCCTGTTATTACAAAGAGAAAAAAAAATTATACATATATAAATACTTATACTGCTACACTGCCTCGCCGCTACCGCTGCTGCTGCATCGCTTGGTGCTGCGTCGCACGCTGCTGCCTTGCTCGCTGCTGCCTCGGCTGCTGCTGTTGTGTTGGTATTCGAGTGGCGTGAGTTATTGAGACCGTTAGTTAAGTGGCGTGGTGTGATGTGCCGTTAGGTACAGCACCCCAAATTTTACCTCTGCTTTAGTTATTTTCCGATTAGTTTTTGTATTATTATTAGATTTATTTAAGTTTATCTCTGCTTTTCTTAGTTTAGTTGTATTATTTCCAAAATTTTAGATTAACTCTGTTTTTGTTAGTTTGTAGATTAGTTGTATGTATTATTTTTAAAATTTTAATTTTATTTCCGTTTTTATTAGTTTGGTGGATTAGTTTTATGTATTATTCTTAAAAAAATTGTAGTTTATCTCTGTTTCTATTAAATTCGTATTTTAGTTTTATGTATTATTTCAAATTTCTGTATAAATTTTCATTTTGGCACTTATGGCCTTTTTGCAAATTTCTATTATCTCCGTTTTTGTTAGATTTCATTATTATTATATTTTAAATTTTCCGAAAAAAAATTTTTTTTTTTTTGGCGTTTACTGCCTTACTCAAATTGTATTAAATTTCCTTTTTTTTTTAAATTTTAGGTTTTATTAAATTCTTATTACCTCCGTTTTTATTAATTGGTTTGTATTAAATTTTTTATGTTTTGCTTTAATTATCTCCGTTTACATTTAGTTGAATTGGTTTTAGTTATTAAATTTTTATCTTTTACTTATTTAATTTTATTATTTCCGTTCAAATTAGTTGTTTTTATTATACTTTAATTAATTTTATTTATTTCCACTGCCACTTAACTTTCACTCACTGCCACTCACCTGTGTCACATCCATTTTTGTTGCCTGCCGGTCGCCATATTGGAGCACCTACTTTGGGGGTGCTCCGCTGTAAGTTCTGCTGTTGGGCCTTACCTACGGCTGCTGCCTCTTACTGGGGACAATGCTGGTGCAATCCTCTATTTAGGTGGAGGAACTTCCTCTCGTTTCGGAAATGTTCCCGGGATAATTTAAAGATTTTCGGGGTTGTTTTCGGGATAATTTTTTAATTTTTTCCAGATCATTTTAGGATTGGTTTCGTTATCATTTCGAAACCTTTTTCATTTAGGGATTGTTTTCGGGATCAGTTCGGGACTTTTTCAGGATCATTTCTGGATTGGTTTTTGGATAATTTCGGGACTGTTTCCGGATAATTTAAAGACTTTTTCGGGAAAATTCGGGGTTGTTTTCGGGATCATTTTTGAATATTTTCGAGATCATTTTAGGATTGTTTCCGGATAATTTCGTGATTATTATTTCGAGCCCTTTTTTATTTAGGGATTGTTTTCAGGTTCAGTTCGGGACGTTTTCGGGATTATTTAGGGATTATTTCGTGACTATTTCTCGACTGTTTCGGTATTATTTTTGGATGATTTCGGTATCATTTCGGGACTTTTTCGGTATTATTTTTGGATCGTTTCGGAAATGTTTCCGGGATAAGTTAGAAACTTTTTCGGTACCATTTCGAGATTGTGTTTGGATTATTTCGGTATTGTTTCCGGTATAATTTAAAGACTTTTTTCAGGAGCATTTCGGGGTTGTTTTCGGGATCATTTTTGAATTTTTTCGAGATTATTTTAGGATTGTTTTCGGATCATTTCGAGCCTTTTTCGAAATTTCTTCGGTGTCATTTAGGAACTGTTTTGGTATTATTTTTGGATCATGTAGGATAATTTCGAGACTTTTCGGGATCATTTAAGTATTATGTATTGACTATTTATTGATTGTTTTCAGAATCATTTCGAAAGTTTATTCGGTATCATTTCTGGACTGTTTCGGTATTGCTTTTAATCATTTCGGGATTTTTTGGGATAGTTTATAGACTTTTTCGGGACCGTTTCGGGATTGTTTTGGGAAAATTTTGAGTTTTTAAGTTTGTTTTCGCATCATCTCGGGATTGATTTCGTTATCATTTCGAGACCTTTTCCAGACCATTTCGGGATTGAAAATTTCAA